>CM075809.1:12796560-13290943 GCA_037975025.1 Excoecaria agallocha
TGAAAGTAGAATCCATTATAGTAACAGTGAAGGCAGAGGAGTTGATATTCCTTATTGTGGTTGTCAAATTCCAGCCGTAATGAAGACATCAAAGACTGAAGATAATCCAATGAGAAGGTTTTTCACTTGTTATCATTATCGAGTAAGATTTAAACTCAAATTTAAAATTGAGTTTTGGTTAAGAAGGTTATTTGAATGAGTTGTCTCTGATTTTAGGAAAATGGAGGATGTGGGTTTTTTAGATGGCATGATGCACCATTACCCAATAGGGCAAACCATATAATAAATGGTTTGCTAAAAAAAATTGCACGAATGGAGAAGGATTTGGCTACGATGAATGAGCGGGGATGGGAGTAAAGCTGGCTACAAAGAATCAGAGGCAACATGGGAAGGGAAAGTGCAGGAAATGCTGTTTTATCTTATGTGTTGTTATTACTCTATTTTTGTTTGTAATTTTATTACTGAAGTAGTGCCTTATTAAACATACCCTTTTGTAATTCTAGAACGGTTGGAGTTAATGGCATGGACTAATTTTCTTCTTTTTCCTCCATTGTTTAATTGTGATTGTAACAAAATTGTTTTCCTATGATGGTTCTTCTGTGGTCATGTGGAATAAAAAAATGTCAGAATATCTCCAAGCTGGTGATTATTCGATGGTAATTGATTGTACAGGTGATTAGTAGTCATGGTTTTGGCTGCTACTGCTGGTACAGGTGATCAAAGGTTGGGGCAACTCTTTCGCCTGGAAAGTGTTTGCCAGAATGGATGAATTGGATTTAATTTCATGGAACTCGATGAAACATTTTAGACCTGGATTTATTTGCCAGCAGTGGTATTCTTGATATGTTATGCTATAGTTTCGTGTTAACTGCTCATAACTTGTGTATATAGTGTTTATGTTTACACATGAATGGCCACACGGGTTTTTATTTTAGTACTTGTTTATATACACTCAACATAAGTAATAAATTCAGTCTAAAATACTTGAAGATATTTGGGTAATGAAGGAGTAAATTTTTCTCTTAAGTCAGTTGCGCACAAATTTTTTTATTGGACTATACAGACATTCAATTAACCAATTCGATGGCTTTTTTTTGTTTAAAAGTATTATAGAGAACTCTCCAAACTAGTTATTTGATTTACATTTCTTTGCAAGGTAGCAGTGGCATGATTTTTGGAGTTTTCTCAGCTATTGATTTGAAACTTTTGGTAGATTTGATCTATTTGATATGCCAATGGATAAGTAGTGAAACTTTTATTATTTTTGTGTATATGTAGGGATGATCACGGGGCAGGGATTCCCCGGGCCCGGCAGAGAATCCCCGAATTTCCCCCCAGTGGGGACGGGGACGGGGGGCGGGGGGAAATCCCCGTTATAAAATCGGGGGCAGGGACGGGGAATGGGGTATCCGCCCCGCAGAATATAATCGAATATAATCAATTATCACACTAAAAAATACAATTGAATACAATATAGTCATTCATCAAGTGAATACATTGTGTTAAGATTTATTTTGTCATGTATATGATGTATTCGGTTTTATTTTGTTAAGTTGTGTCACTAAAAAAAATACAATTGAATACAATGTAGTCATGGATATGAGTGGGGATGCAATATTGTTAAGTTGCATACAAAAACAATATTGTTCTCAGACAACAATATTCAACAGCAATTTTTACATCAAAAATTCTGAATGCAACAGCATTAGTACATCCTGATGCATACAAAAACAACAGCTTTGAACATATAAGCTGCATGATTTCACGTTCATGCATACAAAAACCATTCAATTGCAATTTTTACATCTAAAAATCTTCACGTTCACTATTAGTTTGCGTTGAACTTTGTCCCATCTTTACTTGTTTATGCTTAATTGGAGTTAATTTCCTCCTTTTTAAAGGTTCATCAGCTGCATTTAAAATGATGCTTGATTGTGTTGGTTGACTCACACATTCCTACAGCAAATAGAGTTGAATTGAAGTCAAGAAATAAATTAAATAAATGAATTATACAATAAACTAATAATTTTACTTAATAAATTGTACTTTCTGCCTATCGGACATCCAACAAATCCTACTACTGTCAATAATATCCAAGTCATAAGCCAATGTACATAAAAACCATTTCCATGTCTCCGCTAATTCAGCTCCATCTATGACAGCATATGCTATTGGAAAAATACAATCATCTGGATCTATCCCAACAGCTGTCAATAAATTGCCTCCATATGTCCCCTTAAGCCAACATGCATCGATGCTAATAATAGGCCTGCAACCAGCTTTGAAAGCCTTTTTTAATGGCCCCAAACAAATGTAAAAACCCCTAAATTGGCTTTCTTCCCTCCATATAACTACAGTAGTATCTGGGTTAGACTCCATTAGTTCAGCCTGATATCTCAATAATGAAGCATACTGCAAATGCTCATATCCATAGATCCATTTCAAAGCTACGTCCTTGGATCTCCATGCTTTCATTCTTGATATTGTATATCCTAAGTCGTCATTCACTTGTTTCCTAATACCATTCAAACTCCAAGTCACATCGGCTCTAAATTTTTCATAATACTTGCTTGCTATCCATTGTGAAGTCAGATTTCTACTTTGGAATACCTTAGCACAGGAATGATGGAAATTAGAAGTCTTAATCTGAACTGTGGGATCATCCCTGCTAACCTTTGAAGCATATAATCTGAATTTGCACAAGCCATCCTTACACCTACAAATGCACCTCAACTTGTCATTTGTTGAAAACCACAAATCCCACCTATTATTTATGCCCCAATTTCTACACATCCTTTTGAATTGATCAAAATTTCGAAACTTCATTCCATGAAGTATAACAGGATTCTCCATATGTTTTTCTTCATTAAATTCAGGATATTTAACTTTGATATCAGCTTCCTCATCACTATCGACTTTTGAATCTAATTCTTCTGAATCATAGTATTCAGATTCAACTTCAGAATCGACCTCAGCAGCTATGTGAAATTCAACATGATGTTGTCTACTTGCACTGCCAATTGGCCTACCCCTCTTATTGGGTATTATTTGTGAATTTACAGCTTCTTGTAAGTCCTGATCATCACCTAGAATGTCGTTATCAGGGTCACTAAAAAAGACATTTTCAGTCTCTACTACCTCATCACTTACTGGCCCTTCTTAACCAATAACAATTTCAACTGCCCAATCCTCACTTCCCGTCCCTTCCTCACTGGCTGCCCCTCAATAATCAATAGTATTAATCAAGTCAAAAAAATATATATTATGTCATATATATTATGTCATATAAAAACAACTATACTATTGTGCATACTATTGTGCATTTTCATGTCATAGCATATGCATTTTCATGTCCCTTTCTCACCAACTACTATTGTGCATTATCATGTGCATTTTCATGAACTACTATTGTGCATTTTTATGTCATATATGGCATAAGAACAACTATAATATAGGTTGCTCTCGCTCCACTAGTTAGCTAAACTACAATAAAGCTATTATACTTAATCATGCCTTACATATCTCAAGCTACAGTCGGATAGAGTTCATTTTTTTAGTGACTGTGTGGGGATTCAGGTACAATAAAGTAAGACTCTAACAGCTTCATATTCGTGGATAGACTAAAATAATTGGGTTTAGTGACATTGTCGGGATTCAGTGCATAATCACTATACAAACTAATTACTCTGGTGGTCCAAATAATTAAGTTTAAGCAATTAATAGAGACTAAAATAATTACTGCTATCAAACATAAACTCAAATAATCAAATTTAACCCATTAAATACCATTTTGTGGTGGTCCCGTGTCTTCAATTCTTTGAACAAGATGGGCCATCTCCAACAACCAAACAACTACAACTTGCTTTTACTCCATTAAAGTAATTGAAGCGGGAAAATTCATGCTCCAACTCTCAATATTATAGTTAAACCATTTGAAACAAACTATTAAAATGAGAGAGACAGACATAGAGAGAGATTCGAACAGAGGGAGAGATAGATACAGAGAGATTCAAATAAAGAGAGATTCACATTGACAAGGCACAAGATCGAGATCAGGTAGAGAGCTGGACAACGATGAGATTTACAGTAAATACACACAGATGGAGAGACAAGAGATCGACAAAAGCGGTCTGGAAGAGGAGGGCAAGTGAAAAAAGATCGACAAAGGCGGTTTGAAAGATGAGGGCAAGTGTAAAAAATTCTTAATTTTTAATCTTTTTTTTTAACCTTCCACGTAGGCGTAGAGTCACCAAATGACCCTCGTGAGTTCACGCGCCGTTTGTGAAATTTATACTTACTAGCCATTTTAATTTTTTGGTTACCAAATAATTGTTGACTTATATTTTTGTTACAAATAAAAGTATAGTGACCATTTTGTTACAAGTCCTAAACTTTAATGACCATGAATGAAATTTTGCCCGGTTTAGCCCCCTCAGCCTCTGTACCTTCTTTCTTTCAGAACAAGGTCCTTAAACCTCCCTTCCCTTCCCTTGCCTAAGCCCTCCAATTCCTTTTCTTTTTCCCCCGTGTTTCAGTTTTGTGGAAATTTTGTTTATTGCGTAATTCTTTTCCCTCAGATTACAGAGAAGCATCATATCTGCTTGAGAAATTCATTATGAAGTTCTTAGAAAACACTCCTCTGGAACGGTATAAATTGCTAATTTGGAATTTAAATTCATTTCTACACAAGCCTTTTTTCTCCTGTTTTTTTTCTTAGGTAAACATACTGGAACTGACAAAAAGCTTTCTTTCAGTTTGGAGCATGAAGTAATAATATATCTTATAATTTTTTTTAAAATATAAATTCGAACTTTGCTCTCGTTTTTTGATAGAGTGATTGTCTTTTTATACTTCTAGATTATGTAGCCTTAGTTTTTTTGTGTTTGTATTTGATATCTCTTTCCTTGGACACATTCTTTATTAGTGTCAATTCCTTGGACAACGTTCTTCTTGTTTTTCTTTCACATTTTAATTTTTTATGCTTTTCAAGGCTTAATTAAGTAGTAAAAAGGTTGTTACTTTAGGAGGGCCGTGTGAAGGTCTATGCAATCTTTAGTATCTTTCTTGAGAGATGGTATGGGGAGTTCATGTGATTTGTGAGTGGCTCTTATGCCTGTGCCTGCCGCATGTCGGTTTAAACCTATCAACTGAGCTGAACAAAATTGACCTAGCAATCCAGTTTGGTTTAAGAGTTGATCAACCAAAAAATAGCCAAACATGACTCAATAGCTATTGTTATTATTATTATATTTTGAATAAATAGATGACACTTATTCCAAATTGATACTTAATTCTATTATGCTTGCATTTACTTTTATTCAATATTCATCTACATCTTAACAATTTGAAGCTAATATTGAATTAAAATTTGAACCATTTGAAATTGTATAATTCAAATTGCATAATTTATATAAATAAAAGATGATTTTAATTTGTTAGAAGATTGAAGTTTGTTTGGCGTTTGTTTTTAAATAATTGAATAGGAGAGTTTAACATTTGGTAGAACTTAAAAGTTAAAGTACAGTATAAGTGAACTTACACTTGCTTTTTGATTAAAATATCGTTTGAAATCGTGCTTTATAATCATGTCATTTGTATCTATAACTAAAATTAATTATCACATACTATTAGCGATGTAATAAGAATAAAATTATAATGAACAAAAATGCTCAGTTCATTTTGGTTCAAGTTCCTTCTTAAATTTGGTTGGGTTCAATTGTAAAATATAAGGAATTTCAGTTTCTGGTTAATTTATTTGGGTTCAGTTTCTGAACCGAACTGACTGATTCACTGCCTTGAAAATTGATTTCCTTTTTTCACATTGAAAATTATGAATTTGCATGAAAATTAACATGTGCTATGTTTCTGGATGACATCCATTTTCTTTGCCATTCAATTTCCAAGGTGAATCAATTGTGCTGTGATGGTGTTGGTTTTATTTGGATATAGGCTGAACTTTATCTATCTGTTTATTGCATTCTATTTTAATTTGCATCAATCTTCAATAGAGCACCAGCGAATGCTGGGAAAGCCTTTGATCTGTGTTTGTTTTAGTGATGAGTGCAAGTGGATGTGCTCCTGTCTATTATATTTACATTCTTAACAGATGTTGTTTCTGGCTGGCCAATAATTTTCTATTCAGATCCTTGATTATTTGGGGAAATCTTCAGATACCGGTTCCTGCTCACCAGCTGAATACTTAATGAGCAGATCCAGGTGGTGACTGTTACCTTGGTGAGTTTCAGAAATGGTAATTGTACATGATATTTATTTGACCATTTTTCCCTCATGCTTGTTGCAGTCGAAAGACATTGATTTATCTTATTCTTACACTTTATCACATGTATCTGGATTATGACTTCAGGTAACCATGTACCTTGTGTTGCAACTAACATACGTATTTATTCATTGTTGGTGAAAGGAGGATTAAGGGTAATGCCATTGTCAGCTTCTTGGGCGACATGGCATCCCGCTATATAATCCTCCTTTAACTGAGATGGGAGTGTTGTCAAAGGTTTGACAGACGGTTCATAGAACTGTTGCTCTAGGAGGAGCTGAGAGTTCAAGTCTCTCCATTTCCCAAATCCTTTATTGGCCATTCTTTTCCACTAGTTCGAAATGTATAGTCAATGTGGCTTCTACTCATTTCAGCTTTCTACTATTTGCCACTTAAATGCACTGACATGTAGTTTTCCTCGTCTTCTTATTATAATCTTGCCATGCATGTTTGTGGTTCAGTGCTGTGAAAGCTCATTGGTTTTTCACAGAAGAAAGCTGGGACACTTTTAAGCAGATTTTTGACACGTACATGTTTGAAGCATCAAAGTTATTAGCCAAGTGTTTCGTAATTTATGTCACAGCAATGTGTGCCCATAAAAAATGAACACGGTACTTTCCCCCAAAAGAGGAGCAGATTTCTGCTCAAAAAAAAGGGAGAAGATTTTTTTCGCGTTAGTACTAATGCTTCTTGTGTTTTTCAACTATACACACTTATTCTCGGCTAGAGAAGAAAGTGGATAATTGCATTTGCATTTTGTTATATGACTGAAATCATGTCCACCATTGGCTTAAACTTCTTTTCTTCAGTAACCACTGCTTTTCTGTCTGTTATTCTTTTCACTAGTTACATCTGTCTAATTTCTCATAATTGCTTGTTGAAATGCATTACTGCTATTTTTCCATTTTATTTAAGTAGATTAGCATTTGGCTGATTTTAGAGTGAGTGGATGGTTGAAATGAAAAATCATGTTGCAATGGTCACAGATGTTTGGTATGTTACTGCACTGGCTGTAAAGAGGAGATTGCTTTGGTTTCTGTTTTCTTTGTGAGAGAAGTGGGTAGCTTAGTTATCTGGTTTTCTTCTCAAGCCCTCATTGTGGCATGTCTAATACTGTCATCATCTCAATTTTTCTTCATATGTGTAGGAATGGATCAATGAAAATGAGAATAGTTCCTTGCTGGAAACATTATTCAAGGCCCTGGATGAGGTGAGCGTCGTGGGCATGAACTGCATGTACTTGAGGGATTCTAATGATAATATTCTTGCAGGTTGTGAAACTAGCGGAATGTGAAATCTACAGCTATAATCCAGATTCTGATGCAGATCCATTTCTAGAGAAAGAAGCGCTGTGAGTATTCATATCATCTTCACTATCTAACATGTATTTAGTTATTGCTAGAACTATGAACTTTATGCATTCCTGTCTCCTTGCTGCCCATGCAGGAGCAAAGGGTTGTAACTTGTCTTTTTTATTTTTATTATTTATTTATTTGCAGCTGGTCTTTCAGTTTCTTTTTCTACAATCAAAAAGTGAAGGGTGTTGTGAGCATCCGCTTCTGTTGCCTAAGGTGCTGAAATGATTTATTGTTTTTTCTTTTTAGGAATTTCTTTGAAACTGCCTTTATTTAGCCTTTGGCATAACTGTGCCTGTTTATTGCAGCAACCTAGTAGCCGAGGGATTTGTTATAGACAATTCGAGTTATGAGGAAGATGGGGACATATTTGATGATATGGACATGTGAGTGCAAATAGTCAAACTATTAGCATAGATGTGAAGGCCTTAGGCAGCCATTTGTTGTTATGCTGCTGTCACTGCCTATCCCCATGGCACCCAAACTGCAGGATTAGATTTTCTCTTTCTGCACGAATTTACCGACTGATGTATCTTCTCTCTTTGTATCACAATAAAACTAGTGTTACAATGTTTTCTATTTGTTATATAATATCTATGTACTGGCCAATATGTCTTAATTGTGAAGTCTTTTATTTTACAGTAAAAAATAACATATTATTATAATGGTTAATAGAAGCACCCATGCTTCCTCACACATGGCATCTAAACTTAGACTATAAATTTAACTCAAAAAAATTATTATGACTTAAAAAGTCAGTTTCAGATTTAACTGTCATCCAATTCCCCTTCAGAATTGCTATCGTGCACTCTGGCATGAGTCCTAGGAAATGTCATACAATTCCCCTTCAGTATTGCTATCATGAACTCTGGCGTGAGTCCTAGAAAAATTATTACAGAAGATGAATAGATTTTGCAATACAGGATTGGATGGATTGCTTCTGTCAGCAAGCTCCCTTACCTCTTGTGCATTAGCAGAACAAAAGTATACCCCTAAAATCAAGAGTATCCCCTTGAAATCGCTGAGCATTTTCCTTGAATAGACTCAACCAAGCATTCCTGGAAAATGCCTGCAAATCCCCTAAAGGATTTGTGGTGATGCAAGCAAGAGCAGAACTAAAGTCATATTTTCTCAAGCATCATGCAAAATCTTTCTTTAATAACAGCTGGCAGAGGAATTCAATCTGTTTGAACCAAATGATTTCAGGTCATTTCCAGAGGTTTTCCTTGCAAGCATAAAGTTACTTGTTATCATCTTCCATTAGATGTCACTGAGCACTATGAATATTTTCTCTGAAAATTTGAAAACCTTCCATATGTAATGTAAGCTTATACATATTATCTGCCTAAGAAGTGCTAATCCACAGAGTAATAACAACGATAACAATCAAGCATCAATATCATTATCACCATTCTTTTCTAAATGGCGGTTTACAGGGAACGGCAAAACGACACCCCATAAGAAACAATTAGTGCTATGGCGCACGTCAAACCCTGTATGCATCTCAAAAACCCACTTTTAGGGCTCAAAACCAAACAAAAGTTCATTTAATTCGTGAATCCTAGTCATTTCGTAACAGATACGATTTTATTCTTATGTATTGTTGATAATCAACCTACGAGCGTGCCTGTTGGGCATCACAAGACATATTACGGAATTGCTACCCAATAAAACATTAAAAAAGTGAATTTTAACCTTGTGAGGCCGAAATCAGGGAGAGTTCGAGACCTCACTCTTATTTATACATTTGGTTAGTGTTATATAAATAAGTTTTAATAATTAATTTATTTTATATTTTTTCTCACACAAGATATCATGTTAAAAAAGTAAGGCGCACTCAAGCACATTAAAAAAGCTGTAAAGCAAGTATATGAAAGTTGTAAAAGTATGGCATAGAAAGCATTTAAAAAATATAAGAATTAATGTAAAGATAAATCATACATAAACTAGGAAATTAATTAATTTCATTTAAATGATAACGTTGGTTCTCGCATGTATATTTGCAAAAAGGAATAGTTTGAAGTGTATTTCGCATGAAAATTAGGGCATTGTGTCCATGCAGCTTTTGAAAAGAGAATCGTGTTAATTAATTTTTAAGGTAAAAGAATTATTTTATTTACAAAGAAGAAATCCTTAATTTTACATGTTATGTTATAGGTGAAAATTGGAACATTGGTCCATTTATTATAGAAAAATCCCACTCAGACTGATATAAAAATCATTTAGTGAGTTTTGAGGTTAACGCTAGAAAAATCATTTATTTGCAATAAAATGAAGAAAGGCATGAAAAAATAATAATACAAGTAAAATATGCATAAATCGAAATATTGATTGATTTGAAAACATTGATTCCCTCATTTATATTTTATAAAAAAAATAATTTGTATAAGTTTTGGAATAAAAAGTGGGCCTTGGTCAGTTTTATGTGAAAAAAAACCCCAATTAATTATGTAAAAAAGATTAATGTGAATTTTATTAATTATCGTGTAAAAATCCATTTTTTTACTAACTATTGCAATCAAATATATGAAAAAGCATAAAGGAAAATAATAATAATAATAATAATAATAATAATAATAATAATAATAATAATAATACAGGCCCAAAATAAATGAATAAATGAATAGATAAATTCTAAGTTATGCCGCTCCGCCTTATTCTCCAATCCAATTCGACGCGCAAATGGGTTACATGCATTAAAAAGACAAAAAATTACAATATGAGTTAATAATGAATTGAATTAAATAATAACTAATTAGTTATTAAAATCAATTAGGTAAATAATTAATTTAATAGAATAGAAATAAATTAGATAAAATATTTAAAATGCATGATGCATCCAGAATTCATGTACAATGCATAGGCACATGTATGCTAAGTATTTAAATAAATTTCAAATTAAAATAATAATAATAATAATAATAATAATAATAATAATAATAATAATAATAATAATAAGACATAATGATTATATGACCACAATGATATTAATAATAAAATAATTGAATTAAAGAGAATTTAATACAAGTGTAAATATTTAAGTGTAGAATTTACATATTAAATGTGAATAATAATAAAATGTATAAATTAAAATAAATTATAACAAATAAATAATATGATGGGGCATATTGTGTTAAAGTGCATGGTAAATAATAATATTAACAATAATAGGATCAATAGTAAGTAGGCAAGCAAAGATTAATGTGAATAATAAATAAATACAATGTCAAATTAATATATGAATAAACACAGAAAAAGAAATTATATTAATAAAATAAATAATAAATAATATTAGAAATCATGAAAATAAGAGAAATGAGTAAAAAAATAAGTCAAAGAATTAGTCACATGCATAGAAGAGGACAAAAGAGTGAGTCACGGAGCAAACAAGAAGAAAAAAGGGAAAAGGACTATTCACATGTGTGACTCACGAATAGCCCGTGACTCACCCAGTGAGTCACGGCTTAGGGCCATGACTCAACCCAAAAAGACGTTCCAACCACTAGAACGATGCCATTAATAGCCAAAAATCACCCAAAACTTACCAGAATGCAAATTTAACCATTTTAATGCATAGGGATGCAAAAAAAAACTCATTATTATGCATAGATAATATAATTTAAATGAACAAAAACAAGACTAAAGCAAGAAAATATGAAATTCAAAAATTGAACAAAATGAAGAAGATGATGAATGGTGTTTTCTAACTGTAATGCCTCGAAATTTGTATTTGATATACATGGCATGTTCTAGAGAATGAACAGTAACCCTAGCCATTTTTCAGAGTATTATAGCAGTATAGTATAGAAAAACTTAAAAGCACATAATGGTTAAATGTGCTCAGGCTAGGAAAATCTGAGAATGGGTGATCTGACGAACAGTTTGATTTAATGCTAGAATAAGAAAATAGATATTAAACGGAGTCTGATGGTACTATTTGAGATGAAATTGAGCTTCAATAGGCCTTCAAAACAGATTGTGAAAAGTTTGTTCAGTATTGTAGAAAGGGTTGATCAAAAGTTTGACCGAGCTCAAAAATATTTCACGGATCGCCAAAATAGTTTTTGTTTGCCTAGATCTATTAGAAATAGTTCAATTAGTGTCTGAAAGTGAAAAATAATTTTTCTGATGGTTTTGAATTTTTGAATTTTTGACCGACTGATTTTCTCTCCAAAGCTGGAACTATATAGAAACAAGCTTAGAATGGCCTAAAATTTTAACCACATTCTTTTGCATATGTCAGGACATGCAGGGTAAAATTTTAGAGCATTCTGATGAGTGAAACACTAATTTTCAAAAAATAGTGAAATTTTGAGGTTAATTTTATTGGTCGAGTTAAAGGGCAATTTTAATTATTTCAAGAGTATAAATGTCATAATAAATTAGGTTAGGATTATTTGGAACCAAAAATGGAGCAAGAAAATTTATAGAGAAATTAATTGGGCTAAAATTTGAACATTTAAGTGAAATTGGGCCAAAGTGGTTGGACCAGATTTGGCCCAATTCACATGGATATATAAGACAAAAAAATTAAAAATTTCCAGCATTATCTCCACTCCTCCTCCTCTCGATTGTTGTCCCCCACATCCTCCCTTTCTTTTCATTTTTCTTCATTTTTCTCTTATGGAATCCTACCTAATTTTTCATCTAAAATAATTCTAAAGCTCAAAATTACTTCTTAACCATCTCTAAAGCTCATGTTCTATCATGTTGCGTGGAGAAAATGGTGAAGAGAAATGTTGAACCAAAAATTCAAGTGAGTATGATTAATGACTATTTAATGTTTTAAATAGATATTTAGATAGAATTTGATGTGGAAATTATATTTGAATTAGAATTGAAGTATGGATGAGGAAAATTTGAGGATACCATGCAAAGAAGATTCAACCATTAAAGGAACCAAAAAGGAAAATGTGAGGGAAGGATGGAAAGGAAGAGAAAGCATGATAAAGAGCTTGGAAAAGAGATTAGTGGATACAAACTACACTCTATTTCATTTAATTTTTGAATTTTGGTATGAAAATCACATTATGTAACTATAAGAAATGAAAGGAAAATGTGAAATAATTTAAGGTAAAATAGTAAAATGATGTTTTAACATGAAATAAACATAAATTGAAGTAAAAATAAACCATAGGAGGGAAGAACACATTATGGCCGAATTATGTACCATAAGGTATAATATGCAAATTTGATGTTTACATGCATTTTAAGCATAAAAAGTGTGATATTAAGATAAATAAATACACCATAATTGATTATAGCTTAAATTAATATATAGACATAAAGCTTACCATGGTAACATAAAGGTGTGTCATTATGTAACTAAGTGAACACAAGTAGAATTAAGAAATAAATTTAGATATTATGATATAAAGATGTAATATCATGAAATAAATGACAAATAGTGAAGAAAATAAACAAAAAGGTGATGAACATTAAGTGGCCGAATTATGTAGCATATTGAATAACATGATACTTTGATGATAGTAGGTATACTAGGCATAAAATGTGTACCATTAGCTTAAATAAGTATTACATAAAGGATTTGAGTACAAAAATAATGTATGGACATAATGCATCTCATGTTAACATAATGGTGTGCCATTATGTAACTAAGAATTCCTTATGTAAAATAATTGTATGTTAACATATAAGTACATAAAGTGAATTTGGAAACATGTATAGCATGAAAAGGAAAATGAAAACACATGCATGTTGAAATTCATATTGAGGTCGAATGGTATCTCTTATGAAAATACCATATCTTCATCATGTTTGAATGTTATTTAATATGTACATTATGGCTTTACATGAAGGATGAATGTATGCATGAAGAATGAGAAAGTATGACATGATACATAATTGAAATAACATAAAGTCTAGTATAAAAATATAACATTACGTAAAATAATTAGCTACCCTTAGTGTATGGTGCATGATTCAGGATCCTAGGATATAATGGCTAGTCATAGGGACATGGATATTGCGGTAAAATCATACAATAAGCTATTATCGAGGATTAACTACCTTTAGGTAGTCTTCTTTCTCATACATTTTATAAATACAGCTCTGAGGCCTCACATACATTCAAACAGTCATACAATCCTTGTCCCGCATATCTAGTTTGAGAATTTTCATTGATCAGCACTAGAGGCAAAATGGTAAATATATAGAGAAATAGGAATTAAATAATAAATCATACATAAGGATACTATTATGTTAATTATTTAAGAAATAATGTGAAAATGAGATTAATAATTCCAAAAAGGGGGCAGAACTGTAAATGCATGTGAAAATAAGGACAAAATGGTAAAACATGCATGTAGGATACCATTAGGTTAATTAAATAAGAAATAAAGTGTAAAATGTAGTTAATAGTACAAAAAGGATAAAATTGTAATTTTACACTCAAATGAGAATTATATGGAAATTAACAAGAAATTAAGGATCAAGGGATTAAATAACAAAATTGGAATACAAGAGGACCAAATTGATTTAATTAGCAAAAAGAAATGTAAAAGGGTAAAATTGTAATTTACCACATCATGAGGAAAAAAATATTAAAGACAAAAATGTAAATTAAAAAGTCAAAATAAAATAAAAGATACAAAAAGAATAAACAAGGGTAAATTGGTTAGTAGAAGATAAAATCTACAGATAGAAAGGGTACAGGAAAATTGAATAAATTTAGTAAATTAAGCGTAAACTATGGTTTGGCAAAGGAAGCAAATTTAAGAATCAAAATAAAAGAAAATATAATTTCATGGCAAAAAATATCAGGAAGGAGAAATAGAGAGTAAAATAGTGATTACAAGCAAAGAGACAACAAAAAGGTCAGTCAATTTAGAAAGATAACTTAAATGTTAATTCAATGAAATACAAAACCTAAAAGTAATATGGAGAAAACAAACAAAATTTAAATGTTGTTTGATAGAAATAAGGACCTAAACAAGAATGTCACAAAAGACAAAAAGTTTAAAAGCAATTAAAGAATTAAGTACAATAAAATATCATTTAGTCAAAAAGGAAAGAAATTTGTAATGATATTGAAATTGAATCACATAAACAGTAAGCTCAGTAAGGTTAAAAAATATTTACAAATTATAAGGAGATCATGATAAAGTTCAAATAAGGTGAAATAAATGAAATAATTAAATCAAGTAATAGACAAGGACTAGGAAGTAATTAAATAAAATGCAGGGGCATAAGATATTAAAATTAATGTTGAAATTACCAACAAATAGATAATATATAAGGATGGAAAGTCAACAAGGACTAAACAGTAATTCGAAAAATATGTATATAAATTAGATAAATAAAAATAAGAACAATAATAACAAAACAAAATAATAATAATAACAACAACAACAACAACAAAAATAATTTTATTTAAATGAAATTTTTTGTAGTTGTATCCACCACTAAGCAACACTGTTGCTTAGTGCGTAGTTTGGTGATTGCACGCAAGGACAGATAATTGAGGACACGATGATGAAGGATTGAAATAGCATGTACATGTGATGCACTTATGGACACGAAGACTAAACAACCCATGTATTAGATGTTAGATTACGGCATGTAGTGATTAATGTTGTATGTTGAAAGCAAATGAACCATGAAAGCTAATTATATGTATACATTCTAAGCATATGTGTATAGAATTTGCGGTTGTGTTGTGATGTGAATTAATAACTGACTTAGAAGTGCTATGAATGCTTGGAGTATTAGAGGTGGAGGCTGCATTTTTAGGAGTGCTATTTTGTCAAATTGCAGGTTAGGGTAGCACAGTTTACAAGCTATTATGCTATCGGAATTTCCATTAAATGAATAGTAACCATGTAACGCCGTTAGTAACCATACACAGTATATGAAACTCATCAATGAACTGAGAGTGTTACACTAACTTTCTTATTTACTCAATTTAAACATGATTTTGATTGTTTAACATGAATTAATGAATGAAAATGGTTTAAAACTCAATTAATAACAAGTAAATAAGTTAAAATTCAATAAATCACATAAATAGAAAAAAATCATAGAAAATAAGAAATAAAATGAACATCCACTGTAAACCTATTCTAACACTTGATTTAATTGATTTTAGGGGCTCAAGAATATTATTTTAAATATTAGTTCCATCAAAAAATAAGAGAAACCATTGCTCTTGACTCTTTTTTTCGTTTTTTGCTTCCTTTGTAACTTGGTTTTTTGAGAAACAGAGTGTGTGTTGGGTGAGAGAGAAAAAGAATGTGAAAGGGAAGAGCCCCCTTTTTCCTTGTCCCAGTCTAAAGATTAACACCCCAAAGGAAAATTCCTTCTTGTGATAAGAATGAAATCAGAATTTTTTTAATTCTTTTTTTCCCCTGTTTTTGTGCTCGGAAACATTAAAATGGTTTTTAGGAGGTAAGTCATGGCCTTGACCCACCAAGTCAAAGGAGTGACTTACAACCTTTGACTATGACTTTGATCGTTGACTTTTTTTTACTCCTAAAATCCATTTTGCCCTTACTAACAAAGGGAAAAAAGGAAAAACTATCCAAAAAGGATTTTTAAACATTTAAAATCCACAAGAGAACTCAAAAGCATTTTGAAACATAAAATCTGGGAGAAAGGCTGGCACTTTCGTTCCTTGTTTATTTATGAGAAACCATTTTCTCATTAGGTAACTTTGATCAAGAGCCGCCTCAGGACCCAGCGTTTATAGTTGCCCCTAACTTTGGGAGGCTGGTGCACTAATGCCTAGTTTAGCCAACGTTCAGAGTGAAAAGATAGAAGACGCATACCTGAGGCAGCAAATTTCAAAATGCAAACGCGTACTGTCTAAGGCAGTAAATCTCTGGTCGGGTAATTACCGTTAGTTTATCAATGTGTTAACCTATAGTTGGGTAGTTAGCGTTAGCTTATCGATGTGTTAACCCTAATTTAGGTAGTTGCCATCAGCTTATCGATATGTTAACCCTTGGTTAGGTAGTTATAGTCAACTTATCGATGTTTTAACATTGTGTTGGTTGGATAATTATCGTTAGCTTGTCAACGTTTTAACCCTTTATTGGTTGGGTCGTTACTGTCATCTTGTCGATATTTTAACCATTTTATGACTGTCTGATTAATGCTAACTTATCGGCATGCAAAATCAAGTTGACTTGTTTGTACCCAATTAGCACTAGCTTATTGGCATGTAGAATCAGGAAAGGTGATTAGTTGATGCCAGCTTGTTGACATGCCAAACCATGTTTGGAGAAGATCGATGCCATCTTGTCAGCATATCAAACTTTCTCGGGACTGTCATATTTGTGCCAACTTATCGGCATTCAGAAATAAGATGAATTGTTTATACTTGATTAGCGCCAATTTCTCGGCATGCAAAATCAGGAAAGATGATGGGTTAAATGCCTTGTAAGAAGATTTTTTTGCCTACTGTGATGCATACCCTTTTCCATTTTTACCCCTTTCGGGACATCGATACCCGATTTCACCCCCGAAACCAAAGGATCATCGAGTTCAAGTGAGGAAACCTTTGATCTTTAGCAATTCGATCCCACTTTTAGGGACAAAACCAGGTTGAGATTCCCAGTCCAGGCTGACGATCACTTCAAGATAAGAAAGGGACTTAACTCGACTTGCCAAATCATAAACTTGGAAAGGTGTAATGTAGCACATCCAGGTGTTCCTATCTTATCGCTAACAATTAATGACCGAGAAACATCTAGCTGGGCACCACAAGGCTAAATAGTAAGGAGTCGCCACTCAATAAAACATTGGGAAAAAGGGTGTTATGACCTCGTGAGTCTAAAAAACCTAGATAAGGTTTGAAATTTTGCTTTTATTTTCACATTTAACAAATGTGACATAACGGCCTTCAAATTAATTGTGTTATCCCTTTTCTTTTATGCAAGATTAGAGCAAATATAAAAATTTAAGGCGCACCCAATCATGTAAGAAATCAATAAATCATGGCATAAAATAAAGTGATATAGACATCTATAAATCGAGCAGTTCATTATGATTTTTTAGGTAAGGGTTTTGGTCCTCGCATGTGGATTATTAAAGAAGCATTTCGTTGCGAGATCTTATAGACCCACAGTCTAAGTTTTATTTAACAAACATCTCGTGTTATTTAATTATGTACAAAATCATTTACATTATTAAAGGCCAATTTTTACATATGAATTTCCTAGACAAAATATGGACATTGGTCTGGTTTTATTAATAAAACACCCAATTAATTACTATAAATATTTTTTGTGACATTTTCCATTTGAGGTCAAAAAAGGTGTTTTTATAGTAGAGAGGGAGGATAGTGAACTTATTTGGAGCACTTTCTTGGTTATGTCCACGAAAGGCTTTATTCCTTAAAAGCAATAATAATAATAACAACAACAAAATGATAATGATAATAAAAGAGGAAAAGAAGACATACATAAAACTAATTTAAATTAAGAAATGTGAAAAAGATAAAAGAATAAGAATTTGACATGCATATCAAAAAATGCACAAAAGTGCATTTGACGATATACGGTCAGCTCTTCTACCTTAAAAAGCCAGAAAACATATTTCGGATCATGCATCATTTAACGTGCAAGAACGCCTCAACTGATACATAGCTATATCAACCTGATAATTATGAGTTTTCTTTCCTTTTGAAATAGGGTCCTCGCTAATAGAAAATCCAAAAGGGAGCAAAAAGAGGAAGTTAAATACAAATTTGAGTTTTTAAACTGGATTTTATCTTGAAAAAAAATGATTTTGAAAGAAATAGACAAAACAAAAATTAAAGAAGATGACCTAATAAATTCTATCACATAGCAATATACCCTTTTGAAGGGCTTCACAACCTAAATCTAGCAGAAATTAATTTATAATAAAACTAACAAATGAGAAGAATGGCAAATTTTATCATAATGCAAAAATGTTGTATAAGGCCTTTTGTATTACCTTCAGTGTACTTACTCGATTAAAATATCAAATGTTGGATTCGTGGACCCTTTGTAGTATTGAAATAGTCAAGAAATAATTGAAGGATTAAAAGCTAAAAGCCAAAAATCTCCTTTTGGCTTAGAAAAATTTTAAAGCTATTTGGAAGTTTCTACGATTTTCTTTGAAAGCAATGTTAACTCTATTTTTTTTTTCAATTCCCAAAACTTGGACAACCAACCAACCCTTGAAGAGGATTCGAAGGAAACTTATAAAGGAGGGAGTGTATGGCTATAACATAGGCAATACACAGCTGTACACTCAAGTAGTGCCCCCCACTTGCCTACTTGCCTTATAGGGAAGTTCACCACCTTTTGAGTGTATAGTTGTACCATAGGGATGCACAAATGTACACTCTAAAAGGAGGTCAACTTGCCTGAAAAGGCAATATTCCTTAAAGTGCACGGCTGTACATTCTTTTATGCACGGCCGTACATTCCAAAAAAGTTAAAAATCCTAATTTCTAGACCAAACTATGAACATTCTTTAAATGTACGAGGGCGTATAGGCCATAAATGCATGGCGTGCAAGGCTTTTAAATGCACATAACTCAATTTCAAGTTCCCAACTAAGGGTATTTTTCATCGTTTGCCCCTCTGTGTTAATCAGCTACCTGAGTCAAGCTCAAAAAATGTTTTAAAAAAAAGCTTTTCAGAAAATGATTTCAATACCATAAAGAGTTCGTCATCCTTGATTCACTATTTTTAAAGGAGCATTTTTCCTCATTAGGTAATCCTGACAAAGACCTCCTTAGGACCCAGTGCTTATAGTTACCCCTAACTTTGGGGAGACTAGTATGCATAAGAATTTAGATGAGCCAAAGTTTAGAGTAGGAGAGAGAGATACTTAATTGAGGAGGCAATCTCCCTGCTTGCTTCTTAAGAAGGCTTGGTTGGTGAACGATGTCAGCCTGTGGCGTGCTCCCTGGTTCAAAGGTGATTCCACTTCTATTGCTATACCCCTAACCTGAAGGTGATCCCCTATGTGGCTATACCTTGGCTTGAAGGCGATCCCACTCTGCTGCTATACCTTGAGGCAATCCCACTCTGTGGTTATATCTTAAGGCGATCCCACTCTGTGGCTATACCTTAACTTAAAAGCAATCCCACTATGTGGCTATACCTGAAGGCGATCCCACTCTATGGCTATACCTTGATTTGAAAAAATTTGCGAGAATGTTAGGGTGGCTTGGATCTGAAGTTAACGAACTCGATCATTTGCCCCCTATAGCAGAAGGAGTGCCATTGTAAGTGGCACTCATAAGGCTGCACCGGTCGATGCCATATAGCTGATTGAATTTAGTTTGTCCTGCATTTGCAGTGTTGAAAAAATTAGATTGGGATTCATTGCCCCCTATCTCATTCATTAAGATAATTATTCATATTCATTTTTCTTGTATGTATTTTCCCTTTCATATTATTATCATGTTTATATATACCCTTTTTTGGCAACATGATATATAAATTTTATTGAGTACAATGTTTGTCTAACATTATAGCATATATCTCATTAATAATCAATCACTTTTATCCTATAATGTGAATCAATTTTGAAGTATGCTCAACCTGTAAATATTAAGTAACATCGGATTATGGCATAAGGTATCTTATATGCTAACAAATAACTAATGCCAATCATGGCAACAAATGATAATTTCAATGTGAATTCACAATACTAATCCTGGCAAATTTTAAGGTAAATATCCAACTATAGAAAATAGATATGCACAATGTAATGAGAAAAACAAACAACATAAGCATCCATAATAATTGTCCCCATCTGAAAATGTGTGTGAAAAGTGTGGTATAAGAATTTATACGTGACACCCTAATTCCTTAACCATGGATAATCATTAATCGTTATCATCATCATCATCATAAACCTATTAAAGACTGGGCAATAATAATAATAAGATAGGCCATAATTACATGCCACAAATAATAAATCAAACTTATAGATAAATAATCATAACATAAATGGCCTTCAAGTATCCTAAAATCCTCAAGGCAACTGCATCTTGCCTAATCCTCTGGAACTTATCTTGAAACCTGCATGGATAACAAACCCGTGCTAAGCTATAAAGCTTAGTGGGGAACAAAACCCTATGTATATATATATATATATATATATATATTTATTTATTTATATATATATATATATTTATATATATATAATACTCTTTTCCTGAGTCATATTATCATGCATAAATATACACAACCCCTTTTTTATCATATAACACCAAATAACATATGAGTTTATTATACTGATCATTTGAGAAAACTTTAGCCTTAACAACAAATACCCTATTAAACTAATCTAGAGTATTTACTTAAACTTAGCTTGACCCTGTTTAGAATAGTTGCTTCACAAACATCATCATAGCATACTATTCATGGCAAACTATTATCATTCATGCATTTCATAATTCTTTCTTCTTACAACTCAAAAAATCATGATTATTGATCGTATAAGCTCGACTTGCTTCAATTATTCGATATGGCATGCTTAAGAAAGTGCTTATGCCATACAACATCCCTTTTCATATTGTTAGTCATGATTTCTTCTTATAATAACTCAATTCTCATTCTTGTTTCTTGCATATGTATTCCTTAATGTTATCTTAACATGGTAACTTAAACCTCTTACAACACCAATTTATATCATATGTTGCACTTAGTTAGGTCAATGTTATCATTTTGCATATGAGTGTGCAAACCTCCATATACCTCTTATAATCCTTTTTATCAAAAGGCTAGACAATAAAGTTATTAATGGTACAAGATTTCTACTTACCGCATTAAATCACTTTATCCACCTAAGATAGGTATTCAACCTTAATCACAATATAAGGGATATGCTTAGGTCATATAGCATCTACAAGTAGTCCTGGTAGGCATAATTACATCACATATATCATGCAATTCTCATATTAGATTCATAGACTTTACATCCTTCATGTTATCTTAGCATGGTAACCTAATTCCTTTACAATCTTCATTCTATGTCAGGCATTGCACTTGGTTAAATGAATGTTATCATTAAGCCTACATGTGTGCAAACATTTATATATATAATTAAACAGACTGGCAAAGTTGCATGTGATCACAAAGAACAAGCATTACATATCATGATTACAAGACAAGGTCTCGATGCCACATGTATGCATTTTATTAACAGAGTACATGAAACTTAGTGTACCTGTTATGGTCCATATAAGTTCTAGTACAATAGTAAAAACTTTGGGGTCCATATATTCTCCGTGGAACCCACCGATGGAATTCAACTCACACCAGCACTCACACGGGAACCTTCCTCATGGTAGAGGTGATATACATATCTCACAATCATGATATACTGAACATGGCATCTCATTTCATAAAGACAGTTATAGCTAAAAAGATGTTACAAGCTGTAAATTAGCTGTAATTATTATGTTTCCTTTTATTCTCTTTCCTTGTACAGAATAGGAAGTTTAGGAAGTTTTCTAGTTAGGGTTTCTACACTTATATAAATTATGTATTCCTCCTTCATTTCAATATATAGAAAATCATTCTTCAATCTATTCTTTTACATGGTATCAGAGCCTTCTAGGCTTGATTTGGGGTATTTTCTGGTTTCTTTTTGGGTTGGGTAACTTGTTCCAACTGTAGGGTTACTATTTGGGTTGGGTGTCTATTTTTCGGTGACCATCTTATCTCACCGCCGGCATCAGAAGAAGCACAAGGTGATTTCCGGCTAGTGCCTAAAATCCAGTGTCCTTCCGACCAGCGAGTGGCCCTCATGCGCCGCCACAAGTTCACGCCTTTCCCTCACGCGCCGGCGTGTGGAGGTGCATGACCTGACCTCCGATCTTTCGATTTCATCTCCGGCATCGCCTGAAGATTTCCAGTCATATTCTGGTACTGTCTTGGCTTGACTCTCTCTTCTTCTGGTATTTTTTATTTTCCATAAGGTGTTGTCCTTCTCTGTGTGTTATTCAATCTGTTGATGGTTGTTTGGACTGTCTTTTTGGCTGGGTATTCTGAGTTTATATTGGCTGCTTTGATTGTTTTTTGTTCTGTGCGGATATTATGGCTGATAATAAAGGAGGAGGTGATAATGGTAAAAGGAATCTGTCGAAGGGGGAAAATAGATATAATGATAATCGAAATACTGATGTTGTTTGTTATTATTGTAAAGAACTAGGTCATACATAGCGCTACTGCAAGAAATTGCAGAATCGCAATCAGAGGTCACAAATTGCTAATGTTGCGACTTCCTGTTCATCATCTAAGCATAATGTCACTATATCTGTCGAAAAGTATGCCAAGTACTAGAAATTGTTAAAGGGATCTTCAACTTCTGTTACTACTGAAGCAGGCAACACATGTCTTATCTCCCCTAGCAACAATTGGGTCATTGATTCTGGTGCCACAAATCATATGACAGGTAATCCTGATACTTTCTCTGATTTTTGATCCCATAAAACCCCTTTGCCTGTTACTATTGCTGATGGGACATCATACAACATTGTGGGGTCTGGCACTGTCAAACCTACTCCTTCTATTACTTTACCCTTTATTCTAAATCTGCCTAACCTAGCTTTTAATTTAATATCTGTGAGTAAACTTACCAAATAACTCAATTGTTGTGTCTCATTTTTCCCTGATCATTGTCTTTTTCAGGATCTTATGACGAAGCAGATTTTTGGTAAGGGACATGTATCTGGTGGTCTATACATTCTGGATTCTTGGGTACCATGACATGTTGCTTGTTCCAGTGTAGTGTCTCCTTTTGAAGCACATTGTCGATTGGGGCACCTTTCTCTACCTATGTTAAAGAAGTTATGTCCGCAGTTTTATGATGTATCTTCTTTGGATTGTGAGTCTTGTCATTTTGCTAAACATCATCGTAGCTCATCTGGTCCTAGAATTAATAAACGAGCTGAGTTTTCTTTTCAACTTGTTCATTCGGATGTTTGGGGTCCTTGTCCCGTTATGTCCAAAACTAGATACAGATATTTTGTTACTTTTGTGGATGATTTTTCCCGTATGACTTGGATTTATTTTATGAAGAATCGTTCTGAAGTTTGTTCTCATTTTTCTGCCTTTTGTGCTGAAGTTAAAACCCAATTTAATGCTTATGTGAATATATTGAGAAGTGATAATGCTAAGGAATATATGTCAGATTCTTTTCAGCGATATATGTCTCAACAGGATATCCTTCACCAGTCCTTTTGTGTTGATACTCCTTCTCAAAATAGAGTTGCTGAAAGAAAGAACAGACATTTACTTGAGACAGCTAAGCTTTATTGTTTCAAATGAATGTTCCTAAGTGTTTTTGGGTCGATGCTATTTCTACAGCTTTTTTTCTGATCAATCGGATGCCCTCTACGGTGTTAAATGGTGATATCCCTTATAATGTGTTGTTTCCAAATAAAATATTATTTCCAGTGGAACCCCAGATTTTTGGCAGTACTTGTTATGTTAGAGATGTTCGTCCTCATGTTACCAAACTTGATCCTAAGGCATTGAAGTGTGTGTTCTTGGGATACTCGCGTCTCCAAAAGGGATATAGATGTTACTCTCCTAATTTGAAGCGACATTTGGTTTCTGTTGATGTGGTATTCTTAGAAGATAAACCCTTCTTTTCATCTCCATCCAATCTTCCAAGTCAGAGGGAGGAAGATGAGTGGCTAATTTATAAGGTGACATCTCTTTGAGAATCAGCTGATTTGTCTATTGTATCTTATTGTACTGAGCAGCTAGCAAGTGATGATCCTTCAACATCAACAAGACCACAGATTGTTCAGGTCTACTCTAGACGAAGAGACACTAATGATACATGTCCCACACCAGTAACTTCGTCATCTGATCCTGCTCCTACTGATCCCGATCTTCCTATTGCTCTTCGTAAAGGTACACGTAATTGTAAATCCACTTATTTCATTGTTAATTTTGTTTCCTATGATCACTTGTTTCCCTCGACATGTTCTTTAATTGCATCTTTAGATTCTATATCTATCCCCAAGATAGTTAAAGACGCTTTAAGTCATCCTGGATGGTATGATGCTATGATTGAGGAGATGAATGCCTTGGATTCAAATCATACTTGGGAGTTGGTGCACTTACCAGAGGGAAAGCATGCTGTGGGTTGCAAATGGGTCTTTACAATCAAAGTTAATCCAGATGGTTCTGTGGCTCGGCTGAAAGCTCGACTTGTTGCTAAGGATATGCACAAACTTATGGGGTGGATTATTCTGATACTTTCTCTCCAGTTGCCAAATTGAGTTTTGTTCATCTTTTCATTTCTTTGGTAGCTTCTCATCATTGGTCCTTACATCAACTTGACATCAAAAATGCTTTTCTTCATGGCGATCTCCAGGAAAAAGTCTATATGGAGCAACCACCTGGTTTTGTTGCTCAGGGGGAGTATGAAAAAGTTTGTCGTCTGAAGAAGTCTTTGTATGGATTGAAGCAAAGTCCTTGTGCCTAGTTTGGTAAATTCAGTGAAGTTGTCCAAGAGTTTGGGCTAAAGAAAAGTCAGTGTGACCACTCGATTTTTTATAGACAATCCCAAAATGGCATTATTTTTCTTGTGGTTTATGTTGATGATATTGTGATTATAGGGAGTGATTCTGCAGGTATCTTTTCACTTAAGTCTTTCTTGCATGGTAGATTTCATACTAAAGACTTGGGTCAGTTGAAATATTTCTTAGGAGTGGAAGTGATGAGAAGTAAGAAAGGAATTCTTCTATCCCAAAGATAATATGTTCTTGACTTACTTGCGAAAACTGGAAAGTTAGGAGCTAAGCCATGCAATACTCCTATGGTTCCCAACATACAACTTACAAAAGATGATGGTGATCCTTTTGCTGATCCAAAAAGATACCGAAGGTTAGTTGGAAAATTGAATTATCTCACTGTAACTCGTCTAGATATTGCATTTGCAGTAAGCATTGTCAGTCAATTTATGGCTGCTCTTACGATTAAACATTGGGAAGCTCTAGAGCATATTTTATGTTATTTAAAAGGTGCTCCTGGACTGGGTATATTGTACAGTGATCATGGGCATGCTCACATTGAGTGCTTTACAGATGCTGATTGGGCAGGTTCTAAGATTGATAAGAGATCAACAACATGCTATTGTATCTTTGTTGGAGGAAATATAGTGTCCTTACAAAGTAAGAAGCAAACTGTAGTATCCAGATCTAGTGCAAAATCCGAATACAGAGCTATGTCACAGTCTGCATGTGAAATTTTGTGGATCCATCATTTGCTTGATGAAATTGGTATGAATCCTTCGTCTCCAGCAAAACTTTGGTGTGATAATCAAGCTGCTCTTCATATTGCTTCTAATTAGTGTATCATTAACGGACCAAGCATATTGAAGTTGATTGTCACTTTATTCGTGAGAAGATTCAAGATGACGTTATATCCACAAGATATGTGAAGACAGGAGAACAGTTGGGCGATTTGTTTACAAAAGCCTTAAATGGCTCTCGGGTTGATTATTTGTGTAACAAGCTAGGCATGATTAACATCTATGCTCCAGCTTGAGGGGGAGTGTTACAAGTTGTAAATTAGCTATAATTATTCTGTTTCCTTGTTACAAGCTGTAAATTAGCTGTAATTATTCTGTTTCCTTTTATTCTCTTTCCTTGTACAGAATAGGAAGTTTAGGAAGTTTCCTAGTTAGGGTTTCTACACTTATATAAATTATGTATTCCTCCTTCATTTCAATATACAGAAAATCATTCTTCAATCTATTCTTTTACAAAGGAGTTCAAGATAAAACAACACAATACAATAAGTCATTCATCATGCTTATGTTAACTACATGAAGAAATCAATTCATATATATGTATATACATATATGTATATCACTTTATTTCTTGTACTTTTTATCATTTTTAATAGCCTGCCTAAGTACTAGTTTGAAGGGTGGATAACGGGAGCAATGGATACCCGAAGGTATCAACTATGAATATCCGAAGATATCAAATAATGGACCCAAATGGGGTTAAACAATAGTTCTAGCAAGGAACAAACGATAGACCCAAATGGGGCCGAACAATGGTTCCATTAAGGAATAAGACCCAAATGGGGTCAATTATGGCAGCTACAACTGTATCCCTCTAGGCATGCCTATCTAATCCACAACTGAACTAAGACCTGTAGGCTTGACCATTCTTAATCATATTTCAATTCAACATATCTTTCTTTCCTTAATATAACATCCCCACTTAAAACCATCATTCATATAAGAATGCACATTATTCTTATCATACTTCAATATTGAGCTCTAGGTTTAATTACACATGGATGCTTTCACATGATCATACCATTGCATTTTTATGCAAACAATAACAACATGAAATGTTTCATGATTATCATCGAGCGTGACAACATACCCATATACATATATTTATGCAGTTTAAATCATAGCCATACATGCTTTTATTACTCATACTTGTTCACATATTAAGATAAGCTACTCATCATAGCATGCTTATATAAACTATACAGTATATATAATTCACATAACTCATGGATAGTTCTTGATGACATACCTTGTAACACACACACACACACACACACACACACATATATAGCAACACTCAAGCATTTATAATCTATATAATAAAATAAGTAGGTTCTCTTACAGCTTAAGGTCACTACTTGTTCATATTTGATCCCTTGATTCACTCTCATGATTGCCAGATTAGAACCCACAAGTGACATACTATATCATAGTCATTTATACTTCAATCATCTTACTTGTATTTTTCATCTTATAATATTTTATACTTAGGTAAGTTGTGTGAGGTTATTTCATCTTAATCGTTAGTCCTATACTAGCAGACTTACGATTTTCATATTATATCATGGGCATGATTTAATAAGTAAATAAGTTTTCTTGCCTCAAAGCTTATCATTAAATTCCTATTATGGCTTAAAGCATAACCAAACTTCTATAGTTCCACCTTTGAGTGTCAACAAATATTCCATCTCTTTAACTTAGTCATGCACATTATAACTATCTTCTTAATGTTACTAGATCATAACTTGGTAATCTCTTGCCATTGAAAAGAAATATTGATATATATATATATATATATATATATATATAGTACTTGGGCAAAGCCAGTTACTTTGTTTGAGTCCGCACCGATGCCAAATCTATAGAATACATTAAATAATATATACATGTTAGAGTCATTAGGTTACTTCTTACTGTCCTTAGTCATATGCTTATTATATTTTCTCTTACTCTCGTTAGTCATGTGTCCGCATGGCACCAATTATACATTCTTAACACTCAAATTCAGTTAATAGACCTTCCTGTAGTCACACATTTCTAAACTATATATATTTACTTAAAATCTTAGCATTAAAAGACTTATAGAACTATAACATCTCTTGGGTAATCCATTAACATACCATTCATCACTTGTATGCTCAACCATTATCAACCTTTCCCATTACTAGCTTAATTCTTCCTTACTATAGCATTATACTTATAAACATAACTATACAATGTTGTGCTCTTAGGGTGGAGAAGAACCATTAAAATTGAAGTGTATAAATGGCCGTGCATGAGAAAAGGAAAGGACATAAGTGGTCGTGTACTTCCAAGAGGAAATCAATGAGTGGCCGTGTGTGGGAAAGAAAACAAGAAAAGTGGCCATGTATTCTCATGCATAAAAGAGTGAGTGGCCATGTATTTTGAAGGAGAAACCAATGAGTGGCCGTGTGTTTCCAAGAAGAAACCACAAGTGGTCGTGTATAAGGAAGAGAGACATCACGTGGCCATGTGAAAGAAAGGAGACAAACTTACGTGGCCGTGTCTAAGAAAGGAAACAACGTGCGTGGCCATGGGTGGGAAGAAGGAAAGCATCACGTGGCCGTGTGTGGGAAAGAAAACAATGTGCGTGGCCATGGATGGGAAGGAGGAAAGCATCATGTGGCCGTGTGTCATGAAGAACAAACACACGTGGCCATGGGTTAGGAAGAGCAAACTCACCCGTGGCCATGTGTGGTAAAGAAAAGAGGAAAAACCAGAATCCCGATCATACATAACATGAATTTAAACCCCAAATCTCACTTCCCTTCTTGCTTACATGATCATTTAGGTTACTAATCATGTTATAATCATCAAAATATATTAGTTTAAACCTTTAATCTCATTATCAAAGCACATACAATATGAGAGGGAAAACATGTACAGTAACCATCCCAAAAATGAATCCCGTACCTCAAAATCAAGCTTCATCTCCTTCAACATGCATCGATCTAGCTCATTTTCTCCTTCATTTCCTTATACACAAAGACAACAAACATGACTTATCATCTCTTCCTACAACCCTAAGATCATAAATCAAGCATGGAAGAAGAAATCTATGGAAGGGAGACATTACCTTCATGCTAAAACACCAAAACCCTATAGCTTCTTCTTCAATCCCGTGACCAAGCGAGAGAGAGAGAAAGAGAGAGAGAGTCCATTCCTTATCTCTCCAAGTGTCCCAAAGTAAATGAATGGGGAAAAATATCTTCCCAAGTAAATCTCCAAAATGCCCTTAAGCACAAGTAAACCCCATTATTTCAATTTCTTCCAACTTAATCCCAAGAATTTCTAATTCATTTCAATTACACCATTTTCTTTAATTATAATTTAACTTGACTCATATGTTTACACGCTGAAATTACCAAAATACCCCTCTCGAGACTTAACCTCGATAATTGCAAAATAATCCAATTTTGCCTTAATTAATGATGGTCCTCATTAATTAACAATAATCCAATTTGGGTCATGATTGGGTCCTTAGAGTATATATAAAGAAAATCATCATCTCCCAGAACCCTCGGGATCTTAATGCATGCCATAATCTGTGGGGCCCTCTGATGGAGAACGGGATCAGAAACGATGCTTGTAAAAGGATGGACTCAGTGCCTAAGCTGTGGATGGTCCTGGCTATGTGGGCCTTGGAAGCTGAACTGTAATAGAATGCAGGAACTCATTAAGCTATCCTGTAAGGTGGTCCATATGCCCCCGAATGCTAGCCAAATCTACTGTATGTGCAGCAATGTGACCTGCAACTATCCCTTCTATACCTATCATATGAGCTCGGAGATCGGTGTCCAACTTGTCTATTCTCTTCTCAATCTCATTCCTGGTTCCTTTAATAGCATCCTTGCCAGTCAGGAAGCCAGTCTCTAATGTTGTGATGCACTCTGCAACCTTCTGTACACTTTTATCCACATTTTGAACCCTATCTTTATCTTGGTCATATCAGCTACAAACTGTCGCTGAAGAGCATCAAAATTATTAAGCCTTTTCATATGGACCTCATTCTGCTTATCTTGCTTCTCGCATATCGCTTGTATATTTGCTGCCATAGTAGTTTGAGTCATAGTCAGGCTTTGAATACCTTACAAAATAGCATCCCATGGGATGATATGCTGAGGCGGAGGGGGTGCTGAAGATGAAGATGCACCAGGGTAACCATAAGCTCTAGGAGGTAGATCCTGATGGAAGGTAGGGAAGTCCTGTGAGGGTGGTGACACAACTGGCTCCTAGCGGGCCTCCTCAGCAAAATAGTCAGTGAAAGGGATCTCTTCCTCCTCCCTAAGTCCTGGGCCCAAAACATCCTCCATCTACTGATCATCATCTAGCACTTGCTAAGGTCGTGGCGGTTGTGGTCCATGACCACGCATCATCCTTCCTGGGTGAAAAGCGTCATCCATCTCCTCCAGGGTCATCAACCTAATCCCTTTTGGAGCAGCATCATCCTCCCTAGCCATGTGCATGTCATACACAATCTCTTTGTCCAAATATACGCCCTCTTCAGCAGATGGCCCCATCCATGCCTCTAGCATACCTCTACTAGAAGTAACCTGGTTACTAACCCCCCAATAGATGTAGTATCAATTGGATGGTACTGGGTAATGCGTATATCCTCCAAAATAGTGTGGATCAGGTCTATTTGCCTGCCTGCCTACCACCATGCCCCATAGGTTGTATATCTCTGCCACCATAAGAGAACCAAGACTGGCCGGCCTTTCTCTTATTTGTGCTGCTAGTATGCTTGTGTAACACTTGGTGTGATTATTGTGTTTGTTTAGTAAGAGGTTTGCTTTGCTGTGTGCTTTTGTGTTGCTGTCTATGGCAGTTACACATTTATAAATAAATAAAATATCTTTGTTTATGTCAATTGTAGTGCATAACTTAGATTATAAATGCATGCTCACATGATCACATTATTGCAATGATGACAATCATAACATGACAATTAATACAACACACAACTTTTATTAAATCTCGGATGATTACATCTTGAATACATCTGACTTATGTCGCCAATCAGCCCTTGCGGGTTTTTTTAATTGGCTATTTTCTCCCAACCATTAATTTCTGCCTAAGGTGCCTTTTTTTCGGTTTTCAACTTAGCAAGGTGCCCCATTTTAGTAAGGCCGCCTTTTTTCGATTTTCAACCCACGGGCTGATCGTTTTTCATTTTTTTTTGTTTTTTATTTTGTTTTTGTTTTTTTAGCCATGGAACCTCTTTAGCCTATTAATGTTAATCGACTCCTTGAATTCATTCCCTTCGTTGCTTGAAAGAATGGCAGCTCCTTTAGAAAGTAATTTTTTTAGAATAAAGGGGCCTTTCTAATTTAATCTCAACTTTCCTCTGTAGTCAAGTAAGCAGGTCTCATCTATTTAAATACCAAGTCCCCTTCCTTCAAATGATGGCCTTTGATCTTCTTTCCAAATGATGGAGCTAACCTTTTCTAATACAGCTGATTATAGTAGTAAGCCCTCATTCGACTCTCGTCTAACAGGTTTAGCTACGCCATCCTGTGCTCTGCCCATTCTGTCTTTGGTAGCTTAGCTTCCAGGACAACCCTTAGTGACTAAAATTCAATCTCCACTGATAGTACTGCTTTCGAGCCATACATAAGGGAGAAAAGAGTAGCTCTCATGGAAGTTCTAACAATAGTTCTGTACCCCCAGAGCGCAAACGGTAACTTTTTAGCCTAATCGTTATACATTTGCATAGTTTTGGATAGAATTTTCTTTAAATTCTTATTTTCGGCTTCAACTGCCCCATTTGCCTATGGACAGTAAGGAGATAACTTATGGTTTCGAATTCTATACTTCTAAAGTATATGCCTAATCTCTGCTTGAAATTGGATCCCATTGTCTGATACTATGTGATGAGGCACCCTATATTAGCATACCAGATTTCTTTCAATAAATTGGGCCATTTCCCATGCTCCTAATCTTTTGAAGGATTCTACTTCTATCCACTTTGTGAAATAGTCGATAGTGACCACTATATACCTATGACTGTTGGAAGCTATCGGATGAATCTCCCCAATAATTTCTATTCCCCAAGCTGAAAAAGGCCAATGTAAGGAAAGGTTGCATAATTATGAGATATGCAGATGTCTTAAGTCAGCATACCGTTGGCATTGGTGGCACATCTTCACATATTTAGAGCAGTCAGTGTCCATGGTTAGCTAGAAGAATCCTTGTCGCATGATCTTTCTGGCCAATGTTAATTCGTTTATATGGGCCCCACATACCCCTGCATATGTCTCTTCCATGATTTTCTTTGCCTCCCTCTCGTCCAGGCATCTCAGCTGAATACCATCAACTTACCTTTTATACAGGACCTTGTCTACACTGATAAACTGACTGGATAACTTTTAAATTATTCTCTAGTCTTTCTTTGTTACTTCATTGGGAAACTTAAAAGTTTTCAAGTAATTTTGGACATCATAATACCAGGGCTTGCCATCATATCCATTTAGACTCATGAGGTTTTTACCCTCGAACCAAGGCTTGGTTGAGCTCTTGACTATCACGGGTCTCATGATCACCCCTTTGGGATTGTCCCACGTAGACACTAAGGTCGCCAATGCATCTGCTAATTAGTTCTCATCCCACGGTACATGTTGAAAAGTGCAGTTCTTGAATTGACTGCTCAGTCTCCTCAGGTATTCTACATAAGATACTAGCCTCTCCTTCCTAATGGACCACTCACATTTCGCTTGGTGAATTACTAAGGATGAATCCATAAAAACCTTGATTGTTTTTGCCCCTAGTGCTATCAAGGCTTCCATTCTGTGTAGACAAGTTTCATATTCTGCTTCATTATTGGTCATCCTGAATCCTAGTTTTTTTGGCTAAGGAAAGCTTCTCGCCATCAGGTGTGATGAGAATGACTCCTACTCTAGCTCCTCTATTATTGGTGGCCCTATCGAAGTACATTTGCCAACCCTGAACTATTATGATGCTGATGCTTTCATCTGGGAATTCATACTCGACCTAGTCTCCCTCCAACAAGTGGTAAGCCAAAAACTTTGTGACCACCCTTCCTTTGATCGTCTTCCTAGTTACATACTCCACTTTGAATTCCTACAAAAGCAATAACCACCTCCCTATTTTCCCAAGCAAAGATGGTACTAACTGGAGGTATCTGAGCGGGTTATGCTTAGCCACTGCTTAAATCTTATAAGAGTGAAAGTAGTCCTTAACTTCTTTGAGGCTCATATCACTACTAAGCAAATCTTTTCCACATTTGTATACTTGGTCTCATATGGCAGGAACATCTTGCTTAGGTAATGATGGAAAATTCGGCTTTGGCATCATCTTCTTGAGACAACATGGCCCCTACTGAACTTTGTTCCACTACTAGGTACAAGATTAAAGGCTTTGATGGTCTGGGCAGTTGGAGAACTTGAGGATGCAATAGGTATTGCTTGATGGTATCAAAGGCTTTCTGACAATCGTCGTTCCATTTGACCGGCTGATCTTCTCTTAGAAGGTTGAAAATTAGCTCACATATAGACGTGAGTCTAGCATTGAACCAGTTAATGTATTGAATTTGCCCCAAAAAACCTTGAATCTCTTTCTCGGTACTAGCATTTCCTAAATAGCTTTCACCTTGTCTTGATCCACCCCTATCCCCTTTTGACTTACTACATTCCCTAGCAGTTTACCAGAAGTTACCCCAAATACACACTTCTTCGGGTTGAGATGGAGGTTGTACTTGTCAAGCTGTTGAAAAAACTTCTCTAAGGCCTCCAAATGTGCTTCCCTCGTAGCTGACTTAATCATCATGTCGTCAACGTATACTTTGACCTCTTTGTGGATCAAATCATCAAGGATTTTGGTAGCCATTCATTGGTAGGTAGCCCCCGCATTCTTCAACCTAAATGGCATGACCTTGTATGTGTAGGTCCCCCATTCAGTAATGAAGGTTGTCTTTACCCTATCTATTATCTTATTTAAGATCTTATTGTACCCTGCATATCAATCAACAAAACTGTACATCATGCATTTTGCCACACTGTCGACCAACAGATCTATGTGGGGGAGCAAAAAATTTTCTTTTGGGCAAACTTTATTCAAATCTCAGTATTCCACACACATTCGTACCTTTCCATCCTTTTTAGCAACAACCACAACATTAGCTAGCCAGGTAAGGTACTAAACTTCAACAAGGAACTTTGCTTCGACCTGTCTTTTCACTTCTTCTTTCACCTTTTCTGTCTATTTTGGCATAAGTCTTCGAAGCCTTTACTTCACTGGCTTACTGTCCAGATACGTCGAAATGGCATGTTCTACAATGTTCTATCAATCCCAGGAATGTCTTCATAGGTCCAGACGAATACTTTTTCATATTTTTTAATATTCTCTCGAATCTTATTCTCTCTTAAGAAGTCACGTCGGATGCAATCAAGATCTCTTTAGGGTTATCTTGTGTTCTGAGATTAAAAGTAGTTTTTATTGAATTAATGTCAAATATGAATGTGTCGTGATTATGATCATGCATTATGTAATCAAATGAGACATCACACAAATAAGAAAATCTATTCATCTTATTAACTTGAGCAAGAAAGGGTATATCATTACAAAACAATTCAGGGACATAAATTATATCAGCAAAAGAATCATCCTCTAAATCAGCGGCAGCCAATGCAACAACAGATGCCTCTCTTTTCTTTGGTGGTGCCTCTTTTTCAAAGAATAGCCTCACATTCAATCTTCTCTTTACCCTTAGCATTGGTGGCTAATGACTTTAGTGTTAGTACCTCTTAGAGGCAACCCAAATCCAAATCGGTGAGCTTAGCCATAACCTTTTTATCCCAAAATCCCAATACAGGCTTCATGGTTCTAGCTAATTAGTCAAAGACATCGTCATAGATTTCAAACCCCAGAATAATCTTTCTATGGACTATCATAGGTTCAACTTCCCCACAATATTTGCACTCCTCTGATGTTGGTACAAAGCTTTCCAATATATGAGGAACCCTTCTCGACTGTATCTCATGCTATTTCTTGGCATCACTCTTAAAATAACCCAAGCCCTTCCTATCTTTCTAACCAATAAGAGCAATAAGCATAGGAATCCCCTAAGAATCTTTCCCAATTTGTCACCCGATAAATAATTCATTTTCTTCATCATGTTAACGGTCTGAGAGTTTGCAGAATCTATCTCTTCCCCTTCAAAACCAATTCCAGCCATATGGAACCCATTGAAAGTCTAATTAGCTATGCTTAAGGTAGAAACTGAATTTTCTTTTGCCACCCTAATAGTAACCATACCTTCTTTGTGTGGGATTCAGACCATTTGGTGTAGGGTGGAAGGGGCCCCTCCCAACTTATGGAACTAAGGCCGCCCTAACAATAAAGAGAAATTGGCCGATATTTGTAATACTGTAAATTCTACCTTAGTCTCAATAGGTCCCATCTTCACTACAGCCTTAAAAGTGTCAAGAACATACCTTTTAGAGTTGTCATAAGCCATTATGGTGAGTCGAGATTGAGTAAGCATAGTCTCATCAATACCATAGGCTGCCATTGCCATAAAAGGACACATATTGATAGAAAAACCATCATTCACCATTACACATGCAGTGCGTTTGCCATTTACCTAAACCCTGATGTATAAAGGGCAATTATGCTCATGCCCTTCTAATGGGAGATCTGCATTAGTGAACACAATCTTTTCTTTAGAATCCCCTTTCACCATTTCTAACAACTCAGAAGGGGATATGGTGGTAGCAATAGTAGATTCACATAAAGCCTCTACCAACTTCAAACGGTGGAAAGGCAACTACCTAAGTAAATCCTAGATCAAAATCTGAGCAGGAGTTTTCTTAAGTTGCTTCAAGACCAAGTTATCCTTCGTGGTTTTTTCCTCCATGGGAGCAACTGGTTCCTGCGACCTCTCAACTTTTGGCATAACCCTTCTACTTCTGATGACTGCCTAAATCATCTTTCCATCTGTCACTTCCTTGTCATCTTCATTAGTTTCCCATAGGTCTTTCAGCTCATCTTCAACCTTAAATGAGCCCTTTTCACTGTATATATCCCAAATATCCACTAGTTGAACTAATTCCCTCATTTCTGCTAACCTTTTTACACTTATGTCAGACCATTACTGCTTCCTTGGGCCTTGCGCATGATAGTCAAGTACTCATTTCCATACAAATCCTTTGGAACATACCATTTCGATAACCCGAACCCAACCATGAATACTGGCGGCGGCACAGCATTATAAAACATCATCACCATCCAAATTGATATCCTCGGGGCTAACTCCCTTCTCCACAGATATCCTAGTCAAAGCCTCCAACTTTTCTTCCATCTTCTTTACAACGGGACTTTCCTCTTTAGGGGCGAGGTTCTTCAGCATTTGAAGGGCTCGTAACTCATTCTCTTCATTAGTTATAAAATCACATTCAGGACCAATTCGAGCACCATCACTTTTGGCTCCTCGCGAAGTAACATTCCTTTTATCTATTGCAAATAGGAATCACGACAGGAGTTGCCGGGGTCTACCCGATAGGAGTCGATTCAACTCGAGCAACTATTATTATAATAGGATGAGCAGCCAAAATTGAGGCAACACTAGCTTTGAGACTAGCAAACATCAACATCATTTTCCTTTTAAGATCATCCATTCTCTTATTAGGATCTTGGGAGCCAAAAGAACCAACCGGAGGAGTGAGCTCGACCATAACTTCCCTTTTTGACTATTTTAAAAACCTATCTGAAAATTTCTCAGAAACACTATTTATTCCTTACTCAAACCCCAATTCTGAACTCTTTCTTGATACCAATTATTATGTCTATTTAGTAGTCCAAACCTCGAAACCACCTGGAAAATGACAGCTCTATTATGGCTACCAAAAATAGGGTTGTTAGTGTGATGCATGAGCAAATGTAGATGCATGATCGTGGGATGCAGCATCGACAACCACACGCAGGGGTCCTCTCCACCTTATTCCTCCCACACATGTGGTCAAATTCCTCTTTCCTAGGCGGGCTTAATTCATGAGTCAACAAGGGACCCTAATGAATACATATGGTGTGCAATAAAATTTCGGCAGCACAATGTCTCCGTGAAGGCACACAAAAAGGTCTTGATCGATGGGTATTTGAGCAACCTAAGCAAATCAAAATAGGCTTACCGAGGCATAGCAGCTTTGGTAAGTAGACATCCAAATTTATCTAGGCATGCTTAATACACAAGGATCCATATCACAAGCAATGCAGAATTATTACGGATATCCTAATGGAGATTTCTGTGTCATTACATGGGCTTTTGGTCCAGGTATTCAATTGCAAGGCTACCCAAGCAAGGTCCCTGCCAATGGGTCTAGCTCATCACAAGCATAATGACCGATCAGGTTACCATTCAATATAACATCAGGTACTAGACTTGGGTTGGTGATTATCCCTAACACTACCTTCGGTTGAGTGAACGATAAGGGAATGCTTTGGGAATGCACTAGGGTCAGAAAACTAGGACGCTTAACTTATTCTAAGGTTCTAGCATGATTTTAACGTAATTTCAAAAAGCGATAAAATTTCTTAACCGAAAGCCTTTTATGTCACATAAGTCAAAAGTGATTTTAGAGAAAAATCTCGAAAAGCTTCCCCAATGGATTTGCCACTGTGACGCGTGCCTTTTTTACCCTTTTTAGGACACTGACACCTAATTTCACCCTCGAAACCAAAGGATCGTCGAGCTCGAGTGAGAAAACCTCTGACCTTTAGCGATTCAATCCCACTTTTAGGGACAGAACTAAGTTGAGATTCCCAGTCTAGGTTGACATTCACTTCGATATAAGAAAGGGACTCACACTACTAGAAAAATGCAAAATAGTGATGACAAAAGTCGTCGCTAAATGATGTTTTTTCATCGCTAAATCAATTTAGCGATAACTTAGTGATGACCATCATTTTGAAACAAAAGTCGTCGTAGCAGAATTTAGCAATGATAACAAGTCGTTACCAAATTTTAGTAAGAACAAAGTGTTGTCGCTAAATATTTGTCGCCATTTTGCTACAACAACGTTCTAGCTAAATTTTGCGATGATAATATATTCATCGCCAAATAGCTACGACAATGTTCATGCAAAATTTTGCGACAATATTATTTTCATCGCAATTTTGCTACCACATTGTTTACACTAAATTTTTGCGATGACATTATTTTCTTTCAATATTGCTACGACATTATTCATGCTAATTTTTGCAACGATAATTTAATCATCGTCATATTGCTACAACAATGTTCTCGCTAAATTTTGCAACGAAAATATATTCGTCGCCATACAACACATTTTGCTCTTATTTAGTGACAAAATTTTTATCGCTAATATAATTTTAGCAACAAAGTATCTACAGCTAATGTGCTCTCACAAAGTTATAAACATGCTAATCTCTCGCTAAATTAAAATTATTTTTAATTTATTAAATTAAAATGAAAATTTCAGCATTTAAATAATAAAACTACAAACGATAGATTTATATTTATAAATTACTCAACATTTCATATATATATATATATATTACTGAAAAAAAATGTTATTTACAAGTGTACATCTAAATTAGTTGTATATCCAAAATAATACATGCATATATTGCAGTAACAAATGATATACAAAATGTCCTAATATGTACTGATAACTATAATGTGGGTAAAAAGTATCTATGACCCTATGTGTCAATCATATGGTGAAGCACTCGAGCCATTAGTCTGGTCAGCACAAGATGTGAATAGACACATTTGCTCCTTAATCTTTTGTTGGAAAGCATGAATTACCCATAGGATGTTCAATAAATGTCTTTAATCTGGATAAGTTTTGAAAATTAAAAGTAATGAGTAAGAAAAAAAAAACAAAATAGGTGGAACCAGTATAACACTGTGTTATTAACAATACTATGTTATCAATTTGGATTTTTTCCAAGTGTTATTAATATCTAAGCCTCTAATGCTTATATCAATATATAAAGAGTCGCAGCAGAGATTCCAACAATTGAACCTATTTGAGTATCCCTGATATGATTCCAGTACCAAATGCAAAAGCCAACAACATATTTGATGCTAAACCTAGGGATTTTTAGCAGCAAAACAGACCAAAAAAAAAAAAGTAAAACTCTTCTCTCAATGAACTTAAGGTGCAAACATACAAAAGTAAACTCAGTATCTACCTGTCACTATTAGATCTATTTGCGTTCAAACATTCATACAAGAATGGCTAACAGGTAGAGATTAGTAAAATAAATGCCAAAGCACATCCATTTAGCTCATCCTTAATCTAGAAAAGAATAAATGGATTGGCAAGTGGCAAGCTCAAATTAGGGCAACCAACAAGCTAACTAACTTCCTTCTTAACCTAGGACAGAAAATGAGAGAAATGAAAAAATAATTAAAATAATAAGTGATTTATCCCCTAATCTCATTTCTTTAAGTTGTTGACCACAAGGATGACAAATGAAGTTTGAATAATAAGCGCTTCTTTTGCTTGATATCATGCAGGTTTTGGATAATACTTCAAATTGAGTATTTGATCTCTCAAGAAATGGATCCAAATTTTGGGAAAACACTAGTTGTTATGTCTGTTAGAGAGAAACAAATTTCATCTATCTGGGAGAGACAGGCATCAACAAATACACAGCAACTGTTAAAATCATTTAGCTCGTTTAAGAGAGAGCAGGTGGAAGGAGTTGGAAATTTACCAATATAGCCCTTTAGACATGTAATTTTACCCAATTTTCTTAGTTTGGGTATTGTTCTAGTTTTGTCTTTATACTTTGCATATATCTCTAAACAAGAGAAAAACTTATTGTATCTGACATTGTTCTAGTTCTAGCCTTCCTATGTCTTTATTGCACCACCCTTTTTCTCAAATAAGGTTTAAGCAAAATCTTAGCAGTTCCAATTAATCCATAGATCTACCACAAAGGAAAAAAAAATGTAATACTAAAATATTATAAATTCCATCAGTGGAAATGCAACCTTCACAAAGTAGAAGGCTTTGGGGGAATTAGATCTAGTTAAGGTAGTCTACCTGTCTTAGAATAATTGGTTTGCAATCCCAATACTCTAGATAATAACCACATAAATTGATTTTGCAAAATCACAGTTAGGTTTACATCAAATTAGAACAAAGCTTTATCGACTTAGAAACACAACCTAGACTTGTGTGGCTGGTTACTGCACTATCGCTTCAAAAAATGCTTGTGACAAAACTAGATATACTACGTCAGGGTGGAAAAAGCTGGCTTCCTACTGTCAAATGAATAGCAAATAAAGTTTAATGAACTATTTCGTTTGCAGATTTATTGCATCACTTTGATCTATAATGAATTTAAAACATAAAGAGTATCAAGACTTTTACATCATATAACAATGTTCTCCACTTCCACTCCAAGCTTTAAAGATCATAATTTGTAAAATTAAATTAACTAATACAGGACGGCAAACTGCAGGTAAATATTGCAAATGGTGATCTTGCAACTTCCTAAATTGAAATAAACTCACTCAGAGGAATCTATGACATCTTCCTGCGATTTTAGTTTATTTTAAGCTCAATAAGATGACCATATTAAGACATCTAAATAGTTAAGAGATAAGAAACTCATATATTGCTAATATAGAATTTAGAATAGCTTGTGTCCAAGAATGTTACCACATCCTCAATTCTTCTTGCAACATGACGAATATATCTTCCTTAGTCAGCTCAGACTCATTGGCATCAACAATGGATAGCTTTTTTGCAACAGATAATAGTTCTTTTTTTTTTTTTGTTAGGAACAATTATAGCTCCAAGACGACATTGATCCTGCATTTGGAAATATTCATGAATAAACCTATTTAACCGCAGAAATTGGATCACTATAAATAAGGTCAACAGCTAAAAGCTGCTAAGAATTTGACAATTTCTGAAAAAACAGAAAGTGTAATCCAGAATCTACAGAAGAAGAGGATTGTTCTCTTTTTAGAGACTCTTCATGGTTTCCTATCTTGATGAGGAGATACTTGTAAGTGTTCTCCTGACTATGTTTAAGAATACTTGATAATTGCACTTCCAAACCTGTTAAAACATATATAACAGTTCCAAACCTGCTGATAAAAAATTCTTCAATTGAAGCCTTTATATAATACTAAATGTGGTACTTATATCCATTTAAAATAGTGCTGATGGACTAAATGTGATAACTATATCTATAAGTGTTATAGTTGCTCTATGTACTTGATGCACAAACTTAGAGCTATTTTAGATTCTTCTACTAATTAATGCTGGTGGCTGTTGTGCTGCAGAGTGCAGAACTAATTTCTTGCTTTTGTTTTAGAATAAAGTTCAAAGATGATTAACTTGATTTTGAATTTTTTTTTTTTTTTGTTGGTTAGATTTCATTTTATAGTGTAGATTTTGTAATTTGAGAAGGTGGAGAGGAGGAGATGATTACGCAGCACTTGTATTTAATTAACTTACTGAACTTGTATTTAGACGTGAGTTTTTTTAATACATGAGCACAGAAGTTTTTGTTTGAAATTTCAATTCTTTTCTATTTCCTTGCTGGTTCATCAAGTTACTAATATGTTTGATTTCATTATATTACATTTTCAGGTCTCAAGATTACAATTCAGTCTTGTACTGCCTTCAATACGTGAATATCTTCACTTCTAAAATTTATAAATAAATTTTGAGATGTAAGATCTGTTATTTCTAAATATTCAACTATATACCCTTTCCTTCTAAAAGAAGAAATGCAACTTTTTCTTTATGCTTTGTATGCAACGTAGCTTAGCACATTACCAGCAAGCCTTTAAACTTGTTCTTTATGCTTTCACATACCCTTGTCCTCTCTGTTGAACATGCACAGTTGCTACCCCTTTGTTTTATTAAATATTACTATATTTTAGTTGAGGGAGACACAATAATTCAAAACTTTTGGTGGTATGTAATTATATAGGCATGAATAAGTTTCCTCTCCTTAATTATTTACAGAAGGGTCATGTTAACCCACGAGAGAGCCTTAAGAGGCTCCGGTATTATAACAATTAATGGCTCACGTGCCCTGCATTTTTCTTCTTCTTTTAATATTTTTTAAATACTATTTTTTTGATAGAAGCTTAGCTGGATGTATCTAAATATTATTTAGTGATAAAAGTTTAGCTATTTTCTTATTTTTCTTTTGCTTAGTGCTTTGTTTGTTAAAGACTCTACGGCTTTTTTTGGTTTATGTATTAAAATAAACTAAGTCTTCTCAGTTTAGGGTAGGCTTAATTTTTTATGCATACGATTCCCTGCACTTGTCTTTATGTTCATGGAATTACTTATATTGGCAAAGCTTGGTCTAAATATAATATATAAAATAAACTAAGTCTTCTCAGTTTATTACTTTTGACACAATGAAAGTGGTGTCATTGAGGAAACAAGCACAATATTATATGAAATCAACATTAGCATATTATTTACAGGTAAAAACAGAAGAGCTGGTGACAGCAGATTATGCAGGTAACACTAAATGGGGAGACAATAACCCGTCAGTATTTGTAATTACTATTTCTGGAAAAATGCAAGGAGAACTTCAAGTCACTAATGGTTATGGTCCAACATTAGCCCCTCAAATTATGAAGGTAAGAACATAAAATATTAGCGTTTTTAGTTAATTTAGTTATTAATTTCCACAAATTTAATTGGACTATATTTTCAGGAACACTGGAGCACATTCATAGTAGAAAATGACTTCAAATTCATATCAGAAAATGGAATAAATGCAGTTCGAATGCCAGTTGGTTGGTGGAATGCAAGTCATCCTACACCCCCAAAGCCTTATGTAGGCGGTTCCCTTCAAGTTTTAGACAATGCCTTCTCAGGAAGAAATCGGATGAACCCCCCCCCCACTTTGGAAGACTCTGACCATTAAGGCATATAGAAAACACAAGGAGAGGTGAATTTGAAGTACACTGAAAATTTAACAGAACAGACAAGGTGAGGAGGATGGAAGCTTGTAAACCTTGATTACTATGAATTTCAAGTCACTGCTAGGGGAATGCTTAGCCTTCTTCCTTCCCTTTGGAATCTTCCTCTTAGCAAGATTGGATTCTAAATTGTAATAACCAACAACATAACCTGATAATTTCCACTTAATGCCGAGAATTTTTGGACTGCCTTTCACTTTGGGAGTCACTGTTAGTTGGACCTGCAAGGGGCAGATGTTAGCAAAAAGAGCACAATACTTCCTGGGATGATAATACAAGGGGTCCAGGGTCAAAGGTTCAACTAAGATTAAAACAAATGACCATTACCAAGCCAATAATTACAAGTTGCCGGCCTTAAACAATAAAGTAAATTGATTTCCCCAGTAAGCACTCACCAAAGTAGTTTCATTCCCTCCCAATGATAAATTAACTTTCGACAAAGTAAATAAAGAAGCGTCTAAGCTAATATCCCTGCAATTATCATGAAAATGTCCAGATTAACAATTGTAAAATAAAAATTGGAGCAAAGAAGAAATCCCATCTCATCAAACATCATTATCTTTAACTCTCGAACCGTCTTACTTCTTCCTCAGAATTTTGAGACCTGTGAACATCAAAAGGAGGGATATTATTCTAATTTCTCTTGATAGATATATAATTCTCTTGATAGTAATTTAATTTGATATTGAAGCCAAAATATAGATTTAAAATCAATTTAATCTTATCATCTAAAAAATCATCAAGAAAACTAAGAGAATCATCTAAAATATAGATTTAAAATTAATTTAATCATATCATCTAAAAGCATCATCAATTTAAAATCAACTCCAAGTCTAATTCCAAAACCCATAGGAAGAAAACTAAGAATAAACACAATCCCCGTCAAAAAGTTTCAAACGTTTAAGAGATCCATCAAACAAAAGAAGAAGAAGAATCTTGCAACTTAAAAACTTTTCCTTTCATTTCTTTTCTATTCATTTTCTCAGTTTTAGAGAGAGAGAGAGAGAGAGACGCAAAAAGGGAATTACCCACCCTATTTACAAGACCACCCTATTTTGAAGACAATCCAGACAATATTCTTGCCGAAATTGCTGTCTGAAAGCTTCGATGGTGGAGCTATCAATGGTGGAGCAAGTCGATGGTTAAGAAGGCTCCGTCAATGGAAAGCAGCGCCGGTATGGAGTCTAACACACGTGAAATTGAAGACTGTAGTGTTAGGGCAGAGGGAGGTTTGCTAAGATAGCAAATGACCAAATAGGTTTTGTGAAAAATAGATAAAGAGTTTTTCTTTTACCTGAGCACTACTTTATTCCCGCCAGAACCATTTTTATCCCGCTCCAAAATTTAAGGAAATTAGCTGCAACACGGCTCTCGCAAAATTGGCTATAGCAATTTTCCAAGCTAATTTTTGTGAGAATTATGTTGTTGCAATTTAGTTATTTTATTATATATTTATAATAATTAATTATAATTGATATTATTAGATATAAATATAATAATTAATTTAATTTAATTAATTTAAGTAACAGTAATTTAATTCATCTAATTTTTGCTAATAAAAAATATAATAGTTAAATTTTTTAAAATAAATTATTTAACTAAATATAAATAAAATTTAAATATTAAAAATCAAAATTATATAAAAATAATTAAAAAACTGAGAAAGAGAGAGAGCTTTACTGGAGAGAGACTAGTAATTGTCAATTACATCTCGCTAAAATAAAAATAGAATATAGCAACAATAATGTTCTCGCTAATGTTCACCTAAATATATGAAATAAAGTATATAAATTGACAACAACATTGTAGTCTCTAAAATGGCGACGATAATGTTGTCACCAATTTAGGTGCGCACCAAAATATTTTGCCAAGTTAGCGACAATAATTAGCTACAATACCGTTCTCGCTAATTAGTGACAACAATATTGTCGCCAATTTAGCTACAACACCGTTCTCGCTAATTAGCGACACAAATATTCTAGCTAATATAGTTATATGAATGGAACTAATATAGAGCTAAATCAGTGACAACATTGTTATCGCCAATTAGCTACAACACTATACTCGCTAATTAGCAACAACAATTTTGTCGCCAATTTTGATGCGCACCAAAATAGTTTGCCAAGTAAGCGACAACAATTAGCTACAATCCCGTTCTCACTAATTAGCGACAACAATATTGTCGTCAATTTAGCTACAACAGTGTTGTCGCTAATTAGCAACACAAATGTTCTAGCTAATATGGTTATATGAACAGAATTAATATAAAGCTAAATCAGCGACCATATTGTTGTCGCCAATTAGCTACAATGTTATTCTTACTAATTAGTGACAATAATGTTGTCACCAATTTAGGTGCACACCAAAATATTTTGTCAAGTTAGCGACAACATTGTTGTCGCCATTAGCTACAACCTCGTTCTCGCCAATTAGCGACAACAATGTTGTTGCCAAATCTTTTTTTGTGGTCGCAATTGTTTGCGCCTGATATTAGCAATAACAAGAATTTGTTCTTGCTAATTTGTCGTAATATTTGTTTTTCTACCAAATCTTTCAATATTTGCGATGAAATTTATTTGTTGTCGCAAATTTTCATCGCTATTCTGCATTTTTTTGTAGTGTCAACTCAACTTGCCAAATCATAAACCTAGAAAGGTGTGGTGTAGCATGTCCAGGTGTCCTTATCTTATTGCTAGCAATCAATGATCGGGAAGCATCTATTTAGGCACCACAAGGTTGAATAGTAAGAAGTGACCACCCAATAAAACATTGGGAAAAAGGATGTTCCGACCTCGTGAAGCCAAAAAAATGCAGAGAGGGTTCCAAATTTCGCTCTTATTTTCACCTTTAACAAATATGACATAATGACTTTCAAATTAATCGTGTTATCCATTTTCTTTCATGCAAGATTAGAGCCAATTTAGAAATTAAAGGCGCACCTAATCACGTAAGAAAGTATTAAATCATGGCATAGAATAAAACGATATAGACATCCATAAATCGAGCAGTTCATTATGATCTTTTTAGATAAGGGCTTTGGTCCTTGCATGTGGATTATTGAAGAAGTGTTTCATTATGAGATCTTGAAGACAGGGACTTGCCAATCCAAGTTTTATTTAAGAAACGTCCCCTGTTATTTAATTATGTAGAAAATCATTTACATTATTAAAGACCAATTTTTACATGTGAATTTCTTAGGTAAATTGTGGACATTGATCCGATTTTATTAATGAAACACCCCAATTAATTATTATAAATATTTTTTGTGACATTTTTCATTTGCGGTCAGAAAAAGGTATTTTTACAATAAAGCGGAAGGACAGTGGACTTATCTGGAGCACTTTCTTGGTTATGTCCACTAAAGGTTTTATTCCCCGAAAGCGATAATAATAATAACAACAAAAAAAATGATAATGATAATAAAAGAGGAAAAGAAGACATACATAACACTAATTTAATTAAGAAATGTGAAAAAGATAAAATAATAAGAATCTGACATACATATCAAAAAATGCACGAGAGCTTTTTTGATGATATACGGTCTGCTTTTTTACCTTAAAAATGTAGAAAACATATTTCGAGCCATGCATCATTTAACTCGCGAGTGCTCCTTAATCGATACATGGCTGTATCAGCCTGATAACGATGAGTTTTCTTTCCTTTTTGAAATAGGGTCCTCGCTAGCAGTAAATCCAAAATGGAGCAAAAAGAAGAAGTTAAATACAAATGTGCATTTTTTAACCGGATTTTATCTTGAAAAAAAATGATCTAATAATTAGAGAAGATGACCTAATAATTTCTATCACAGACCAATATACCCTTTTAAAAGGCTTTACAACCTAAATCTACCAGAAATTAATTTATAATAAAACTAACAAATGAGAAGAATGGCAAAATTTATCATAATGCAAAAATGTTGTACAAGGCCTTTTATATTACCTTTAGTGTACTTACTCGATTAAATTGTCGAATGTCAGATTTGTGGACCCTTTGTAGTATTGAAATAGTCAAGAAATAATTGAAGGATTAAGAGCTAAAAGCCAAAAATTCCCTTTTGGCTTAGAAAACTTTTAAAGCTATTTGGAAGTTTCTAAGATTTTCTTTGAAAGCAATGTTAACTCTGTTTTTTTTTTATTCCCAAAACATGGCCAACCAACTAACCCTTGAAGAGGATTCGAAGGAAACTTATAAAGGAGGGAGTGTACGGCCATACCATAGGCAATGCATTGTTGTACACTCAAGCGGTGTCCCTACTTGCCCACTTACCTCATAGGGAAGTTCACCACATTTTGACTGTATGGTCGTATCATAGGGATACATGGTTGTACACTCCAAAAGGAGGTTAACTTGCCTGAAAAGGCAAGATTCCTTGAAGTGCACAACTATACATTCCTTTATGCAAGGTCGTGCATTCTAAAAAATGTAAAAATCCTAATTTCTAGACCAAATGATGAACATTCTTTGAATGTACGGGCGTATAGGCCATATATGCACGGCGTGCAAGGCTTTTAAACACACATAACTCAATTTCAAGTTCCGACTAAGGGTATTTTTCATCATTTGCCCCTTTGTGTCAATCAGTGCTTTTCAGAGAATAATTTCAACACCACGAAGATTTTGTCATCCTCGATTCGCTATTTTTAAAGGAGCAATTTTTCTCATTAGGTAACCTTGATTAAGGCCTCTTTAGGATCCAGTGCTTACACCTTCAAGGACTTACTGCCTCTTAAGAAGACTTTAGTACTTGTAAAAAGGTTAGATGTTAGTATCTTGTTACAATTGAAGAAGGTTCTTACCTTTTATGGATTTTCATGATTCATCTTATAGAGATATGTCTTTGAGTGAGGTGGCCATCTTCTGGTAAATGCCTCCAAGCATGGTGTACTCAAATGTTCTTGCTTCATGGAATATTCTTTTTACTTGAATTAGATCGATCTCTCTCATGGGAGTTTTTCTTACAATTTGATTGTTCGTTGCTTGGAATTATCCTGTGACTAGCTTTGGTGTGCGGAATCCCTTCTCATTTACTTGTAAAAAATTGCTCACGTGAGTAGGTATAAGAAATTATATAAGTTTAGGATGTGTATGAAGTTCATGTGTGTATGCACAAATACCTATGTGAGTTGTGTGCGACGAGTACCACATGCGCGATGTCTGCAAAGAGTGACTTGCCAAGAAGCATCCAAAATTTAAAGTAATTATGACTCATCAAATACTTCAAACTAGAAATTTACACATCCTTGAATAAGTTGAATAGACCACATTCTCAACTAGTTTAATCTCAACAAGAGAAATTAAGGGGTTATTCTTAATGAGAGAATAAGAAAATAGGCATGTTAATACCAAGGTCCACTAAACCAACAAATAAGCATAATACATACCAAGCAATTTTTGTGTATGTGTGTTGAAGGCCAAAATAAAATTTTTGTCCTTTAAAAACAAATTATGGATGCAATGTTGAGGACAAGGTCTATTTCATATGCATAATGCATTCATGGCTTCTCATTTGAAGCTCAAGAAACACCATATGCCTCTTCTTATGTACCAAACCTTACTAGAGGTCATCTCCATTGGGTTAGATGAGATTAAACCCAGAATCAGAAGGTCTTACATTGGTTGTAACGTTAAGCTTGGGTGGATGGCTATCAAAAAAGGGTTAGGTTGCTTGAGAAAAATGACCATCTTAATCGGTAGAGGACTATTCTCTACCTATTTACCTGCTATTAAGGCACTCTTACATTTGGCTTTGATGATTTTCAATAAATTAAAGCATTCTCATATTTGGCCTTGATGATCTCTGATTTGTCAAAGCTATTCAAAGATTACTAACTCAAGGTCTCCCTTTTCTTTTCATTTTCATTTATTCTCGTTGTTGTTGTGATATTGACTTCAAGGGTTTTCTATTTCCTTCTTCTTCTTTTCTTCATTTCTTTTTCTTTTTTTTTCCTTTTTATTTCTTTTGATACGACCATAGAGAGGGCAAGTAATGATGATTTCATCAAGCAAAATCACAAGTTTAAAGTACTTAGCCTTTTGGAAGCAAATGAAGAATTGGGCCAACTTGAGTCATAAAGGGCTTATGCAACTTTAGGCTTTAATTGTAAAAGTCATGTGCTTCATTTAAAAGTCACATGACTCATTTAAAGTTGTATCTTAATGGGTTTAAGGGGCTATTTTGTTTAGTTTTTAGTTAGGGCTTTTAATTCATTAAGTTTAGTTGGATTATTGAATAAGTGAGGCCTTATTTAAGTGGGCTACACACCACCTTCAGTAAGACCCATCATTTTGGTTTTGTTTTAATTCTTTAAATAGGAGAATGGGCTTGTTTTGTCTTGTAAAACCAAGTGAAATTTGGCCACACCTTGTTTAATGCCTTTTTAGGGGGTTGTTTTAGCTTCTAAGGGTGATCTATTACTTCTTAAAGAGGTTATTAGACTTGTTTAGGAAGTAAAGTGTCTTTAGAGTTCCTAAAGAAGTTATTTGGCTTGTTTAGGAAGTAAAGTGTTTAGGGTTTTAGTATAAATAGCTTGTTATGAGTTGTAACAAAAAAAATAATATTGAAATAAAATTATAAACTTTAAGAGTTTTTCTCTTGGCTTAGCCGAAATTCTTTAGAGAGATTGTGGATTGCTTGCTTTCTTTTCTATTGCATCAAGAATTAGGATTACTTATAAATCATTTGATTGTGGCATTTTCTTATTCTTCTTATCCCGATTATTTGCATTTCCATTCACGTGTTGTTTAAGGGTTCAATAGGGAGGGTGTTTGCTTCTTTGCGTTTTGAGATCAAAGTGTATGTTCAAGGGATTTCGGGTTCTTTAACCTTGGGGTTCCACATCATCTTTTGTTTATTTTTCTTCTTTTCTTTATTTCTTCTTCAAGTTTATTTCATTAATTGAGCTTAATCTTCTATGAATGAAATTCTCACAAAGGATTGGTAGAAATTTATCTCCCCTATCTTTAAAAATGGCTTTGCCACTAAAGTCATTTTCGTAAAGGGAAGCCAAAATTATTATGGGTCATAAGATGTCTTTAACATGTGTAACAATAAAATAAGAACGTATTCAGCATGCTTAAAATAAAGGCTTAATGGGCTAGCAAGCAGCCGTGAAGTCTACATAAGAGAAAGTCATTTAAAGGGTTATATGAAAAAGGGTTGCCTGAATCATTTTTGAGATCCTGTCTTATCTTAGGATAGCTTTGACGGGTAATTAGAAAGGTTCTAATGCTCTTAGGAGTTCTACCCGATCCCTTTATTTGCAAACAACTTTTTCCAACTTTTAAAACTGGCTTAAAGTTCTCAAAATTTAGAAATTGTAAGGTATAGTCAAAGCTTTTATGCAATTTAGCAGACAGATAAAATATGACTACCTTATATTCAGTTCAAATTTGAATGAAGCCAAATTTCTAAAATTGAGGTCAAATCCATTCATAGTTGATAATTGCTCAGATGAAGTAAAATTTCAAATTAAAAGTAAATTAATAAGAAACAATTGTATCAAAATTTTAGACATTACTTGGCAAGATGAATTGAATTTAGGGCACAAATTATTTGAATTAAGAATACTCCATGTAATTGGGAAAAAAGACGATGTTACAGTGGTCATTTTGAATATATCAAGGATGTAGTAATCCTTGAATTATATTTGAAAAAAGGACAATGTTGCAGTCTTCCTAAACGCATCAGGGAAGCGATGTTCCTCGAATTTGTAAATTAAAAAAATAATATGTCAAAATCTTGGACATAACTTGGCAAGATAGATTAGACTTAAGGCGAAAGCTATTTCAATAAAGGCACTCCTTGAAATTGTCAAAAGAATGGCACTACAACGGTCATTGTATTGATAAGAGAAATCCTTGAATCTCCAGGTTTTGGAATTTGTGTGTGCAAATAAAGGCCTGGGCGAATTGTTGAAATAAGGATAGCAGAGTTGGCTTTCATCGTACCTTTAAGGTTATATGTAGCGATATATACAAAATATTGTGTGTGCATAAAGAATTATATCTGAAGAAACATACATAAAATTATATAAGAGACACACATAAAATTATTCATGTGAGACATATGCAACGAATTATGCGTGAAGTATGTGCGAAAGGATTATGTGTGCCAACACATGTAAAAAATTGCATATAAAATATTCACAAAATGCAAGCAAAGGGGAATGTGTGTGTGCAGACACATGCAAGAGGTTATATCACTACAAAAAAAAAACTGCGAATTAGCGAAGGCCTCATTTTCGTCGCAAAGTTTGCGATGAATTTGCGACTGTTTTACAATTCTATCGTGGAGAGGATATTTTCTATTTTTTTGCGACGAAATAAATAAACAGTCGCTAATTATTAGCGAAAAGAATAAGCGCCATGTTTTGTGACGGAAGCTAAATTTTATAATTTTCATTCATGAAATTAGTTACAGAAACTTTAGCGACGAACATTTTAGTCGCTAATTTTGGAGGGAAAATATAGCGCCTTTTTTTGCAACGGTTTAGCAATGGAAATGTTCCTGTCGCTAATAGTAATTTGTTACGATAATACAATTAGCGACGGAATAATTTAGTCGCTAATCCGTCGCAAATAAATTAAAAAATAATTTTTTAAAATTTCACTCACATGATTTATGTATAGTTTCAAGTAATTTTAATATAGATCATATGAAATGAATATTTTATTTTGTAACATAAAATTATAAATTATTTTATAAGTTGATAATAATTTTTTATCAATTATACCAAAATCTAAAGTTATTTATTTAGAAAATTTATATTTTTAATAATAATAATAAACTAATTATTACTATTATTATATATTTGCGTGTTCAAGATTAATAAAAATAAATATTTAAAAAATACTAATATAAAATTTATTTTTTCATTTAAAATAATAATAATAAATTTGTAATTAATTTTTATTTTATAAAATTTAAATCAAATATTGAATTATTAGAAATTTTATTGATTTCTTTATCAATTATCCCCAAATATAAACTTATTTATTTAAAAATTTACATTTTAATAATAATAATAAAGTAATTGTTATAATTATTATATAATCATATTATGAAAAATAATAAATATAAATATTTATATAATAATAATAATAATAATAATATAAAGTTTATTATTTCATTTAAAATGATTATGAAAAATTTATAATTTATTTTTATTTTGTTAAAATTTTGAGCAAATTTTAAATTATTGAAAAATTTTGGTTATAAATATTTAAAAAATTATCCTTGAATACAAGGATAAAATGATAAAATTTGGTAGGGGCATTTTAGTAATTTCAAAAATTTACCCTACATATTAAAATAATATTTTCTCTCTCCTCACCTCTCTCCACCGTTTCAATTTAATGCGTATATGATTTTAAGCTTAATTTATTATTTAATTGAATAAGAATTAATTAATTTAATTAACTTCAGTTTTTAATAATTAAAATATCTAATTTTATAATTAAATTATTTTTATTTAAACTTAATTGTAGTGTCCCAAAAATTTGAAATCGTGTGAGAGCACTTTTAATATGGGTGTAGAATGTTTTGAATTCTTTCTATTAACATTTCTAATTGGATGGGTATTATGATTCTCTTATATAGTCGAAAATTCTTAATTATGGACATTATAATTTTCTTGTATAGTGAGAAATATGTAATTAAAAGTAAAGAAAGTTTCAAATTGCATTTTTACTTTTGATAGCTCCCTTGTAAAAATAAATAGATAAACATTGGTTTATCCCTTATATATAAATACCTACTACTACCAATTATTATTAACTATTAAATAATAATAAATAAGAAATTAACATAAATTAATTTAAGTGAAATAATAATAATAATAATAATAATAATAATAATAATAATAATAATAATAATAATAATAATAATAATAATAATTACAATGTATAGATCAAACCTCCCGGTGCCTTCTACCTCTAGGCGTGTGACCACTATATTTAGACTCCTCTCTATGTCAGCTATGTAACGTCCCAAAACTCGACTCGGTAAATATATGGTGAATAGTATTTTTTTGTAACGCTTCAATAATTTGGTTGTCTGAGAATACTTTTTGAATATGGGAACAATACTTTTGATATCGATTTGTAAGGACTGATTTATTAAAGATATAAAATAAGTTTGAATAATTTTAAGGTTTTAAAAATTTGTAATTTGAATTTAAAACAAAATTTAAGAATTTATAATAAATAACTAAAACAAATAAAAGTATGATGGTCATTAAAATCACTAAGATATTAAAATTTTTATTGACTAATCATAATAATATTACAACAAGGAGACCATGCATTTTCTAGAAATTCCTTGGAGAAAATTTAAGAGCCATTCGTTTTAAAAAGGGGTAAAGGAGAAAAAAAACAAAAACAAAAACAAAAGAATAAAAAGAACAAGTGAGAGAGGAGAATCGGGGGAGAGAGGGTAAGCACAAGGAGAAACCATTGAGTCAGTTCCCACCGTTCAATGGTGCCGCGAGTCCCCGGTGGCCGCCTCGTCGCTGTTGTGAGTCCCCGATGGCCGCCTCGTCTCCTACATCGTTTCCTCTTTACAGCAGTAACTCCCTCCCTCCATTCTGGCGAACCAAGGCGGCGAATAGTGACACCAACATCACTAGATGACTCCTCGTGGAAAGATCAACACCCCACTACCTTCCGATCTACTTCACTCGCTGGCAATTTGCTAGATCGGACAAGGGAGACCGTCGGTTGTTTTAGGGAAATTTCGACCAAATCCCATGGAGGTGGAGCACGTATTCACCGGAAGCAAGGTCCTGAGGCTTTGACCTCTATGACGGTAGCAGCGGTGCACCTCCGATGAAGCTCCGGCGAGCTTTCGATGAACGAAATAGTTAACGAAATAATGACACTCGTGAGAATGTCCTTCATTATCTTGCTGAGGTAATCAATAGAAATTCTTCAAGGGCCCATATACAGGTGTTTTGCCTCCCTACTTTTGAATTATTATTATTATTGTGTTTATAGTGCTTGTGATTTCATATCTTGGCCTATGATGATGCATATAAATTAATGTGTGGCATTTTTTTATGCTTTTCTCCTGAAAAAGCAAAAATTTTACCCATGTTTCTAATCAGAAAATACATAGAGGATTTCTAAATAATAATGCCCCTCTTATTATACAAGTGTATGGTCTTCCCATGTTTATTTTCCATTCTACAACTGTTACAGGTTGATCCTATATCTTGTGCAAGTTCAGGCATGTTTGTCAATCTAAGCGTTGTCATGTTTCGACTCTGTGAACCATTTTTAGATGCCAATTTGACAAAAAGGGATAAGATTGACCCAAAATATGCCTTTTACAGTAACCGTTTGGATCCAAGGTGATGAATTGCTTATTACAGTTAAATTGTTGTTTCTATGAATAAGTTATTGATTTTCTTGTTGTCCTAATTATTAGTCTTCCTTTAATTTTCAACTAACTGTAGGGGATTGACAGCTCTACATGCATCATCTAAAGAAGTTACTAAGTGGAGCAATAAAGAAAATAATGGGAAAATAGATATCTCTGTTGTATCTAGTGACAATGAAAGTCACTTGCTTCAATCTCAAGAAGCCACTAGTTCTGGTAGTGGCACTAATAAAAGTGCATCAAGCAGTAAAAAGGCTAAATACATGATTATTTATGAGTGCTTCTTCGTGACAGCAAGGGTTCTCAACTTGGGTCTTTTGAAAACATTTTCAGACTTTCAGCATCTGATTCAAGTAGTGTATACATCTCCAATACCTGTGCTAATGTATGATGTACTCACTACAAGAAAATTGCAATTTAGCAACGAAAAATGTTAATTTTTCGTTGCTAATAAAAAATAGCAACGAAAATTTCGGTTGCTAATTTGGCGGTTGCTAAATTTAGCAACGAAAAACTTATTCCGTTGCTAAATTTAGCAATGGAAAACTTATTTCGTTGCTATATTTAGCAACGAAAATTTTATTCCGTTGCTAAATTTAGCAATGGAAATTGAATTCCGTTGCTAACCTCAACAATGCAAGATTCGGTGAATTGGTCAATTTTAGCAACGAAATAAATATAATTTAGCAACGAAAATTTAGAATCCATTGCTATTTTAGCAACGGAAACCATTTTTTGTTGCTAAATTTAGCAATGAAAATTTAGATTTCGTTGCTATTTTGGCATAAATTCACCCATAAATAATAAAATTGACGACGGTCCTATCCATCGCTAAAAATTATTACAACTTTTTAATTATTAATGCTATTATTAGATTAAGCTTGGAATTCTAAAAACAAGAGCATTCCATCGCAATGCTAAACAGAAAACAACAACACATTATACAAAGAGATAAAAAGTGAATAGGGAAGAGACACAACTGAAATATTAAATTAACAAAATCATCTGAAAGATTAAGTTAACAAAATGAGGTTAAACATACACAAATATCAACTAAGAAAAAATTCAAGTCCTTAATTGAGATTTCTACGATTTTGCAGTATGTACTCTTTAAAGTTAGTACAAAATTAAAACAATCATAAGATGCCTAATGGCATTGCTATAAGAAATTGCATTTCATAATGACAAATGCAAATGCATGACTTTCCTGGCCTAGAAAGGAATCCTCACTTGTGTTCTCCTATTTATCTAAATCAGACTTTCGTAGCTTGGCATTTTCCTCTTTAGTTTCCTTATTGCTTGCAGATTCTCCTTGCTCTTCCTCCCTCATAGATGATTCAGAATCCTCATTAATAATTTGCATATTCGACACAGTCTGCATACAGACAAAACAACTAAATAAAAGTTCAAAGAAAAGTAGATTACAATGAATTACAGGTTAATTGCTTTCAAATGAACAAGACGAAACTAAACAGAGATATGCAACATACAAAAATACCAAAATCTTACATTTTCTTCTTGATTGCTTTCAAAATTTATAAAGAAACACACAAATGATGCAGTAATAATAAAGGAAACATTTCAAAATTACTAAAATAAAATAATGAGTCTAGAAGAAAAATAAGAAAAAGCAAGGGGTCAAATGTAGTACTCGAAATTACTAAACTAAAATAATGAATACAACATTATTCAAATAATAAAAGTTGAATTAGCACAAGATAATATGCAAAGGGATAGGTGAGAATCTGAAGAACATTTAAAACTAACTTCTTCCCATCGGCTTCATCAAGATTACAATTTAGTAAAGAAACAACATGCAAAAAGCAATCGCCATCACGAAATAATAACGCTTGATAGTACTGAAGCAAAATAAATAAATAGAGTGAGAAAGAAATTAGCAATAAGCAATTTAAGCAAAGATATTAATAACCTCAAACAATGAGTAATTTTTGTAACTTCTCTCATCCACAAATAAAACAAAACCTTCATCAGTGCATATAGGTTGTGAATTTTCCTTTTCAACTCTGAAATTTGGAGAGTATATATGAGGATTAAAGAGAAAAATGTCACCCAACTAGCCTACAAACTCGTTCAGTTGGTTTACATTTTCAAAGCCATAACTAATTGATATGAAAAAGGTTCTTATGGTGATGATGCCCAATATCAAGGTTTGCACTGGTGTTCCTCCAAAAATCGTTCCAGCCCAAATTCCCTGATTTTGATTATTTGATTTTATTAGCCACAAAATATTCCTATTTATTTAACTTAATTAGAGTTTAATTAATTTTAATGGGTTATTCTATCAATTTCTGGCAAACAAACCTTCCATAGAACTCATTAGAAACACCTAGAAAATGTCTTGAATGGCTTAAATTAAATTAAATATCCTAGCTAGCTACTTGCAATTTCACATGAAAGGTGATTTTTCAAACACTTGTCAAATTCTTAATCACATTTTATTTTTATATTTTTGAGAAAAAAACAGATTTTCTGGTTGTTGTTTTATAATCATCGGCTAATTAATTAGTTAACCAATGGAAATAATACGTACCATAACTCTGAGATGGAAAAACCAACCCATTAAGAATCCAAGTGGAACACCAAGCAAATAATAGCAACCCAAGTTTATATATGCCACATACGTTTGCCATCCAGATCCCACTGCCACTCCTACGATAAGATTAAAATTTCTTTTATCAAAATACTAATTATTCTTCATAGCACATTAATTAATTAGAATTTAGAGTAAATACTTGGAAAATAAAAAAGAAGAGTACCATTAATAAATAATAATACAACCTCATAATTTCAATATATATATATATTGATGATATTAGCGATGATTAGCCTTTTTTATTTAAATCTTTTTCGCAACCAGCATACAATTACAAATCATTAAGCGGGATTTTAGTCAATTAAGGCGGTCTGGACGAAATCCCACTAGGGATTTGATTTGATTTCATTGCTGACGCACAGAGAGAAAAATAAAGTAGCAAATCAGAAAGTTGGAAATTTTTTTTTTTCATATCTTAACTTTGACAAAGATTTATTTATAAAAGGACATGTGTATGCTTAATTCCAAGATTAAGACATTGAAAGATGACATAAATTTTATAATATTTCTCTAATAAAAATAATTTATTTTTATTTAAAATTCTGAAAAGTTTGATGAGATAACTTCCTAGAAATTGCAATTCAATTCAATTATATTACGGCATGAACCTCAACATATTAAAAAAGTTAATGGAGAAGCAGCCAAAGAAAATTTATAATTTTTCAAAACTTAAGCAAAAAAGGACAAAAAGGGAAAGAAATAAATACCATGTGCCTGCAAAAAAGGCGAAAGGAATCATCATTTCCCAGCCATTGAAGGTCATGCTGCCAAAAACACCATAGTTATTAAAATGAGATCGAGTTAATCTTAAACAAAAATCATCCTGACATTCCATCTCTAATTGCTGGCCTAAGTGTATAAATTTAGATAGTTTTTGTTCAAATCCAGTTGGCATTGCTTATAGTTATAAAGACAATTAATAATAATATATAGTATATAAAAAAATAAATTTCTATATTATACTTGATCAGTAATTTGTTATATAAATAATACTATCCATAATATATGAGATAAATAAATTTATTCACAATGTTTTTCAAATAAATTTTATATTAGAAAGAGAAACTTGCATTGCATCATAGCAATTTAAGTGCATTTTGCAAAATAGAATGATATATGTAAAGATTAGAATGAGAAGTATTTACCTGAAATTCTCCCATGGGTAGTAATTTTCCCATGAGAAGTCTTTAGTGCCGTTGGCAAGACCAGTAGAAGATTTCTACATTTTGTCATCCTTAGGCTCGCCGGACCGGTCGCCAGATCCTCGCCGGAGACTCGCCGAAAAGTGCATCGAAGCTGTCCATTTGAAGATCCAGGCCCGGGGATTCCACAATGGGTAGTCATGCGTCCAACGGCTACCGGAGTTGACCGGGATCTAACAAAAACCGCCGGCAATCCCTCTCTTCGATCTACTTGCTGTCGATGAGAGAGGAGAAGCGACGAACACCGAAGGCATCGTCTCAACCTCGGGATCCCACCGGTGCCATTAGTCTCCTCGATTGCTGTCGAGGTCACCGGAAAGAAGGGGGAGGAAGCAATGGTGGTGATGGGGGAACTGGAAGGAATCAAGCCACCGAAGGAAGATGGCACCAGCAAGTGATCGGAGGACAGTGGCGATCCGAGTCTCCTCGCCGATGTCACAAGCGGTGGTGGCTGGACGGCGGTGCCAGCACCTCCCTTCCTCTTCCCATTCCTGATAAGCTCTCACGTTCTCCTCTCTCTTCTCTTTTGTTTTTTTTTCTTTTCTAACCACACACACATTTAACTTTTTAAATCCCACTTTTCTTTTCTTCTTTTTGTTATATATATATATATAGATAATTCTTAAAATCTCTACCATTATTATTAAAATATCTATTATTATTATTATTATTATTATTATTATTATTATTATTATTATTATTATTATTATTATTATTAATTTTCATAATATATAATTTAATTAACAATTATTAAATTAAGACCCATATAATCAATTCGAGTTTTAGGGCGTTACATCCATAGAGTTGCAGAGTGAAATCAAAGGATTCGCCTTGAACCCCGATAGCTAAGAAACTGAAAACACCCTTAGCTTCGCATTTCACGTAAATGTCTTTGGCGTCAGGTAATGCGATGGTTAAGTACACCTTATCAGAGCACTGAGCCTAGAGAACCTCCGGATGGCGATTGAACAACTCGAAATCAAAAGAAACTGTTTCATTTTCACCCTTTACTCGAAACCAAAAGAAATTGATCTGCGAAAGGATAGAGCGTGAAAATACCTCATTTTTTCTTAGGAAGGTAATTAATGTCAGAAAAGAGATGTCATTGAAGAAGGTAGAGAACACTTTAGTCTTTACCCTACTGCGAAGAATAGCAAATTCCTTTCTTCGTTCGGTAGAGTTGGTGAGGACTAAAGTGTCGGCTAATAGCAATGGCACAAGAAGTTGTTTCAAGAAATAAACCCTTATTAAGAAGCTCTTACCTATCAAAATATAGCTTCAGGTATCACAATAAGAGAAGAGAAGCTTGAAATAGTCTATAGAAAATAACGAGCAAGGTCGTGGTTTACAAGAGTAGATGGCGAGAGAGAGAGAGAATAGCGATTGATGAGGGAGAAGACACGGGTGGAAGAAAATGATAAATTTATAACTACGGCAAATTATAAAGTAGCAACCAAAATAGCAACGGAATTTAAATATGTTGCCAAAATAGCAATGGAATTTAAAATCCATTGCTAAAATAGCAACGGAATTTAGATTCCGTTGCTAAATTTTGTTACAAAATTTTTTCCATCTTTTGGAACAAAATTTAGCAATGAAAATGAAATTCTATTGCTATTTTAGCAACCGAAAATAAATTTGGTTGCTATTTAGCAACGGAATTCTATTTCGTTTGCTATTTTAGCAACCGAAAAAAATTTGGTTGCTATTTAGCAATCGAATTATCTTCCGTTGCTAAAATAGCAACGAAAATTATTCCGTTGCTATTTTTCGTTCCAATTTTTTTCCGCCATCTATTGGCACCTTAATTAGCAACAGAATAGTGATTTCGTTGCTGAATTTTAGTGCCAAAAATTCCCTCCACTTTTAGCAACCGAAGATAACCAAAAATTTTTTCGTTGCTAAATCTACAAAGTTTAACCAATTTTAGCAACGAAAATTATTTTTCGTTGCTAAATAGCAACAAAATTGGATTTTCGTTGCTAATTTAGCAATGGAATCATTTCCGTTGCTATTTTCAGATTTTCTTGTAGTGACTTGTGCTTTGTGAGTGTGTTCTTTGTTTTAGAGTTAGATCATTTTATCTGTTGTGTGTATATCCATGTGAGCTTGCATTGTGCATATAGTTGTTTTATTGAGACATATTATTGCAGGACATATCAAGATGTGAGAACACTCTCTCCATAATGAAAGCCATGCAAGAGCAGGTACCATCTCCATTACTGCAGTTGGATATTGCTTGCCTTGAGAAAGATTTAGAGTTGTATTCAGAAGAATAGCTTTGCTATGAAGCTCAGATATTAAGGGTACATGATATCTTCCTCCTCTTTTGCACCCACCGCCCAATTGGACACTGGCATGTTCACCCAAAATATGCTAAGCAATAAGACAAATATCTTATAATTTTTTTCCTTTTTTTCCCTTCCCTATTTCTTGCTTGGTAGGATGATTTCATGAATTTCATTATCATGTTCATGGCAAGCCCATCATATATTAAAAACCCTTATCTAAGAGCAAAGGTGGTTGAAGTGTTGAACTACTGGATGCCTCGCAGAAGGTGACTTGATATCTTCCAGTTGTATATATAGATTGTTGCAAAAAGTTGATTTAATAAAGATAGATTTTGACAACATTTCATTATTCCATCTTCAGTGGTTCATCTGCTACATCAATTCTTTTTGAAGGGCACCAGCTCTCCCTTGAGTATCTTATGAGGAACCTTTTGAAGCTTTATGTTGACATCGAGTTCATAAGCTCTCACACCTAGGTGATTTCATTAAAATTTAATTGAATGAGTTGATTGTCTTTGACACGAGGCTGTATTTTGATCCTATGTTGTTGCCCGATTTACTCAATTTTTTCTTTTTATGATATTGTTGTATTTAAGCATTTTTCTGGAAATAATTTAATCCGCCATGTCTAGAGAGAATGAATTGTGGGGATTTGTTCATTTGCTTACTCTTTTCAATGTGCTAGCATTATGTTTTTTACAAATGTTTTCTTTTGGATGGGATGAGGTTGCCTCTCCTTTGTGGAGGTTCTCTTATTTCCCTGGGTTGATTGAGTACATTGTTACGAGATATGACAATTCTCAAGATTTATTTATTTTCCTTAAATAATGCATTTGTTTGGGTAGGCAAGCAATGGCCGCTGAAGTGGTGCAGCTAGTGAGCGTTGAGCCTCCACCTACTCAGCCTTACAACGAAGTGAAGCTATTTAATCGTTGGACCTTTGAAGATGTTCAAGTTTTCAATCTCCTGCTTTACCTTGACCATCTCTTATTTTTTAGTTAATACACAGTATTACTGATTTTGTCGATGTATGTATTCGTTCATGTGTATAGTTATATCTTTTGATGTATTGCTCGACGAATGAAATTATTTTTAGACCTTTTTATTTCTTTCTTATGCGAATCAAGATCTGGTTTCTGTTATTTGGTGGAATTCTTAACATAAAAAAATCATGTTAATTCAAAACAAGTGTAACTTATTATATGACATATTTGTGGGGTTAATGAAGTACAGAGCCTTGGGATATGAAATACTCTTGTAGTAGTTTGTCAAATAAGATGGTTTGTATTTTCAGCGGTATGCTGTTTCTTGCGGCCATCAGTTTGCAATGTAGCATGTGACACTTCTTGTCTGCATTGTTATTTTACTGCATGCCGTGTTACCTGTAAATCTCTATAGAGCCTTTTTTTAATTGTATTTTAATAGTCATTTTGAAATGTGGCATGATATATCTGTATACTTTTCCATATTTAAGGAAATATGCTGACTTTAAAAAATGGTTTTGCTGCCTTATATTTTTCAATTTGTGTCTTAAGTTGATTTTTCTTCTTTCTTTGTTTTGTAGTGTGAATTGATGCAAGCTCAGATTGGCTGAGATTGCAGTTAAAGCAGTTCTTGCTGTTGTAGGGATGCTGTCATGCACCATTTTTGTTAGAAATTAGTTTAAAAAAAAGCGATGGCTTGATTTAACTGTACTTTGTTTTATATATTATTTTTTTTATGTTGACTCTATATTTGTAATGAATTCATTACAAATTATATATATATATATATATATATATATATATATATATATATATATATATATATATATATATATATATATATATATATATATAAATTATTATTTATATTTGTATCTATTATATATAAATTTTATAATATAAGATTATTATTTATATTGTGTACAGGATGAAAATTTAAAAATACAATAAAAGAAAAAAATTAAATTATGCAATAATTTAGCGACGGATTCACGATAACAACTGTCACTACTGGGCAAAGGTTAGAATTTAAGAAATAATTAGTGACTATATTAGCGATAAATGTTTCGTCGCTAACTTTTACAGTAAATTTTTAACTAGCGACGGAATTAGCGACGAAAAATGTAGTCGCTAAATATTATTATTATAATTCGGCGACTAATTAGAAATATAAATTAGCTATGGAAAAAAAAATTAGCGACAAATTTTTCATCTCTAAATTAGCGACTGATTTAGAATTTCGTCGCTAATATATTCGCGACTGGCCTTTTAGCGACTATTCGTTGCGGCGTCACTAATTAACTGTTTTTTTGTAGTGTATGTATCAAAAATTGATGTTAAAAAAAGTATAGAAATGCAAGAAAATGCATGTAAAAAATACAAAAGTGCATGCAAAAATGCATCCAATTATGCATAAATGTAAAAATGTATGCATGAAATGCAAGAATGTAGGCAAAAATGAAAGAAAGTGCGCAGAAATGCAAAAATGTAAGAATATATGAAAAATGTATGCATGAGATGCAAGTATGCAAGAATGCATGCATAAATACATCAATGTATACATGAGATAAAAGAATGCATGCCAAAGTGCAGTATGCAATAATGCATGCATGCAATGCAAAAATTTAAGAATGCATGCAGAGGTGTAAAAATGCATGTAGATATGCAAAAATGTACACATGAAATGCATGGCCTACACCATGGTTGGCTAGGGGATCTCATCTTGGATGTGAGATGGCTAATGATCCACATATGTCTTTCTCAAAAATTTTGGTCTCCAAGTAATCTTTCTCTAGCTAGCTCTCTTAGTTTTCTTTACTTTGCCTTTTGTCTGAGCTCTCTTACTATTTTTAAGGTAGCCAATCTATCATTACAGCACTTTTGGCACAAGAAATTTTATTTCCTTACAATCCGCGATATATTCATCACATTAGGTGTTATACTATGTTGAGCCTGTAATTCCATGCTATACCCCCTGCCTTAAGGTCTGTGGTAACCAAGACATATTATTGGCCCCCAGGACTCTAGCCTATGTCTCATGCCATGTGTAAAACTTCTAAAGGAAGAGACTTAAGTATAAAGAACCTCTACCAAGGATCGCCAGATTGGCATCTCAAAGCGGCTCTTTTTCCTAAAAGACCTAGGATGACATACTAGATGACCCCTTACTAACATACTCGTCTTTCATAATGGTGTTATTTTATTGATCTATCATGCCTAGCATCTAGCATTGATCCTAAAGAACCTAACCGATGGTTGCCATCTGCTTGGCCTGATCAAAAGCATTTATAATAAGCAACCTTTATTCCACTGGATGTGCCTATGGCTGAAATTTCTATTTACCTTCCTGGATGGGAAATATGGATGCCTACTCCTACGTAGGTTATGTAAATCCACATTCTAGATTGCAGCTCACTATACTAAACAACTTAAGGAGCCAAAAGTTATAGTAAAAAAACCTTGCCCTTTAGAGGTTGTCTTCCATTGACTGTATCGTATCAGGCTATCATTCCCTATTATGGTAGCACTAAACTCCAAACCTTTTGATACTATCGGGTGTACTCCCCTGACATGTATACTTCCTGAATCAGAAAAGTATATGTCTATGGTAAGCTAAAAGGACCTTTTAACTTGTGACCTTCTTAGCAAGTGCCAAGCCACTCATGTGAGCTCTATAAATGCCAGCATGAGTTTCTTCTATAACCCTTATGGTTTCTAACTCATGTGTACCTCAAACACATGCCATTAGAGATGTCCTCCATACAGGACCCTGTTCATACTGTGTAAAGAGTTTGTGGATCCTTCCTGATCTTTCCCAAAGACTTTCTTTGAGGATATTAGTTTCTCCTAAACAAGTTTGAGTATTGTAGCACCATGGTTTCTCAACAACAATATGAACATATATCAACTGTACGGCTTCAAAATATAACCTATCTGAATTAGTTATAAGAATTGGCTTTATGATCACCTCTGCTGAGATGTGCCACACAGAAATCAAGGTTATCAAAGTGCCAACCAACCAATCTTTATCCTTTGGAATAGGGCCTAGAAGGCAAATTGGTTGCTTAGTCTTTTCAAGCACTTCTCACGGCATAATAGGCACTTCTTCTTGATGGAGCATTCATTATGAGCTTGATAAACTTTCCTTTAATGAGCCTTCAGACATTTTACTATCTTTACCCCTAAGGCTAATGGTGCTTCTATCCTATATAATTCCACTGTTAATGGCTTCGGGTAATTTCTATCATCACATGAGACAAGGATTACCCCTGAACTTCACAAAAGTATACGGAGTGTTGCGATTACCACCTTAAAATTTATCCTGCCCTTGGAAAAAAGGTACCCATCATGTGAAATGTTGTTATCCTTCTAGGAACCCCCTTTTAGAAATGTATTTTCATGTGGGCTTTAGGCAAACTTGCTTTAGGTACTTTCTTTTTAGTTTTTTCTGCCTTGCTCTCTTCCTGAGCTTTCTTATTGCTCCTAAGGTAGGCAATTTGTAACACCCTTACTATATCTTTGACGATTGAGTTAAGCGATAAGCCAAAATTATTTTTCAACCAATTCATTCCTTAACTACCAATTCTTTTTTATCAATAATAATAATTACAATTTAAACTTGTCGATTGACCTATAACTGTCCAATTTACTATTCACCAATTAAAAATTCAGCAATATAACGTCTTAAAAACTTGTCTACCCAACCTGAAAAGCAAACGATCCATAGCCCTTCAGGGGCACAACAAATTATAAACAATATATACATACATTCCAAACATCCATTCTCATCACAATATACACTCATACAAATCCACTTCCTATCAAGGTATATCTTTACCAATACATAAACTTTGTTCAAGTGCAAACCAACTCTTCTACCTCAAAATTTACTATATATATATATATATGCCAATACAAAAATAATTCTTAACTATCTCTTTTTCCTTCAAAATTTTCTCCTTTGTGTACTATTGCTCTAGACATTCTTCAGAACCTACACGCAGTAACAACCACATGCTAAGCATTAAATATGCTCAACGGTGACTATAAATTAAAGAATTTCCCAAATATGCACAATTGTATTAATTATGTAAAATTCATTAAATTTCTATCAAAACATAGTTATCCATGTACTTTACATTAAACATAGATTAAAACCATTACTTTGAAAAACTTTTCAATTTAGTCCTTAATTCTTCACTTAATTATTAAATTACCATTAGTTGCTTATTTTCCATTTTCAATATATTAATTGGCATACAAATTACCAATTGACCCTTATTTTATCCTTTTCATGCAAAATTTCATTTTTAGGCTATTTGTTCACTAAATTATCATTTTACCCTTTTTAATCATTACTTTATCATTTTTACTCATTACTCTCAACATTTAGGAAAATTACCGTTTTGCTCCTAAACTTTTCATTTTTTTGCACTTTTAGCTCATTTTTACATTTATGTCCCTAGTGTAATCCTGACAAAAATCATCAAATCGGATATACAAGAGGTGGACCCCATAGGACCAAAATATAACCTAAGAAATGACCCCAAACATTGCTATTTTCTCTAAGTATTCCGTTGACTACTCGGAGTCTCTATTTGAGTCTAAATCTGACCTTAAATTCAATTCTTGCTAGATACTGACTACTCTGAAAAATTGTTAATAGAGCAATTGTCTGACCCTTTAAACCACCTAAGTGTGTAGTTTAAAATGGTTACAAAATCAAAAGGTTAGAATGATGTATGCTAGAAATTTTTGCCAAAATTATATACATAAAATGAAATGCACATATAAAATAAGATGTAAAAACTTTATCATTTTCTTACATTTTATTTTCAATAGGCATTTACATGATGCATGTGTATATAGAGAACACGTATGGCATACAATAAGGGAATAAAAACAAAGTCTAACATGGCATGACAAGCAATGCATATGTGCATAACATATGTATAACAAGGGTGTTTGTACAAAATATGGCACAACATAAGAATAAATGTACATGACTCACGGCGTATACGTACATGACATGTTTTAAGCATGATGGTTTATGTACATAAGGTATGACACGATATATGAATGAATGCAAATGACATACGACATATATATACATAACATGACTTACAAAATGACAGTGTGTGTATGTGGTGTGACTTAAGATGTACAAAATGTGGCATGATAATGCATGTTAATGAATTGTGTGGCATAATAGAAAATCACATACACAAAATTACTCTATATGCAAAAATACTCATGGCGTGGGACACAACACGATATATGAATGAGCACATATGGTGAGTAGCATATATATATGATGTATGTCATGTTTATATGGATATATGATGAATGGGATGCATACACAATGTATGACATGGCATGTAAATATGTATTCATGATATATGACATATATGTCTATGATATAGGTTGTGTATGCCACATGGTATAACAATCTACATGTTTGCAAAATGCCTAATGTATGATGGTATGAAGTATAATGTTATGAGAAAGGAGAATGTAGCATGGTGAAATATGCATAACATAACATTCATTTAACATGGGACATAGTGGCACTTGCTTTGTATATAAGATCCAACATGAGGTGAATGTGATGTTTATGTGCACATACATATGGCAACATGCATGAGGCACAACTCAATGACTAATATGTACATGTTACAACGCATGTTGATTCATTCACACTAGGATACATGTCAATTATGCACATATGATGATGGATGTTTATATAAACATGCTACAATGTATGTTAATATGTACTCAAGATGGTGGATGTACATTACTACAATGTAAATTAATATGTACATGCAATGATGGGTGTAATGCCAATGTGACAGCGGATGTATACATGTAATACCCTAAACTTTCCTAGGCCTAAATATCATTTAATCGTGATTGGATTGCCAGTTGAACATTCATATAAATTAGGTTATTAGGGAAATGAGCTAGTTTAGGTATCCACATACCTTAATTCACTTGTTTTTCTTCAAATCTTCTTTTCTTCTCCTTTTTCTTTTATTTTCTCTTCTTCCCCCTTTTGTTCTTCACCTAAACCGAAATGGACATAATATATATTTATGAAATTCTCTTCACTTTTCCATCTAAAATCATAAGAAAATACTAATTCACTAAATTTTCTAATTAATTCTAACAAAACACATAAATATGCTTACTTGGTTGATTTTCTCTCACTAAAATCCCTTACTTTCCCAACTTGATTTTGCTTCAAATTTGTTTCTTAGGTTGAGAGGATGATATATTTAAAAACTAAATAAAATATGAAGTAAGAAAATGATGAAAAATGAACGCTCGAACAAAACTACAATGGAGGATTTTTATTAAGGAGAATTTGGACACCTCAGGAAGAAGAAGAAAATGGCTGCACTTTAGACAGATTTGGAGAGATTTCTACAACTCTCTATTTTTTTCTTTTAGTGGGACAAAAATGGATGGCCAAGATTAGATCATTTACTATTTAATCTAAGGGCTAATATTTAGCCACTTGTCATCCTCTCATTAGCTACTTGTTTTAATTATTATTTTAACACCAAAATAATTCTAAAATTATGTAAAAATATTAACTAAGCCATGTTTAAAATTTTGGATCAATTCGACTTCGTTTCGATATAATTCAAGCTCCGAATGTAAAAATCATTGATCCAAAATTTGAAAATTCAAAATTATCAGGAAAATTATTTTTCACTCTCAAATATTAATTAGAATTATTTCAAATAGGCCTATGTGAATGGATTAATTTTTTGAGTTTTGTGAAATATTTTTTAGCCGATCAAAATTTGGTCAAACCCTAAAGACAATCTTGAAATTTTTTTTCTTTGTTTGTTTTGAAGGCCTATTTGACCTCAAATTATACCACCAAATTCATCATAAATTGTACCTTTCAATGGTGATGAAAAATTTTACGAATCTCGAGTAACACTATTCACTCTGATGTCACCATTTATCCCAAAAAGTACAATTCTAACAATCTAGATAGTGACGGCATCACAATACATGCACACGCTATAGGGTATGCTAATATGTGCATGCCATGGCACATGCTAATATGTACATGTTATAGTACATGATGGATATTTAAGTATACATGCCATGACTCGTGTATTTTCATTTGTACAAGTTACAATAAGCAATAGATGTTTATACGTTCTGGTTGTGTAAAACATCAACATGTTCAAGTTATAATGTACATTTACATGTCACTATATACGTGCCAAGATGTATGTCTAGATGCTTACACTATACCATATGTCAACATGATGCGGAACCTAAGGATACAATTATAACCCGAACCCCAAATCAATTAAATACTCATAAACTAAACTTGTAATTTGATTTTAATGAACTTTAAACCCTAATTCTAAAGGATATTAAGACCTAAAGCAGAATAGAACTAAACAAGTAAAACTTAAATAACCCAATTCTTGAAACAACTCAAAGCAAGAACACCTATCTTGAAAATTCAATTCACGCATGAAGAATTCATTCAATAATCAGTCATCCCGTGTTATAGCAATAATAATGTCTTTTATATGTATAAAATTAACCTAAAGTGATTAGGATAAGTGGGCCAAATTCCTTATTAAAATGGAAGTGGGAATTTAGCCTTTGTCCTACCTAGAATTGGAAAACTTAATTAATCATACTTAATTAAATAAAATCTTACATAAGGCATAAATTAAGCCCAACTCAAAACAGCCCCATAACTTAAGCATTACACATGCAATACACATGTTATGTGTCATATGATTTGCACATGCATATGGTACATGCTTAGCACATGACTTGCACATGTTTGGCACATATCAAGGTCACATGTTTGGCACATGTTTGTCACATAACTTGCACATACCAATTTGCTTCTTCATGAAATTTGTCCTATGATTCTTCTTCATAGTCCACCTTTGTTCCAAGCATGTGAACCATCTTCAATCCCTTTTGAACTCCTTCAATTTTGGTCTCCATGAATTCGAATTTGGCCTATTGATAATTCTACCCTTAAAGCTTCATTTCTTCTTCAATGAATGATTGCATAAAGGTTTGTAACTTTTCCTTGAGTTTCTTAGCTTTACTCTTTGTAATTAGTCCATCTGGAAACTTCAATAGAGTCTTCTTTTTGTCTAAGGGTTCAAGCCTATCTACATCATTCCCTCATTCCTTAAGAAAATTCATCCTCGAATCTGCATCCATATCAAAAGGAGACAAATCAAAAACATTAAAAGTAGCTAAAACTTGATACTCACCAGGTAGATCAATCTTATATGCATTGTCATTAATCTTTTCCATAACTTGAAAAGGTCCATCTCTTCTTGCATCCAACTTGTTCTTTCTTTGATTTGGGAACCTTTCTTTCCTTAGATGTACCTAAACCCAATCCCCTTGTTCAAATAACATTTTTTTATGCTATTTGTTGACTTGATTAGCATAAATTATGTTCCTTTACTCAATATATGCACGAGATTTCTTATAAATGGATCTAACATTTTCAGCATTTTTCTATCCATTTAAATTATATATCTCATTCAAAGGTAAAGGTGTCAAATCTAAAGGAGTAAAAGGATTGAAGCCAAACACAATTTTGAAAGGGAAAAACCTGTAGAAGAATGTATAATGCGATTATATGAAAACTCAATCAATGGTAAACACTCTTTCCACATTTTCAAATTCTTACCAACAATAACATATAATAATGTTCCTAAAGTTCTATTAACTACTTCAATTTGTCCATCAGTTTGAGGGTGGCAAGTAGTAAAAAATAACAATTTAGTTCCTAACTTACCCCATAAGGTTTTTCAAAAGTAGCTTAAGAATATTATATCCCATCAGAAATAAATTGTTCTCGGTATGCCATGCAAACGTACTACATCTCTAAAGAAAAATTGAGCAACATTTGTAGCTTCGGTTTTATGGCAAGGAATAAAATGTGTCATCTTGCTAAACTTATCAACTACAACAAATATGTTATCCCTTGGCCTTCTTGTCCTAAGCAAACCTAATACAAAATTTATAGATATATCAACCCAAGGTTCCTTAGGAATAGGCAAAAGGGTATACAATCCATGCAGTTTAACTTTACTTTAGATTTAGCTTGCCTACATGCAATGCATTTTTCACATATTCTTTCAAAATTCCAATGCATTTTTCATATATTCTTTCAACATCCCTTTGCATATGAGGCCAATAAAAATGTTCATGCAATATATTTAAAGTTTTGGACAAGCCAAAGTGTCCCATCAAAACCCCACAATGTGCTTCACGTATAAGCAATTCCCTTAAAGAACATACAGGCACACATAATTTCCCTTCTTTAAACAAGTATCCATCATGCCTATAGAACTTCTGAAATGCCACATACTCACACGCATTAAACACATTACCAAAATCAGAATCAGTAGCATACAAATCTTTAATATACTCAAATTCTAACAATTTAGAACTTAAAGTAGAGATCAAGGAATACCTTCTTGAAAGTGCATTAGCTACCACATTCTTCTTACCTTTCTTGTAATGGATCACATATGGAAATGTGTCCATGAATTCCATCCAACCTGAATGTCCTTTGTTCAACTTACCTTGAGACTTCAAATGCTTGAGTGATTCATGATCAGTATAGATCATGAATTCTCTTGGTAGTAGGTAATATTGCCAAACCTCTAAAGCCCTCACCAAGGCATAAAACTCCTTGTCATAAGTGGAATACCTCAATTCGGCTCCACTAAGCTTTTTACTAAAATATACAATTGGCTTCCTATCCTATATTAAAACAACACCAATACTAATCCCAAAAGCATCCCATTTAATTTCAAAAGCTTTATCAAAATCAGGTAAACTTAAAATAGGAGTAGTACATAACTTTTTCTTAAGCAAGTTAAAGGCATTTTTCTAATTCTCACCCCACTTAAAAGGTACATCCTTCTTAACAATTTTAATTAATATTAGAGCAACAACAGTACTAAAGTCTTTCACAAACCTCCTATAGAAACTAGCAAGTCCATGAAAACTCCTAGCCTCACTAATTAATTTAGGTGTAGACCACTCTTGAATGGCTTTAACCTTTTCATTATCCACCTCAATACCTTTGGCCAAAACCATAAATCCTAGGAATTTCAATTTATCACTGCAAAAGTACGCTTGTTCACATTGGCATGCAACTTTTCCTTCCTTAGTACTTCTAGTACAGCTCTAATATGATCTATATGCTCATCAAAAGACCTATTATAAAAGAGTATATCATCAAAATAGACAACTATAAATTTACCAATGAAATCACACAAGAAATGGTTCATTAATCTCATAAAAGTGCTAGGTACATTAGTTAGCCCAAAAGGCATAACTAACCATTCATACAAACCATACTCATTTCAAAAGTTATTTTCCATTCATCTTTTAATTTTATCCTAACTTGATAGTATCCACTCGTAAGATCAATCTTTGTAAAGAAACATGCACCATGTAATTCATATAACATGTCATCAAGTTTAGGAATATGATGTCTATACTTTACAGTGATTTTGTTAATTACACGATAATCAACACACATTCTTCAAGTCCTATCCTTCTTCGGCACTAGCAGTACAAGAACAACACAAGGAATAAGACTTTCTCTTACTTTCCCCTTTTCTAAGTTCCTTTATATCCTTTAAAGTTCCTTTATATCCTCGGGATTACTTTTATAGGCCAGCCGATTTGGAATGGTTGTACTTGGTATGAAATCAATCTGATGCTCAATCCCTCTCAAAGGTAGTAACCCTTTTGGAATCTCTTTGGGAAAGATGTCATCAAATTCCTGTAATAAAGAAACAACACCACTAAGCAAATTCGAGTTAAGGTTAGTTAAATTTAGAAAATTTTCTTTGAACCAAAGTATTAATAGATATTTCCTTAAGTCAAAAACTCTTTTTATATCCCTCTCTTTTGCATAGAATGAATGTTGTTTTCCCTGATGCCCTTTACTTTTCTCTCCTAAGAGACTCTCTTTCTTTTTCTCACTTGCACAGTCACTGACCATTGGGCCATTTTCTTTTTCTTTCTTGGCTTCTTGTCTCTCTTTTTCTTTTGCCTTTTTAGCCTCACTATCCTTTTCCCTTTCAATTGACTTTTGAAGCTTTAATTGTTCCTCGTGCACTTTTTTTGGTGTCAAAGGAGCCAATGTAATATTCTGCCCATTCATCTTAAATGAATACTAATTCTTGTACCCATCATGTATGACTTGCCTATCAAATTGCCAAGGCCTCCCAAGTAGTATATGACCAACATGCATAGGTACAACATCACAACCCACTTTATCATGATATTTACCAATTGAAAAAGCAATCATAACCTATTTTGTTACCTTCACTTCTCCACAATCATTTAACCATTGTAGTTTATAAGGCTTAGGGTGTTTATCCATTTCAATCCTAACTTTTTAACTAGTGTAGTACTAGCAACATTAGCACAACTATCCCCATCAATTATTAAGCTACACACTTTATTATTCACCTCACACCTAGTATGAAAGATATTCTCTCTTTGATCTAAATTTGATTCCTCCTTAAATTGTAAATTCAAAACACGCCTAACAACTAATGACTCTCCATGTTTAACAAATTCAATTTCTTCATCAAATGCATCAATAAACTAGGCATAGAATCAGAATCACTATCATGCTTAAATTTAATTTTCCCATTTTTCATAACAAGCATAGCTTTTTTATTAAGACATTCAGATTCAATATGGCCTACACCTAAGCATCTAAAACATTTAATATCTCTAAGCTTAATATTAAAAGAAGTTATATTGGAAGTACCTTTACGATCAGATTCGCTACCTTTAGAGTTTTTGAATTTGTCTTTTGAATCATATCACTTTTGGGAAACCTTGTTGTCACCATTGTTCCATCTAGAATTCCATTAGGATGTAGGACCCGAAGTGTTACTCCTACTACCTCCCTTGTGCTTCAATTGTCTTCCCACTTTTACGGACATATTTACTAGCTTTTCCGTGTTAATAAAGTGTTGCAACTCCACAATATTAACTATCTCCCTATTTAAACCATGACTGACTCTTCATCGTCCTCTAGGTTGGCCTTAATCATCAACATCTCCATCTCCTTATGGTAATCCTCTACTGATTTAGACCCTTGAGTGAGCCTATGTAATCATTGATGTACTTCTCTGTAGTAATAATTAAGCACAAACCTCTTCTTTATAATTCTCTTCATTTTTTCCCAATTAGAAATTGGAAACTCTCTATTTCTCCTCCTATTCATGTTCAATTCATCCCACCACACTAGTGCATAATTAGAGAATTCTATAGCAGCTAACCTAACATTTTTCTCTTCGGAATAGTTATGGCATTCAAATATCATCTCCATTTTCCTTTCCTATTTTAAATATTCTTCAACATCATTTTTGCCTTTGAAAGGTGGGATGTTCATCTTGATAGCATTTATATTACTATCCCTTTTATCTTCCCTCCTTACTCTTCTTATTTTTTATCCAAATCATCATGATCAACCTCTATATTCTCATTAACCCATTTGCCTCTCCTAGCTGTCTTTCTAGATGAATTAGATGTGCTCATTTCTAACCTTTTAACCTATCATTTATATTTCCCATGACCCTCATAAACTTGTCAAATGTACCATGCATTTCTTGCACTACATAAAATACCTCCCCAAGGGATATTCCCTTCTTAGCAGATTCTTTGGTCATTGTTTATACCTGTAAAAGATGTTAGATATAGCCTTACAAGCACTCTCTCATGTGTTTACACTCAAAATATGTCACTCCTATTATGTTTCACACAATAAAGGCTTTTACCCTCTTGAATGTACTCATACTCTCTTGCCTTTTTTCACTCTTGTTCTTAACTATAGAGTTGTTCTTTAGAATCAGATTGTAATTCAAGCAATTCATATGTAAAGAAAATAAGATAACTTAGTGAAAAAAATGGCAATTCAAGTCTAGAGGCAAATTATAACTTTTAGAAATAATAAAAGAAAGCAACAAGTCATATGTTACACATTAGATGAAGAAAAGTTGTGTAACTAATTTTTGCATGCAAATGAGCAATAAGAAGCAAATTATCACTTAATCAATGTTTATGGAAATAAAAAAGCAAGTAAATTAACAAAAAGATAACTAAGAATGTAAAGAAGACAAAATTGGAACTAAGTGTAATGGATTCGACTCTTCTGAAGGAAGAAACTAAACTAGACCCCAAATATTCTAAACCAATTGAAGCTAGCTCTAATTAATATGATATGAAACCAAAATCACGTTGGAACAGTCCCCAAATAGTTGCCAAAGCTTTTGTAAGTCTTTCACATTCAATTGAATTTTATTTATATTTTTTTCAAGATCAGTAGCTAAACTACCTGTATAAGGTTCAATTTTATCAATTTTAGGCATAAAAAACTAAAGGAATCGATTTTAAATCAAGCAAACATATTCGGGATTCACTTTCCTACAAGTTGTTCAAAGTTCTTCAATTCGGTTTCCAACCTTCTTCTTTTTTTTTAATTTAGATGAACAGTACTGTGAACAATAATTCAAATGACCAGTACTATGAATAGTACTATGAACAATACCAATCCTTTTTTTAATTTTCATTTTTCAAGCAATAATCAATATAAATATGATATATATCAACCAAATCACCAATGAATAGTAACTAAAAGATGGTAATTTAAAATTAACACCCAAATAGCAAATCAAACCTTTGATACCAAATGATGTGGAATCCAAGGATATAATTATAACCCGAACCCCAAATCAACTAAATATTCATAAACTAAGCTTGCAATATGATTTTAATAAACTTTAAACCTTAATTCCAAAGGATATTAAGACCTAAAGCAGAATAATCACATGTTTGGCACATGTCAAAGCACATGTTTGTCACATCACTTTCATATGTCAATTTACTCCTTGTAATTGGTCCATCTAGAAACTTCAATTGAGTCTTCTTTTTGTCTACAGGTTCAAGCCTATCTACATCACAACATATGCATACATGACAAATATATGTGCATGTCATAATGCATGCTCGAACACTTGTCAATGTACACATATGATAGTGAACATTTACATGTACAAGCTGATATGCATATGGTAGATGCTATGATGAATCTTTATGTGCACATGTTATGTTGTATGTTAATACGCACATGCCATGAATAACATTACTATATACACAAAGGATAGGCATATGTACATGATGCATATTGATACATACGTGTTATGATATGCATTAATACATATATGCACACTGAATAATTGTTCATGCCATGGTAATGTTAATGTGTTATTATGTTATTATTATTTACACTTTTTTGCATGGTAATGATGTATATAGGATGATGTATAAGAATGAATTTGTTGGAGATGCATGTGATGAGTGGGTCAATCATTGCATTATGATGATGATGCATGAGAATATGATATGTGTTAATGCATGATGATGCACATTAATGAAACATATATTATATTTGATATGCGAGCATGTTGTCCATACACATAATGCATTGAATGGATAAGCATACAGTGTATACATATGATAATGTGTGATACATAAGATACCCATGACACGTGGATATGCTAGGCACACATATGGTGTATGGCATATGTGTGATACATGACATATAAACATGTTATATACATAATATATGGTGAATATGTTACACGTCGAGGCATGAAAGCGATGCACATGAATGGTATACATGTGACTTGTGACTCAAATGTTAGCATGAAACACAATGATGTGTAATATACAAGTGATGCATGAACATGTCATGCATATAATGCACAAGAAGAATTCTATACATGAAGCAAAATATAAAGGCTAGGAAAAAATTTAATGTAGAATGTGCATTCTCACACATCAAAAATTTATGCTAACAAAACATGCATATTTTATTATTCATTGCCATTACTATTATTTTTGTCATTTATCAAAAATGCATGCACGTGTATACAACATAGACAAATACATGCGAAAGAAAGAAAATTTCTCCAAACCTTATTGCTCCCACACAGGAGGTCGTGGGGTCTCTTTCCTTAGTGGGATTAGCTCATGGGTTAACGAAAAACCTAATCAACATGCATGATGCACAGCAGAAAGACAGCAATGTAACCTCTCTTTATTTAAAGTGTATGTGAATGGATTTTGGCCATTGTGTATTTAAACAATCTAAATAAATTTAAATGCGCTTGTCGAGGTATGAAAACCTTTGATGAGTGAACATCTAAATTTATTGGAATCTATTCAATACATAAAGACCCACATCACAAGCAAGGTATTATGGTGTATGCCCCCTGGTGGAAGTATCTATATCGTTACATGGGTTTTCAATATGGTGATACAATTTTAAGGCTACCTAAGCGTAGTCCCTGCCAATGGATTTAGCTCATCACGAGTATAATGACCGATCGAGTTACCATTTGATATACCAAAAGGTACGAGGTTTAGGCCAATAGTCCTCCCTAACACTTCCCTCCATTGAGTGAATATAAGGTCATGCTTTGGGAATGCACCGAGGTTAAAAAAGGGACGTCTAACTTATTTATAAGGCCCTAGCATAAATGTAATGCAATTTTTTGAAAAGCGATAAAATTTTTTAATCTGTAAATCAAATTATATTAAATTAACCAAAGATTTTTTTAGAACAAAATCTCATAGGTCCCTAATGAAGTTGCCACTGTGACGCACACCGAACTCCATAGACATCTGGTTTGCCCTCGAAAATCCACTTTTAGGGCTTGAGACCAAAAAAATGTTCATTTAACTCGTAAAGGCTAGTTGCTTTGTAATAGATAGAGTTTTATTCCTATCTATTGTTAACGATCAACCTATAAACAAAACAGGTATCATGAAGTCACCACCTAATAAAATATTGAAAAAGTGAGTTCTAACCTTATGAGGTCAAAACCAAAGAGATTTTGGGACCTCACTCTTATTTATACAGTTGGTTAGTGTTATATAAATGAGTTTTAATGATTAATTTATTTTATCTTTTTTCTTACACGAGATATCATGCTAGGAAAGTAAGGCACACTCAAGCACATTGAAAAAGTTGTAAAGCATGTATATAAAAGTTGTAAAAGCATGGCATAGAAATCATTTAAAGAATATAAGAATAAATGTAAAGATAAATCATACATAAATCAAGAAATTAATTAAGTTCATTTAGATGATTACGTTAGTCCTCACATGCATATTTGCAAAAAGGAACTCGCGTGCATATTTGCAAAAACAAAGAGTTTAGAGTGTATTTCAGATGAAAATGAGAGCATTGTGTCCATGCAGCTTTTGAAAAGAGAATTGTATTAATTAATTTTTAAAGTAAAAGAATCATTTGTATTTACAAAGAAAAAATCCTTAATTTTACATGTTATTTTGTGTTTGAAAATCGGAATATTGGTCCCTTTATTATGGAAAAATCTCACTCAGACTGGTATAAAATCATTTAGTAAGTTTTTATGTCAACACTCGAAAAATCATTTATTTGCAATAAATGAAGAAAGGCATGAATAAATAATAATACAAGTAAAACATGCATAAATTGGGATATTGATTGGTTTAGGAATATTTGTTACCTCATACATATTTTATAAAAGAATAATTTGTGTGATTTTTATGATAAAAAGTTGATATTAGTCCATTTTATGTGAAAACCCCAATTAATTATGTAAAAAATGATTAGTGTGAATTTTTTCAATTATCGTGCAAAAACTTATTTTTTACTAGCTATTACAATCAAATATATGAAAAAGCACAGAGGAAAATAATAATACGGGCCCAAAATAAATGAATAGATAAATCCTAAGCTATGGTGCTCCACCTTATTCTCCAACTCAATTCTATGTGCGAATGGGTTACATGCATAAAAAAGACAGAAAATAACAATATGAGTTAATAATGAATTAAATTAAATAATAAATAATTAGTTGTTTCAAATAAACTAGGTAAATAATTAATTTAATAGAATATAAATAAATTATACAAAATACTTAAAATGCATGATACATCCAAAATTTATGCACAATGCATAGGCACACGTATGCTAAAGTATTTAAATAAATTTAAATTTAAAATTATTATTATTATTATTATTATTATTATTATTATTATTATTATTATTATTATTATTATTATTATTAGACATAATGATTATATGACCACAATGATATTAATAATAAAATAATTGAATTAAAGAAAATTTAATACAAGTGTAAATATGTAAGTGTGGAATTTACATATCAAATGTGAATAATAATAAAATGCATAAATTAAAACAAATTATAACAAATAAATAATATTATAGGGTATGTTATGTGAAAGTACATGGTAAATAATAAAATTAACAATAATAGGATCAATGGTAAGTAGGCGAACAAAAATTAATGTGAATAATAAAAAAACTATTGTGTTAAATTAATATATGAATAAATACAAAAAAAAAAGAAATTCTATTAATAAAATAAATAATAAATAATATTAGAAATTATGAAAATAAGAGAAATAAGTGAAAAATGGGTCAAGTGAGTAACATGCATAGGAGAGATCAAAAGAGTGAGTCACAAGGCAAAAAAAAAAAAAGATAAAAAGGGAAAAGGGCGAGTCACACCCTGTGAGCCGAGACCATAACTTAACCCAAAAAGACGTTCTAGCCACTGGAACGACGTTATTAATGGCTAGAAATCACCAAAAACTCACTAGAATGCAAATTTAACCATTTTAATGCATGTAAATGCTAAAAAAAAAACTCATTATTATGCATAAATAACATAATTTAAATGAAGAAAAAAAAGTTTAAAGCAAAAAAAAATATGGAATTCAAAGATTGAACAAAATGAAAAAGATGATGAATAATGTTTCCTAACTTTCTTATTTACTCAATTTAAACTTGAATTTAAATGTTTAACATGAATTAATGAATGAAAATGGCATAAAACTCAATTAATAACAAGTTAAAATTAAATAAATCAAATAAATAGAAAAAAAAAAAGAAATAAAAAGACAATCCATTGTAAACCTAATCTGACAGTGGATTTAATTGAATTTAGGGGTTCAAGGATATTATTTTCAGTATTGGTTCCATCAAAAAACAAGAGAAACCAGTGCTCTTGACTCTTTTTCCGTTTTTTGCTTCATCTGTAAATATGTTTTTTGAGAAACAAAGTATGTGTTGGGTGAGAGAGAGAGAGAGAGAACGTGAAAGAAAAGAGTCCCCCTTTTCCTTGTCCCAATCTAGAGCTTAAAACGGCAAAAGAAAAATTTTTCTTGTGATAAGAATGAATTCATATTTTTTTAATTCTCTTTTTTCCCCAATCTTTGTGCTCAGCAACGTTAAAATGGTTTTAAGGAGGTGAGCTACGGTCTTGACTCACCGAATAAAGGCCATGACTCGACGTTAGATGAATGAATCTTAGAAGTTTTAAACTTGATTTTCCTCGCAGGAGGAGGTTAGTTGAAAATACAGGGGAAATTCTAGCAGTTTCTTCCGTTAAGAAATAGTGCACATATATATAATAATAATAATAATAATAAATGGAATTTTATAATTGAGATTTTAGGTGCTCATCAACACATACTGTAGCACTGTATATGTGAGTTCTGACTGACCGGGTAAGACGTCTTATGTTGTGCCCTTCAGCTAACAAGTTGTTTTGTATGTCTGGGGAAAACAACCATTACATGATGATAACAGCAATATTTTATAGTTATTCAAAAAAAAAGGCAGTTATTGCAGTTGATATTGTATAAAAAGAAAGGGAAGTCAGGAGTTTTTATAGATTTTATCCTTCATTTTCTCAGCTTCTTGCTGTCGTGTTTCTTCACCTCTCTAAGTTTCTTTATCTCACATCTTAAAAAATGTTATCATTGATTTCTCTCAGTAACAAGGCTAAATTGGGTAAAGAGGTATTTATCACACTAATGAGGTTAGATAAACTTGACTATATTTAGCAACCGAATAGAAATTTCGTTGCTATTTTTAGCAACCGAATAGAAATTCTGTTGCTATTTATAGCCACCAAAATCAATTTCCATTGCTATGTTTAGCAACTGAATTGAAGTTTCCATTGTTAATTCAGCCCATATTATAAAACAAATTACGACGAGTTTCATCACTATTCCGTCACTAAATTATTGTTGATTTTTTTCACAAAATAATTTTTACTTTCGAAGTTAGAAAATCAATATTTATGCAAAACCTTCTCCAAAACTGAACTCCAGAGGCTGGCCACCGTTATCAACTCCCAATCAAATATATATGCTGCTTAATGTAATAAATTCAACAGAGCTCCCAATCAATCAACAAAACCAAATAAACAACTCATAAATTGCTTCATCTTTTATATGTTCAAAACAAACCACAAGAATAAAATGGAAATAGTCATCAAGAGATCACAGTTAAAAGATCAAAAAATACCTCTTATTTTTAACAGAAGGAAACAAGTTGATAAAGTATTTGTACAATAACCTAGCAATAAAGAAGCAAAAAAAGCAGCATTGCATTGCTTATTTCATATTAAAAAGACAACTCCCAATTTACTTACTCCGATTAGCTTTACTTCAATATAATCACCCTTGCTTCCCTTCTTTTTGAATCAAAGAGAGTCTCAAATTGAGGGGCATTTGAAACATAAAATGGATTCCCCAGAAATACAAACTCATCCAGTTTTCTCTTTGCAAACCTGTAAATTACGAGGTGATTCAATAACAGACTAAACTCAACAAAACACCAAAAATGTGCTAACAAATGCTGCCAATTTGAAGCACCTGGCATTGCTGACTAATTGAAATTTTATCCAACAAGAAATTCTCAATATATACTTATATTATTATGTCATTGTTAAATTATAGGTATTCATATATGAAACCAATTTAAGTCTCTCTCTCTCTCTCTATATATATATATATATAGCCTAAATAGTATAATATTCCGTAATTAAAATGACTCAGACTTCAGCATCCATGGATTTAAAGCTGAAAAAGGGGCAAAATTAGATTAAGACTGAAATTAAACAAATTGAAACAGTGTTAGAGATAGAGAGATGCACCTTGATTTGTCCTGCCATTTCAACAACAGCATGCAACTTATCATAGGGATAGGTTTCAAAACAAATTCCACACATCATCTGTCACAACAAACAGTAAATTATTTATGCAAATATATATATATATATATATATATATATATATATAGTGGTTCTTTTGTGCAACAATCACAAACTGAAGAATTAGTTTTAGAATACAAGAAGCTGCATCCAAGAGATCACCTCCCTGTATTTTTTTATTACTTCCTCAATAGCTTCATTTCTCGCATTTTTATGGCTTGATTGCTAATACCTATGTTATGCAATCCAGAGTAAATGAATATATAAACAGCAAGCCATCAATAACTTATACAAATTAAAAGGACAAGTGTAGCAAGACTAGAGGCAAACCAAATGAAGTAGCATGGTACGATGTTAATCTCACAACAAACACAGCTAAGTACTAGCTTGTTGCAACAACGTAGTCTACATATATATTAAAAAAAATGTGACCCAGATAACTATACCATCTTATTAAAGTCATTGTAATAATTCGTCAATTTATATTTCAAGGAAAAGAATATAATCATAAAGGATGCCCCAACTAACTAAATAGCAAACAGGATAACAATTACCATGAGGAAAGCAAATAATAGAGAATGGAAAATTCTTTTGCCACAATCCAATAACAATTAGAGCTAAGCATGGAAAAAACAGCAAGAAAATAAAAAGTAAAAGCTCAAGCAAGCTGTTATTAGTCTGTTGTAAACCATACCTTAAATTTCTCTACCCAAGCCAGTCAAATGTATTAAGAGACATAGTCAGCTCCTAAAGGAGACTTGCCTTGTAAAATGAAGTGAATTAATAAAGCAGTTTTCCAATATTCTTCCCTGTTTTATTTGAGTGACAAAAAGTCATGGAGAGCAAATAGCGTTATGACATTACCATGTCAAAAAGAACAAATCTGTTAATCCTCAGTTTTAACAAATGCATCCCAGTAGTGGTCATTTAACTATTTAAATTAAACATATAAAGAATTAACTAATATATCACTTATTAATTTCCAATATATTCATAGTTAATCTTATCTACTTACTTATAGCTCGCAATAATTCAACTAAAATTTCCATATAATTCCCATTTTTATTATAATTCCTATGATTTAAAAAAAAAATACTCAAACTCAACCCAAATAGGCTTCATTGTCACTTAATTGCTACTAGGTTTTATAATCTCAATTTCAGTTGGTTTACTTAATACCTGAGTTCATTTAACATTCTCATACCTGTTCCCTTCCTTTTTAGACAATGTACTAACTATAGGTATACCTTAATTCAATAAGTACTTTAGCAAAACAATAATATTACTTGGTAAGGAGAAATAAAACTATATCAAAAAAATTAAAGAAATAACCTCTCAATTTGTTCAACCATACAGAATTGACAGCATCTCCACCATCGTCCCAAAAGCCACATCCAACCTCAATCACACTCTTTATTAATTGGAAATCCACAACATTTCTTACCAACCAATAATTCAAATTGTGTACACACACATATACTCTTACATGCATATTTGCGACGAACCATTTGCCGTCAAAACCTGAATTATAACATATATTTAAGTTTACCCAAAATTAAAATTCTGGTTGGATTCCTAAATTTAAATACGGACATATTTGCTCTTATTAAGAAAGTCCCAAATTATATATGAGACTAACCACAATTTGACCAAAAGTCCAATTATATACCTCACTAGTTTTAAGATCAAAATTTAACTGAATGCCTAAGTTTGTAAGTCGCAACCAACAAGCTAAAAAAAATCGACAGAATGCAAGTTCTGGCACATAAATACATTTTAGGTCGCTTAATTAGACAGAAAAATTCAGCTCTTAAATCAGTACCACTAATTTAACGTAAATTATTTCCTTTAGTATCTTGAAACAATTTCATGATCTCATATTTATAATTAGCCACTCAGTTAATTTACAACAACTAATTACCTAATGTCATAGCTATAAAGCCTACATCCAACTGCACCAACAAATTTAAAGGACTCAACTATGCAAATCTGTTTTGTTAAAATCATTAAAAGTCCCCTAATATGTCTCCCACATCCACATGTTTCCTAACTTGATTTCTAGTGAAAAATGTATAATACATTAACAATACCTCCTACAACAAATTTTGCAACCAACAAGATCTAACATTATGTTCAACCATCACAAGTCAACGTTCAAGGGACAATTAAAACAACTTTATGGTCAATAGTCATACTACACACAGTAAACAAGCAAGGGCCAGTTACTGGATTCTAAAAAAAACATTCCAAGAGACAAATTCAAAATAAATTTTAAATAAATTAAATGGAAGTAAATTTAGTAGTCACGTACTTTTAGTCTCGATTTTTCTGCAATTCTTACGTTCTGCCGTCCTTGGGCTCGCCGGACCGGTATCAAAGTCTTACCGGAGCTTCACCGGAGACACCCCAATTCTGCATCCGTGAAGATCAGAGTCCCAGGGTCCCGTGGTTGGTGGTCACATGCTCCACCGCTGTCTTGTTTGGCCGAAAATCCACTAGAATGATCGGCGGCTTCTCTTCTCCGATCCATCAGCTGCCGGCAAATGGAGAGGAACGGAGGATAGCTGGAGGTTCGCCCCGACCTTGGAGACCCACCGGCACTGCACATGTTGCCGGTCGCCGTCGCAGGTCACCGGAATGAAGGGAAGAAGCCTCGGCAAAGGGGAGGGAAGAACGGCAAACGAAATTGCAGCGCCGTTGTTGGTAGGCGGCCCGACGGCACGATGGTGGTCAGCAATGGGAGCGAACGGCAGTGCAAGCTTCGCCGGCGGTGGCACCGTCCTCCCTTGCTCCCTCTTCCTCTCCTCCGACTTCCCTTTCTCCCCCCTCCTATCCTTTTTCTTTTGCTGTCCTTTCTTTTTTTTTTCTTATAAAGTTGTGGCCATGGTATTCTCTCTAAACATTTCTAGGGACTCAAGAAATATAGTGGTTTCTATTATTATTATTATTATTATTATTATTATTATTATTATTATTATATACATCAATTTGTGTTATTCTCTCGTTATTAGTAACTAAAATGTACTTTAATTAAAATTATAAATTCAAGAACCTTCAAAAATAATCTCCACTAATATTATATTCTCAATAAATTTTTATTTTTATTTTTTGCAAACCATTATCAAAAATACTATTCACAAATTTGAAGATGTTTAAGTTGACTCAAGTTTTGGAGCGTTATAAATAATGTGAAAAATAAATTTGGTAGTAACATACCAGTTGTAGTCCATTTCCCACGATTTTTGCTCCACTTTAGTGCTCTACTGTACTCATCGAAGCATCGCCAGAGTCTGATCAAAGCCTCGCCACTGTGATCCAAGGGCACCTAGATATTTATTTTTATTATTTTATTTTATTATTAGTATTATTATTATTATTATTAGATATACATCTATTTATTTTTAGCAATGAAATATATTCGGTTGTTATTTAGCAACGGAAAAGATTTTGGTTGCTATTTTTGCAACTAAAAATTTTAAAGGTTCTCTAAATAGCAACCAAATATAATTTTCGTTGCTAAAATATATTCGGTTGCTAGTTAGGGAACCTTTAAAATTTTCAGTTCCGAATTAGCAACGAAAAACTATTCCATTGCTAAAATAGCAATGAAATTTATTTTTCGTTGCTATTTTAGCAATGAAAGAGATTTTGGTTGCTATTTTCGCAAATGAAAATTTTAAAAGTTTCTAAAATAGCAACTGAATATAATTTCTGTTGGTTTTTAGCAACGAAAAATATATTCAGTTGCTATTTAAGGAACCTTAAAATCCGAATTAGCAACGGAATTTAAATTCCGTTACTGATTTTCGTTCCAAATTTTTATGTCATCTATTGGTGCCTTATTTAGCAACAAAATAAGCATTTTATTACTATATTTTGGTGCTAAAACTTCTCTCCATATATAGCAACGGAAAATAATCATTTTTATTTTCATTGCTAAATAAAAAATTTTTAATCAATTTTAACAATGAAATTTGAATACCATTGCTAAATTAGCAACGAAAATATTTTCGTTGCTATTTTAACATTTTCTTGTAGTAATTTGGTGCTCTTTTAACTGAGAGATTCCGTTAACTTTTCCAATAAAACTACCGGAAATTTGAATTTTCTATTGAAAAGAATTTTTTTATTTTTATTTAGTTATTAATATAACTAAAAATTAATTTAAAAATTAAAATGGGATTTTTTTAAAAATTTGCTACTCTTAATTAAATATAAATTTAAAATCTTTGACAAAAAGTCACAAAATTGAAAGTAAAATTTTGTAAATATGTTTTAATTATGACCAAATTAAAAATTTCACTTTTTTATTTTGTGATATTTTTTTGAAATATATTTTCTATATATTTAAATAAGAGTAGCAAAATAAAGAAAGTGTATAGACTTGGCAAACAGGTCTGGTGAGTTCGGGTCAATTCTTTTCGATTTGGGTTTTTCGAGTCATTATCTTTTCGGTTCACTTATTTTTCAGACAAGTTCAAGTTAAATCTTGGATCACAATTAGAACTAAAAATTGTAACAAAAATTTAACTAGTCCTTGCCATATCAAATTGGATTGAAAATCAGATCGAATTAAAAACAGCTTGATATATTTGATTCAGTTTTGAAATAGAAATTTATTTATATTGATTTGATTTTTAATATTAAAAAACTGTTAAAATTGAATCAACCGAATTATTAATAAAACTACGTTATTTTGATGCCGAAACTTGGATGCCGACGAAGACAAGGATAAAATGAGACAAATAAGGTAGTAGGATAAGAGAGATGAGCAATACGAAAGAGATTTGAGATTCTAGGCGCTAGGATGAGAGGGATGGGCAATAGAAAAGTGAAAGACAAAGTTGAGAGGTTAGAAATTCATAAGCGCGCACACCCACATGATATATATATATATATATATTTATATATAATGACATCATATGGAACTTCAATCGATGCCGTTTGAATTTTAAGCAATTAAATATTTATTTTTCCTTTCAATTAAATTATATATATATTAAATAGTGATTTATAAATAAATATGAAAAAACAAAATGTAATTGTAAAAATTTGGGTCACAGGTTTGGATCGGATATTTTCAAGTGGGTTTTCGGTTTGCCCCTAAATTTCTAGGGTCATTTGGTTCGGGTCATTTAGGTTTCCTTTGGGTTTGGTCTTTTTTTTAAGGGGAACTCGGGTCGGAATTTTGGGTTAGGACAAGAATTGTAAGGTCTAAAAATATCCCAATTTAATTATTAAAATTAAAACAAATTTATTATTAATTCTTAATTATGTTAACAACTAAATAAAAACTTAAAAATTATTATTTTAAATAAAAAAATAAAAAATGACAGATTTAACTAGAGCTGATAAAATTGATCCAAATCCATATATCGACCTAAATTTATCTAAAAAAGTTGATCTAAATCTAACCTAATCTAAATAAATATCCATTGAGTCAACCCAAAACTAACCCATTTTATTTTTTAACCCAATCCAACCTAATCCAATATTTATCAAATCAACTCAAAATTAACCTATTATATTTTCACCCATTGAATTATTATTCAATGAATTTGTCTAAAATCCTCTCTTTTTCTTTCTCTCTCTAAATACTGTTCCTTTGTTTGGGTTACTCTCTCTCTCTCTAGTTCTACAGGTCTACTTTTCCAAAGTTCTAATGTTATCTTCAAATTTTCAAGTGTTGTAAAGTTGCGTAATAAATTGCAAAAACAGAGCAAATGAATCCATTCTCAAATGGTCTATTAAGTTTTTAACGCATGGTTGACCCGTATTGCCATGCTGGAACCACCAAAGGTACAAATTTGTCACCCAAAAGAGCAATATTGTCTTTATACTTTCAACTAGAGTAATGTTGCCACTTAAACTATAAAATCATCGCAATGTTTGCACATTAAGTTACAAAATCAGAGAAAATAAGTCTTTACTCAAATGTTATGTTAAGTTTGATTATATTCTTTAGAAATAATAGTTGCTCAACTTTTAGCTGTTCAAATTCTTTGCATGTTGCGATAAGCATTGAAAGAAATTGAATAAAATATTTGATAACCAATCGCACAAATTAATAATATTTGAGTGTATTTGTGAATTTTAAATGGTAAAAACATACATATTAGTAACTATTCTATCCACTTTATTCAATGCAGCAATTTTTTACTTTTTTTATAAATACAAAATTTATCAATTAATATAAATTTTATAAAATTTTTATTATAATTTACTAAAATATTTTTTTAGTAATTTTCTGTAAATCAATTAAGCAAGATAATAACAATAATCATACGCCACTCACACGCAGTTATTTAAATTATATTACATGTTATATAAAATTTGTGATCTATTGATGCTTAAATTGTATGTACACATTACTTTTGTCGCAATTTTGTAAGTTGTAAGAAATGAAAAATTCTTCAATCCAAAAAGAAGATACTAAAATTTTTGATAACAACTGAAATTTTATATTAATTTATATTAAATTTATGGATCGATTTAAATTAATCCAATTCATTTGAATATTGACCAATTTATAATATATATCTTTTAATCCATTTATGATTCAATTTATTAGTAATCTATCTATTAATAGCTCAATTTAAATTTGTTCAACTCGTTCATTTGTCATCTCTAAATTTAACAGAAAAGTTAACGGAACTCATCAATTAAATGAGTGTCTAAATAGTCAGAATTTGTAACTTTGAACGCTAAGGGTTTTTTTTTTTTCAATTAGCCCCATTTGTATAATTTTTATGGTATTTTGTGACTTTCATGAGTTTTCTTTCCTGTCACAAGTACTTCCTCTTGTTCTTATTTTATTCACAGGAATACAGTAAAGAGTGGAGCTCTATTTAAAATGGAAAAAAGAAATCTGATAATAATCTCACAATACGATTGCAGGTGTCTCTTATTCTTCGTTCCTCTCTTCAGGTATATCGAATTTCAGTAAAGTTTCATATGGCCTTGCTCAATCCAGGAATACACAAGATGCTTTCTTCTTCTCAGGATGTACTGTAGAAAAGCATATCCTATGCACAGACATTTCTCATGTATTTTTAGTTCATGGAAAGCAAAGTCTATAAATACGAGCTCTAGAAAAGGATTTACTAAACCATTTTCATTCCAGATCCCTGAAGAGTCTTTGGCAGCCCAAATTGACCTCTTGCAAACTTGTTCCAATCCCTCCAATCTGCAACTAGTCAAACAAATTCACGCGCAGTCCATTCTCAATGGGATCACTAACAATGGACTATTGGGAGCTAAAATTTTGGGGTTATATGTTCTTTGCGATTGTCTTACAGATGCCAAGAAACTGTTTTATCAGCTTGATCTATACTTTGCCATGCCCTGGAATTGGATGGTTAGAGGGTTTATTAAAATGGGTCAGTCTGATTTTTCCTTGTTTTACTTCAAAATGTTGGGTTCTGGAGTTTTTCCTGATAAGTATACTTTTCCACCAGTGATTAAGGCTTGCAGTTGTTCGAATAATGTGAGATTGGGTAAGATGGTTCATGATACAATGTTGTTGATGGGTTTCAATGTAGATGCCTTTGTGGGTAGTTCATTGATAAAGTTGTATGTAGAGAATGGACGCATAGAAGATGCACGGCTTTTATTTGAAAAAATGCCTCACAAAGGTTGTGTTTTGTGGAACGTAATGCTTGACGGTTTTGTGAAATGTGTGGAACTGAATAGTGCTATGAAGGTGTTTGAGGGTATGAGAAATGATGATATTAAGCCCAATTCAATAACCTTTGCTTCTGTTCTTTCTATTTGCGCTTCACGAGCAATGCTTGAATTTGGGTAGTCAGCTTCATGGGCTTGTAATTGGTAACGGGTTCCAGTTCAATCCCTCAGTGGCAAACACCCTAGTGGCTATGTATTCTAAGTCTGGGCAGCTGTCTAATGCATGTAAGCTGTTTAATATAGTGCCAGAGGTTAGTTTGGTGACTTGGAATGCGATGATTGCTGGGTTTGTACATAAAGGGTTTATGGATGAGGCTTCGCATCTATTGTCTGAGATGGTATCTTCTGGTGTTAGACCGAACTCTATAACATTTGTTAGTTTCCTTCCATCAGTAACTGAATCAGCAAGTCTCCTGCAAGGTAAGGAAATACATGGCTATATAATGAGACACGGTGTAATTTTGGATCTGTTCTTGACAAGTGCACGTATTGATATGTACTTTAAGTGTAGGAATGTAGAGATGGCATGCAAGATCTTTAACCTAAGCATCATGCTTGATGTTGTAATCTGCACAACTATGATTTCTGGCTTTGTTCTTAATGGACTGAATAGGGATGCGTTAGACATTTTTCGGTTGTTACTTATAGAGAAAATGAGTCCAAATGCAGTAACTCTGGCAAGTGTATTACCTGCATGTGCTGGTTTGGCTACTCTAAAATTGGGCAAGGAATTGCATGCTAACTGTTAGGAAAAAGACTAACATAAATCAACTGGGACAATAATGGAAGATGAAGAACTATGTATATTGATATCAACAATCAAATACAATGTTCTGTATGTTGTTTACAATCAAAAGAAAAGATAAAGAAAAACAATATAGCATGGGCCCAACAATACAAGAGCAGCCAAACACAGCTCACTCTTCCCTTACTCCCTATTCTCCTTAACAATTGAATTACAACCATCCCTTTTCCATAACCCCTTCTCCCTCTTATAACCCATTCCCTCCTAACTAACTCTATGCCAGCTCAGCTTTCTCATGCTGTCTTGTTTGCCTCTTGGATCTCCTGGTATAAACCCTCCATGTCTTGGGCTTGTGGGCTTAGGCTTCCTGCTGTATATCGTTGTCTTCATCATTGCCACCGGGTGGGAAAGCAGTCTTGTCCTCAAGACTGAATTTAGAAAACTGGTGACGAATAACAAGCTCATCTTCCCATCTGGCATTGTCCGGACCACCTTCTTGCCACTAAATCAGCCATTGGGACACCTCTTCTCTATACTTAATGATTGTCCTTTTAGCTAACACTGCCATAGGAGTGACAGCATGGCTGATATCTGGTCCCATGCCCGTTGGTAAGGTAGACGATACAGCAGCTGAACCAAATGATTTTTTAAGCAGCGACACATGAAATACCAGGTGTATTTGAGCTCCAGGAGGTAGTTCCAGCTTATAGGCCACCAATCCCACACGTTGAAGGATTGGAAAGGGCCCATAAAATATGGAGCTAACTTTGGTGTGATCCGAGAGGTAACCGAAACTTGCCTATGGGGACGTAGTTTCACATATACCTACTCACCAATTGAAAATTCAACAGTTCGGCGGTGCTGATCAGCGACTTTCTTCATGCTAGATTGGGCACGCGAGAGATGAGATTTCAATTGACGCAAAGCCTCATCTCGATCCAGTAACTCTTTTCCTACTACTGCCACTTGGATTTCTACTAGAACAAATTGAAATACAGTAGGTGGTTTGCATCCATATACTACCTCAAAAGGAGTAGTGCCGGTGGATATATGGTACGTTGTATTGTACCAAAACTCAGCCCAAGGAAGCCAGGATAACCAGGCCCTGGGTTGGTCAGTAGTAAAGCAACGCAAATAGGCTTCCACACATTGATTTACTACCTCGGTTTGACCATCCGTCTGAGGGTGGTAAGCAGAGCTGAAGTTAAGAGCAGTGCCTTGTAACTTGAAGATCTCACGCCAAAAACGACTAACAAACAGAGGGTCACGGTCACTAAGGATGGACTTGGGTAGGCCATGAAGTCGGATGAATTCTTCAAGGAAGATTTCAGCCAATATCCGGGCAATAAATGGATGTTTGAGGGAAATGAAGTGTGAATACTTCGATAGTCGATCCACAATCACCCAAATAGTATCAAAACCCTTTTTACCTAGGCAATCCGGTGATGAAGTCCATCGAAATGTCCTCCTAAATCTGATTGAGAATAGGGAGAGGTTGTAGCAGCCCACCTGGCAGCAAGGTGGAGGCTTTATAACGCTAACAAACCTCACATTCTCGGACGAATTGCTGGACAGTCTTGGTCATTCCCAACCAATACAAGGTGGTTGCCAACCTTTTATAAGTTCTATAGAATCCTGAGTGCCCCCCAATCGGACCAGTATGGAATTCTTTTAACAATCGGGGAATCCAAGAAGAAGAGGAGGAAAGGACTAACCTGTTTTTGTAGAATAAGGTACCATGGCGCACTACAAATCCAGGATGGGAAAGAGGATCCTGTTGCAAATTATTGATAATCCTTTGGAGCTGAGGATCATTGGCTACTTCAGTGGATAGCTCCTGCACATCTACCCAAGTAGGAGTAACAGCAACAACATTAAGTTCCCTTCCTGTCCTTTGAGCCTGGACAGAGAATCAGCCTCTCCATTCTCTTTGCCTGGCTTATGCTGAACCTCAAACCTGTACCCCATCAATTTGGCAAGCCAATTTTGTTGTTCCGCAATAGAAATCCGTTGATGAAGAATTTGACGGATACTCTGCTGGTCCGTATAAACAATGAATGGTTGCCCCAAGAGATATGGTCTCCAATGTAGAACTGCTAGAACAATGGCCATGACCTCCTTTTCATAAGCTGACTTGCATAAATTCTGAGGGGATAATGCCTTACTATAATAGGCAATGGGACGACGATCTCGCATCAGCACAACCCCAATTCCACACCCTGAAGCGTCACATTCAATCTCGAATGGCTTGAGAGTCAAATGCATTTTGAGCTTCTACATTCCACTGAAAACCATCCTTCTTAGTTAAGTCTGTTAATGGTTTAGCAATTTTTCCATATTCCGCGATAAATTTGCGGTAATAGCTAGTGAGTCCAAGGAATCCACGAACCCCTTTGACTGTTGTTGGTGTCGGCCAATCTTGTACCGCCCTTACCTTGCTGGAATCAACAAGCACCCCGAAACCATTCACTACATGCCCTAAATACTTCACCAATTTCTTGCCAAAACTGCATTTCTTACTGTTTATGACAAACTGATGTGCAACCAGGATGTCTAGGACCGTCTCTACATGCTGTAAATGCTCTGCCCATGTGTGACTATATATTAATATATCATCAAAAAACACCAGAACATACTTACGGAGTAGGGAACGAAAAATGTCGTTCATGGCGGATTGGAACGTGGTCGAAGCATTGGTCAATCCAAAAGGCATGACCAAAAACTCGTAGTGCCCAACATGTGTACGAAAAGCAGTTTTTTTAATGTCCTCCTCACGTACCCGAATTTGATGGTATCCGGATTTAAGGTCCAGCTTGGTGAAAAACTTGGCGCCATCTAATTCATCAAATAATTCTTCTATCACAGGAATGGGGTATTTGTCAGGAATGGTTACCTTATTGAGAGCACGATATTCGACACACATTCGCCATGATTGATCTTTCTTCTTCACCAAAATGACTGGACTAGAGAATGAACTCTGACTGTGCCTAATGACCCCTTTCTTTAACGTATCAGATACTTGCCTCCGAATCTCTGTTTTGTGGTGATAAGGATATTGATAAGGTCTCACGCACACTGGTCCTTGACCCAGCCGAAAGAGTGATAGAGTGCTCGATAGCCCTCTTGGGTGGAAGACCATCGGGTTCTACAAAAATCGATTGATGCTTCGAAAATAAGGCACCCATCTGTTCTTGTTGTTGGACTGTCAAATGAGTCAAATCAACAAGTGACTGGAAAAAACCAGGTTCTCCTTCATTTATAAGCTAGACACAGTGACCATTCAACCAATATTGCAAGGACCATATAACTCTACTTGCCTTCCCAAGTTATCAAACTTCAAATACCCCTCTGCCCAATTTGCTGTAATGTCTCCTAAGGTTTTGAGCCATGCCACCCCTAATATCAAATCTAGCTCCCCAATGTCAGTCACGAGAGCATCAATTTGGCATTGATAATTTCCCAATTGTATAGGAACGACGTAGCACTTCTGGTTTACCCCAATTAAATGGCCATCTCCTAACCTAATTCCCAAAGATTTAATGTGACTAACCTAGAGTCCAAGAATAGCTACTAATTGGGAGGAGATGAAGTTGTAGGTAGCACCACTATCCACCAGCATCGTGAGAGGGATTCTGTTAATGGATCCTCGCAATTTGAGGGTACTTCCCACATGCTCTCCTGGTTTGAAAGTACTCACAAGGTGGTGAAGGCAACTTAGATCTAGAACTCGACATTCTCCATCCACTGGTTGTTCTTCTCCCTCATTTTCCACTTCAAAAAACTCGTCTTCATTGTCGTTCCCTTCGCGATCGCCACTGTGGTCACCATTTTTGTTGCCCAACAACATAACCCTCAGTTGGCCGTTTGGACATTTGTGTTGTGGGGAGTAAGTCTGCTCACACTGGAAATATAGGCCCTTGTGCCGGTGTTCTTCCCACTCAACTTTAGTAAGCTACCGGACACTTGGCCACCGATGTCCCTATTTGTCAGTCAAGGTGGAAGAGTTGGGGGTAGTTGGGTGACTCACTGAGGAGGTTATTGGGTTTTTTGTTTGGTTAAAGCCCATCGAGTATTAGGCTGAGTTTACATAATTTTTGTTGGATCCAGGCCAAGATCCATTACCCAGAGGCATCCTGTATGTTCCCTCCTTCTCCTTCGTGGAGTTCGGCCATGGTTTGATCAAAGGCAGTCCTCCCTTTCCCAGTTGCAGCAAGTGTTCAATAGATCGAGCTAATCTCATTGCTTCCAATCTATCCTTAGGTTTATGAACCTTCACCCACCCCTTGATCTCTTCTCGAAATCCACTAATAAAATACCCAACGTATTAAGGTTCTGGTAGTCCTAGGGCAGAAGCAGCTACCAACTCAAATAATTCAATAAAATCTTCTACACTTCCGATTTGTTTAAGATCAGCCAACTCTTCAAAAGGACTGGAGAAACGAGCACTACCATACCGTCGCATAATATCTACCTTGAATTGTTCCCACGTCATCGTTGGGCATAAATCAATGAGCATCGAAAACCAGTTAATAGTGGCTCCCTCCATACAGATTTCAGCTAAGGCCAGGCGCGTCTCTGGAGGAGTTTGATTGATTCAAAAATAAATTTCCATCCTCATGGTCCACCCCCTAGGATCGGTTCCATTGAACATCGAGAGTTTAATCTTCTTCGAGGGAGCAAGTTGATCTGCAAAGTAATTGGAATGGAGGTTGTAAGTCATCCTTTATGAGGAACCTTATCCCTGTCGGTTTCCTCCTCCTTCCATGGTGATTTCCCCTTGTGTGCTAAACTCTTTAACGTGGCTGGATTGTTTATCTGAGTGCTTAATCCAACAAAGGACATGACTCTGGAATTCCTCCTCCTGTTTCTTGGAATTGGCCATTTGAGTCTAGATCTCAGTAATGGACTTGGAAATCTCTTTCACACATTCAGCTAAGTTCCCTACCCTGTTATCAATTTCCTCCAAACGATTGTGAAAGGTTTGCAAACGGGTTTCCATGGTGTTGAACATCTCCGGTTGGTATCCAGCAGGTCGGACCAATGTTAGGAAAAAGACTAACAGAAATCAACTAGGACAATAATGGAAGATGAAGAACTATGTATATTGATATCAACAATCAAATACAATGTTCTATATGTTGTTTACAATCAAAAGAAAAGATAAAGAAAAATAATATAGCAAGGGCCCAACAATACAAGAGCGGCCAAACACAGCTCACTCTTCCCTTACTTCGGATTCTCCTTAACAATTGAATTACAACCATCCCTTTTACATAACCCCTTCTCCCTCTTATAACCCATTCCCTCCTAATTAACTCTGTTCCTTTTTTCGAAGCTTTATTGATTTTACTGAGCTTTAGCAGTATTCCGATAAGTGGTTTTTTTTTACGCCTTATTTTGCATCTAGTTTTTATGCTTTCGCATGTTTGTTTCTTGTTATCTTTATGTAAGATGTTTTTATGCCTAAGAGGCATTATTTGTAAGGCCCCTAACATGACCCTAATTTAATTTGCATATTTTTGTGATTAAGTAAGGGGCTAAATTATCATGTTATTATGTTAATTGCATGAAAATAAAATAAAAGAATATAGTTTAATAGTAATTGAGGATGTAGTTGAAGTAAAAGATATTAATTTGGGGTTAATTTGTATTTTTTTTGGCATTTTAGTGGCCAATTTTGAAAGAATGAATTAATTGATAGGTTGATTTAAGAAAAATGAGTTAGTGGAGGGGTTAAAGTCTAACATGCATAAAGGTTTGTGGCATTTGTGTGACATGCAAGTTTTTGAGGGAGTAAAAGGGAAATTTTGCCACTTATATAAATAGAAAGAAGAAAGTGGAATGTAGAGGTGGCTGTGTGAGTGAAGGTGTCGGCAATTGAAGAGAGAAAACCAGAAAATAGATCATCTTCTTCTTCCTTCTTATTTCCATTGATTTATCTCAAACAATTTGCGGATGATGTTTGTTGATTAATCAAGAGTACAAGGTTTTAAACGTAAGGTAATTAAAATGTTGATTGAACCCTTCATCATCATCTTCTTCTTGTTTCATTTTGACTGAGAAAATGTATATATGCTGGAAATATATGATGATGATGATGGTATTTATGAAGGAGAAGAGGAAGGAAGGAAGAGCAAAGGAAAGGGTATTGATAGAGGTTGAAGACATTGGGTTTATCAGCCAAGGTATGGGAACTTGCATAAGTGTGTGTGTATGCTTGATGTGTTAGCATGAGAGATGTCTTTACTGCTTCTAGTACATGTTTTATATGTGAATCTCAAGCTTGGAAGTGGTTTAGAAAGGAAAAATACACGTTTGATTGAAAGATGTAAAAAAATCTGTTTTAAGGATCATATGACCAGTCTGTAGTATTTTTGTTATATCTTGAGTTTTCGTGACTCAAATTGAGAAATTCCAATTGGATATGAAACTAGACTCACAGATATTCATTTCATATGAAGAACATGAAATCTGAATCAATTTTTATGATAGAGAAAATAGGCTTGAAGCTTGCTGCCTTTGTTTTTGAGAGCAGTCTTCGGTTTTTAGGGTATATCTTGATATTGAGAGCTCTGATTGAGTTGATTTTTGATGTTTTGAAAACTAGAAAAATATATCTACAACTTTGTAGAAAGAATTGAGAACTGATTTTCATTGTCTAATAGTGAAAATTTGGATAGTTTCTCTGCTTGAAGCACGTAGCCACGCATGTGTATATTTCTTTCTTACCCGTGGCCACGTGAGCCTTTTCTTTCCCTTGTGCGTGGCCACGTCTGGTTCCTCTTGTAAAAACACATGACCACGTGTGTTTCTTCGGCATAAAACTTCATTCATTGCACGTGGCCACGTGAGTTTTTCTTCTTCTTTGCACATGGCCACGTGTGTGATTTTCTGAATGATCTATTAGTACTATTTTGCTTATAAGTTGAGCTAGAGACCTCGGAATTGAGTGATTCTTTTTGCGTATAAAAATAGACTTCCATACCTAAATTTCATATGAAGAAACCTAAGCTTAAATCTGTCTCTAAGTAAATGTAATCTAGGGTTGAATCCGGACTTATTTTCTAGACTGTTCAATGTAACAGAAACTACAATTATGAGCAGATTGTTACTACACTTGATAATATGACTTTAAATTGATTGAGACATATAGTTGCTTATGTGATAGTAAAGTTAATTGAATGAGACATGTAATATGACTATCAATGAAGGATTTATATGCACACATATGCATTCATTTGTGTATATGAATAAAGACTAATGATGAAATATCTAACCTATACATGTAATTAGTCTTGTACATGATGGTCATATGCCAAATTGATATATATATATATATACACACATGTAAATCCTATGACATGAATATGCTTTACGCTTTAAAGTATATGTTACTGTTGCCATGTTATGTTGGACATGTTATTTATAATATATGAGCATATTGTAAATGCATGTTTTAATGACCTGTGTGTGTGGTCATCCATCTGTAGATATTCCCCACTAAGCTTTATAGCTTAGCACGGGTTATTTATCCATGTAGGTACAAGTAGCAAGACTTTTGTTGAGGGACGTTCTCTGCATCAGGAAGGGCCAACCATCGATTGATAACCTTGATGTAGGATGTTTTGTAATACAATTATCATATGTTTTGTATAAAGGCCAGTTATCTTATGTTATGTATAAAACCTATGTGGAATATTGTAACTCACTAGTAGTAAAGCTAAGACAGAATATGTGTGCATGTGATATACATAAAGTAATATTCATATAGTCTAATATGCATGATAAGAGGTATGAAATGAAAAACAGGAATAGACTTGTAGCACGAATATAGGCATATGAAACCATATGGCATGATTAATGTCTAAATGATGATTAAATGAACATGTAGTGTAAGCATGATTAATAGTATTCATGATACATGTGTAATAGGGTATTTGTATAGGGGGTGTTACAATTTATGGTATTAGAGCCCTAGGTTTAGCCTTTTCTGGGTAAAAATGAACCTAGGATTCTATAGTATGATATTGTGTTTTGTTGGCCTAATGCAGAAGTCCCTGTTTTTCTTATAGATTGAAAATGGAGAGCTCTAGAGATGCATTTGAGGAATCGGCTGAAAGTAACAGGCCGGTTAGAACTAATCCTTCCAATATTGGACCTTCATCTTCCAATCCAAATGAGGTTCCAACAGCCGTCCCCACAGAAGCATTATTAAAAATATCACAGGATGTGGCTCAAGTTCTTCAAAGAATGACAGCGCCTAAAGCTCCAATATCTGAAATTAGAAAGCATGGTGTTGAAGAGTTTTTAGGCACTAATCTGGAACAGTCTGAAGAAGCTGAATTTTGGCTGGAAATGCTAGAGAGAATTTTTGATGAAATCCACTATCCAGTGGGTCATAAGGCATCTTGTGCTGTGTCTCTATTACAGGGTGCAGCTTATGATTGGTGGAAATTGGTGTTGAAGCAACCTCAGTTACCAGATCCCCTTACATGGGAATTTTTCACAGTTGAATTCAAGAAAAAGTATGTTACTGAGGAGTATAAGCAAGAGAAGTTAAAGCAATTCCTCCACTTGAGGCAGAGAATTATGTATGTGGCTGAGTATGAGAAAGAATTCAGTAACCTGTGCAAATATGCTCCTGATGAGATGTTAACTGATGCTTTTAAGTGTAGACAGTTTGAAGATGGGTTGAATGATCGTATCCGAGAAAAGTTGATTGGGTCTACATCTTTGCAAGTGGTTAATTTCACTCAACTGGTTATAGCAGCCTTGCGAGTTGAAAAGAATGAAATGGCAAAAAGGGAGAGAGAACAGAGAAGAAGTGGGTCCAAGGGTGGATCTTTTACAGGAAAGAGAGCTAGAGGAGCACAAAGAAATCAGCCAGCTGAGTCTGGCTATAGTTCTGCAAAAAGGGACAGGAGACAAGAATCTTCGGCAATGTCTAAACAGGGAAAGGAAGCTTCAGGGAATCAGAGTGGGGGGCAACCTCCAGTGTGTCCCCATTGTTCTAGGAAACATTGGGGTAATTGCAGGAAATTGTCTGGGGCATGTTTCAAGTGTGGTGGTACCGATCACTTCATGGCAAGCTGTCCTTCGAAAAGGGAACAGGGTGTTGAACAACAGGGCAGTAGAGGAACTTTTAATGCACCATTTTCAGGTAGAGGCAGAGGAAGAGGACGTGGGGGATCGAGTTATCAGGGATCCCAGTCCAGGAACATTTCTGAATCAGTTGACAGGCCCACAACTCCAGTTGTTCCTATTCGGGCTTATGCAATGAAAGCTAGAGAGGATCAGAGTACTCCAGAAGTCATAGCTGGTACATTCTCTCTTTTTGATTCTGATATGCATGCACTTATTGATCCTGGTTTCACTCATTCTTATGTTTACACTGGGGATATGGGTAGAAATGAGTCTACTGTACATGAACTGGAATATGATATATATGTAACCAACCCTTTGGGTCACAGTGTTATTGTTAATAGAGTGCATAAACAGTGTCCTATTGTAATTCAAGGGAAAGAATTCCTTGCTGATCTTATTGAGTTACCATTCTGGGAGTTTGATATTATACTTGGTATGGATTGGCTGTCTAGACATCATGCAGTGATTGATTGTGAAGCTAAAACTGTAACTCTCATTGGTACTGATGGTGAAGAAACTTTAGTGCAGGGCATTCGATCTAAACCCATAGCTAATGTAATATCAGCTATGCAAGCTAAGCGATTTTTGAGAAAAGGGTGTGAAGCTTTCTTAGCACTTGTGCTTGATTCAAGAATAGAAAATGTGAATCTTTAAGAGATTCCAGTGGTGAAAGAGATTCCTGATGTGTTCCCCGAAGACTTACCTAGTCTTCCACCTGAAAGGGAAGTTGAATTGTCTATAGATATTCTACCTGGTAAAGCTCCTATTTCGAAGGCACCATACAGGATGGCTCCTTTGTAATTGAAAGAACTAAAAGCTCAGCTACAGGAGTTGCTTGACAAAGGCTTCATTAAGCCTAGTACATCACCTTGGGGTGCACCAGTTTTATTTGTGAAGAAAAAGGATGGGTCTATGAGGATGTGCATAGACTACAGACAGTTAAACAGGCTAACAATAAAAAATAAGTATCCTTTACCAAGAATTGAAGATTTATTTGATCAGTTGAAGGGTACTGGAGTATTTTCCAAGATTGACTTGCGTTCGGGTTATTATCAACTTCGGGTTAAGGATGTAGATGTTTTCAAAACAGCCTTTAGAACCCGATATGGGCATTATGAGTTTCTGGTGATGCCATTTGGGTTAACAAATGCACCGGCTGCGTTTATGGATCTTATGAATAGGGTGTTTAGACCCTACCTGGATCAGTTTGTTGTTGTGTTCATAGATGACATTTTGGTGTATTCGAGGGATGAAGCGGAACATGCTGAGCATTTGAGAATTGTTTTACAGACTCTGAGGGAGAATCAGTTGTATGCTAAGCTGAGCAAATGTGATTTTTGGCTTAAGGAAATTTCTTTCCTTGGTCATGTAGTATCTTCTGAAGGCATCAGAGTGGATCCAGCTAAGATAGAGGCTATAGTGAATTGGAAGCCGCCTCGAAATGTGACAGAAGTGAGAAGTTTTCTGGGCTTAGCAGGTTATTACCGTCGCTTTGTGAAAGGCTTTTCAGTTATAGCCACACCACTCACTAAACTGTTGAGAAAGGGTATAAAGTTTGAGTGGACTGACCGGTGTCAAGCAAGTTTTGATCAATTGAAGAAATTTCTGACAGAGGCTTCATTTTTGACACAGCCAGTTTCAGGAAAGGAGTATGCTATGTATAGTGATGCTTCTAGAGTTGGCTTGGGTTGTGTGTTAATGCAAGATGGCAAAGTAATTGCCTATGCATCTAGACAGTTGAAGCCACATGAACAAAACTATCCAACCCATGACCTGGAGTTAGCAGCAATAGTGTTTGCCTTGAAAATTTGGCGACATTATTTGTATGGGGAAAAGTGCAAAATCTATAAAGATCACAAGAGTCTTAAATATTTGCTCACTCAAAAGGAACTTAACTTGAGACAGCGAAGATGGTTAGAACTGTTTAAAGATTATGATTGTATAGTGGATTACCATCCAGGCAAAGCTAATGTTGTAGCTGATGCTTTGAGCCGTAAGATGATGGCTGCTATGATTGCACATCGCTGTAGATGGAAACTTGCTTATGATGGTGCTTTAATAGCACAGTTGAAGGCTAGACCTTGTTTGCGGCAAACAGTGATTGATGCCCAGAAACATGATGAAAAGTTGCAACAGATTTTGAAGTCTTCACATGAAGGGACCCAGTCTGAGTACTCAGTGAAAGAAGATGGGGGTGTGTATTATCAGAATAGATTATATGTTCCTGATGACAAAGAATTAAAGAGAACAGTATTGAATGAGGCTCACAATACAGTATTTACTATACACCCTGGTGGGAATAAGATGTACCAGGATTTGAAACAAAGTTATTGGTGGCCTGGCATGAAGAAAGATGTGGTAGCCTATGTCTCCAAATGTTTGACTTGTCAGCAGGTAAAAGCAGAGCACCAATTACCCTCTGGTTTGTTGAACCCCATTCCAATTCCACAATGGAAATGGGAGGATATCACTATGGATTTTGTAACAGGATTGCCCCTTACACAGAAAAAGCATGATGCTGTTTGGGTTATAGTTGACAAGCTGACTAAATCAGCTCATTTCATACCAGTTCGGATGGACTACCATATGGATAAGTTGGCAGAACTTTATGTAAATGATATTGTTAGATTGCATGGCATTCCTGTGTCAATAATCTCTGATCGAGATCCGAGATTCACATCGAGATTTTGGCAAAGTTTGCAACAAGCATTGGGAACTCAGCTTCGTTACAGTACAACATTCCACCCTCAGACGGATTGGTAATCTGAACGGGTTATTCAAATTCTAGAGGATATGATGAGAGGATGTGTTTTGGAGTTTGCAGGAAGTTAGGATAGGTATCTACCTTTAATGGAGTTCGCCTACAATAACAGTTATCACAGGAGCATCGAGATGGCACCTTTTGAGGCCTTGTATGGCCGGAAATGTAGAACTCCTGTTTTTTGGACTGAATTGTCTGAGCGCAAAGTTATTGGTCCTGATATTGTTAAAGACACAGAAGAAAAGGTACAAGTTATCAAGTAGAGATTGAAGGAAGCTAGTGATAGACAGAAGTCTTATGCTGATTTGAAAAGAAGAGATATTGAATATCAAGTGGGTGACAAAGTGTTTTTGAAAGTGTCCCCTTGGAGAAAAGTATTGAGATTTGGGAAAAAGGGTAAACTGAGTCTGAGGTTTATAGGCCCATATGAAATTCTTCAAAGAGTTGGGCCAGTGGCATATAGATTGGCTCTTCCTATAGAATTAGCCAAGCTTCATGATGTGTTTCTTGTTTCCATGCTTCGAAGGTATCGATCAGATGAATCCCATGTGATACCAGTTCAAGATGTGCAAGTACAGCCAAATTTCACTTATGATGAAGAACCTATAGCAATTCTGGCTAGAGAAGTTAGACAGCTTAGAAATAAGCAAATTCCACTTGTTAAAGTGCTCTGGCAACATCATGATTTACAAGAAGTTACTTGGGAGCCAGAAGCAGCTATGAAGGAACAACATTCTCACTTATTCCAAACAGGTATGAATTTCGGGGATGAAATTCTTAAGGGGGAGAGAATTGTAAAGCCCCTAACATGACCCTAATTTAATTTGCATATTTTTGTGATTAAGTAAGGGGCTAAATTATCATGTTATTATGTTAATTGCATGAAAATAAAATAAAAGAATATAGTTTAATAGTAATTGAGGATGTAATTGAAGTAAAAGATATTAATTTCGGGTTAATTTGTATTTTTTTTGGCATTTTAGTGGCCAATTTTGAAAGAATGAATTAATTGATAGGTTGATTTAAGAAAAATGAGTTAGTGGAGGGGTTAAAGTCTAACATGCATAAAGCTTTGTGGCATTTGTGTGACATGCAAGTTTTTGAGGGAGTAAAAGGGAAATTTTGCACTTATATAAATAGAAAGAAGAAAGTGGAATGTAGAGGTGGCTGTGTGAGTGAAGGTGTCGGCAATTGAAGAGAGAAAACCAGAAAATAGATCATCTTCTTCTTCCTTCTTATTTCCATTGATTTATCTCAAACAATTTGAGGATGATGTTTGTTGATTAATCAAGAGTACAAGGTATTAAACGTAAGGTAATTAAAATGTTAATTGAACCCTTCATCATCATCTTCTTCTTGTTTCATTTTGACTGAGAAAATGTATATATGCTGGAAATATATGATGATGATGATGGTATTTATGAAGGAGAAGAGGAAGGAAGGAAGAGCAAAGGAAAAGGGTATTGATAGAGGTTGAAGACATTGGGTTTATCAGCCAAGGTATGGGAACTTGCATAAGTGTGTGTGTATGCTTGATGTGTTAGCATGAGAGATGTCTTTACTGCTTCTAGTACATGTTTTATATGTGAATCTCAAGCTTGGAAGTGGTTTAGAAAGGAAAAATACACGTTTGATTGAAAGATGTAAAAAAATCTGTTTTAAGGATCATATGACCAGTCTGTAGTATTTTTGTTATATCTTGAGTTTCCGTGACTCAAATTGAGAAATTCCAATTGGATATGAAACTAGACTCACAGATATTCATTTCATATGAAGAACACGAAATCTGAATCAATTTTTATGATAGAGAAAATAGGCTTGAATCCGGGTCTTGCTTGCTGCCTTTGTTTTTGAGAGCAGTCTTCGGTTTTTAGGGTATATCTTGATATTGAGAGCTCTGATTGAGTTGACTTTTGATGTTTTGAAAACTAGAAAAAATATATCTACAACTTTGTAGAAAGAATTGAGAACTGATTTTCATTGTCTGATAGTGAAAATTTGGATAGTTTCTCTGCTTGAAGCACGTAGCCACGCATGTGTATATTTCTTTCTTACCCGTGGCCACGTGAGCCTTTTCTTTCCCTTGTGTGTGGCCACGTCTGGTTCCTCTTGTAAAAACACATGACCACGTGTGTTTCTTCGGCATAAAACTTCATTCATTGCACGTGGCCACGTGAGTTTTTCTTCTTCTTTGCACATGGCCACGTGTGTGATTTTCTAAATGATCTATTAGTACTATTTTGCTTATAAGTTGAGCTAGAGACCTCGGAATTGAGTGATTCTTTTTGCGTATAAAAATAGACTTCCATACCTAAATTTCATATGAAGAAACCTAAGCTTAAATCTGTCTCTAAGTACATGTAATCTAGGGTTGAATCCGGACTTATTTTCTAGACTGTTCAATGTAACAGAAACTACAATTATGAGCAGATTGTTACTACACTTGATAATATGACTTTAAATTGATTGAGACATATAGTTGCTTATGTGATAGTAAAGTTAATTGAATGAGACATGTAATATGACTATCAATGAAGGATTTATATGCACACATATGCATTCATTTGTGTATATGAATAAAGACTAATGATGAAATATCTAACCTATACATGTAATTAGTCTTGTACATGATGGTCATATGCCAAATTGATATATATATATATATATACACACATGTAAATCCTATGACATGAAAGTGCACATTTTGACATGTACCTGTGATATGAAATAGAGAATATAATGGTATGACCTTGGCATGTGTATATGCCAATATGGAAACATGTTGATATTATATGTGTTGGTAAACATGCTCAAAAGAATAAGTCAACTATATGCGATGTACCCACAGGTATGTACATTTATGATTATGTATATGAGTATATGAGCATGTAATTGCCCTATGAGATAGAAGATGTTTTAGCATGACTATGAACATGTGAGATGCTTAATGTGAACATGATCAAGTATATGATATGATGATTATATGTCATGCCTATATGCTATGATGCAAATTGTATAGTCATACAGATTTGAATGAGCCAGATGTATAACTTAGCATATGAAATGTGCATATATCTGATTATGCACCAGAGAATTCATAGTTTTATAAGACTATGTATATGTGCACAATATTATATATGAATAAAGTACTAATATGTGAATTGAACACGAATATAATTCTGCCTGCGATAGAGTTTTAGATGTGGATAGATAGGCGCCTATAGGGAAATTGCAGCTGCCATAGTTTGGCCCGATTGGGTCCATAGTATATATGATCCCGTTTGGATCATGATCAACCCCGTTTGGGTTGATAGGCTACCCCGTTTAGGTATGCTTGACCGGTCCACAGTACAGTTTGGCCCCGTTTGGGTCTATAGATTTGATATCTTCGGATATCCTTCTTTGATACCAATGTGTATCTATAGTTCCCGTTATCCACCGATAAAGCTAAGGCAGGCTAAACGTTTATTCATAGAATGATCAAAATTAAATAGTTAAAGTTATTTGACTAAAGCTTGATATTGTGGCTTATATTGTTGGTTTACCACAGGAGTTATGTTTCAATTGAATATGTTCACATGGAAAATTGCCATCTATACGAATTATGAAAATGAAATATGTGTTACTCTCCTGGGTACGATGTTTATGTTCATGAGAATATGCTTTACGCTTTAAAGTATATGTTACTGTTGCCATGTTATGTTGGACATGTTATTTATAATATATGAGCATATTGTAAATGCATGTTTTAATGACCTGTGTGTGTGGTCATCCATCTGTAGATATTCCCCACTAAGCTTTATAGCTTAGCACGGGTTATTTATCCATGTAGGTACAAGTAGCAAGACTTTTGTTGAGGGACGTTCTCTGCATTAGGAAGGGCCAACCATCGATTGATAACCTTGATGTAGGATGTTTTGTAATACAATTATCATATGTTTTGTATAAAGGCCAGTTATCTTATGTTATGTATAAAACCTATGTGGAATATTGTAACTCACTAGTAGTAAAGCTAAGACAGAATATGTGTGCATGTGATATACATAAAGTAATATTCATATAATCTAATATGCATGATAAGAGGTATGAAATGAAAAACAGGAATAGACTTGTAGCACGAATATAGGCATATGAAACCATATGGCATGATTAATGTCTAAATGATGATTAAATGAACATGTAGTGTAAGCATGATTAATAGTATTCATGATACATGTGTAATAGGGTATTTGTATAGGGGGTGTTACATTATTTCATTAATGTTCTGATGAAGTGTGATGCTTTATCATCGCGTGATCGGATTGCTTATAGATTCTTGCAGAAGAGATGATATATATATGTGAAAATTTTACCTGTTCTTTCTCGAGGATTATTTTTTCGTATTTCTCAGTCTTACGCTCTGATTTTGGGAATTACTTCCGTCTTTCTTCATGCTTTTTCCCTTGTGTTCTTGTTTTCCATTGGTGAGGCTACCTTACCTTGGGGGTAGTTTTTACTAATGGTTTGTGTGGCGACTAATCTGAGGCTTCTAATTTCTGTGAAGGAGCCTGTCATTATAAATGTGGGACGAGAGGAGCAGGATTAACTGAGAGCGCAATCATTTTCCTTTGTCTTCTTGATTTCTTTTTATATGTGGACTGACCGATCTTATGCAATGATTTGTTAGTGCGGATAAAGTTTGCCTGAGGTTCGGTATGTTGTGTCTGTCCAATCTGTAGAGTTTTATTCGACTGATCGGTCAATATGTCCTTATGTTTTTTGAGTTATTATCATTCTGCCTTTCTCAACCCTCGAGCTTATTTTGATGAATAATTGAAGCTAATTATAACTAGCTGACCTTGTCTAGAAAAAACTGAGATTTCTTAAAGGCTAGGGCATGACCAATTGGAGTGCTATTGTCATAATTTTTTCATGTTTTGCTTTGGCCCTTGAGTGGATATTCGAGCGAACGAGCCTAAATACGGGTCCTTTTGCTTTTTTGTAAATTGATCTATTGTGATCATCTTTATAGGCCGATCGGATTCTTTCACGAATGGCTCTCTGCTTGTGAATGAAGCTTATCTTCTAGGTTTTTTATCGGTTTGATGCTGTGAGGTTTTCTAGAGTGCTTGAATTTTATCTTGTTGAGTGTTTGACTTTTCTCGTTTTAGTATTCCTTTGTCTTTTCAGTCTCTATCGAGCTTTCCCATAGTAAAAGGGGTGGAAGGAGCCTTATAGGGTTGGATCTTTGTGAAATGCTTGGAGATGTCCGGTTGGGTTAGTCTTGATTTTTCCTTGTAGGATAATGGTGGTGGAATTTTATTCTTGACTCGAAGTCCTTTTGAGTTTTTGTAGAATTTATTTTTGTTTTGCCTTGGCTTCATTTTTCGCTTTCCTTTCTATGGCACTCTAGTTTTGATGTGGAGTACCGATCGAGTGTTGGGCTTCGACTCTTACAAGGGGCTTGGAAAAATGAGTTTTCAATCTTAGACCATCAAATCTTCTCGATCAGGTGATAACCAGAATTTATCTTTTTGGGAACCGGGTTATTTCCCTGTACTTTTCTTTTCCTTTAGAGTGTTATTATTTTTTTGCGAGGCTATGTAAACCTTTTGACCCAATCTGGCATGGCGATGACATGAATGGGGGATTGAGTTCTTGCTTTCCGATCATGGTGGCAAAGATATCTGCCTAAGTCATTAGCCATATGATCGAGATTTGATAAGTCAGCTTAGATACTTAACTTGTTCAAGTTCTTCAATTTTTCGGGCACCTTAGTTGTCGTGTTTCTTAATGACACCACTTTGTGATGCCTGAAATAATATCCATTTTCAATGGCTATCACTTCATTCTTCGAAGATTTATGACGGAGATTTTATTATCCTTTTCAATTTTGACGCTTCGATTTTCGGTTCCTTATTTATTGGAGGATGCCACGTGATTGTTACTCATTAAGGCTTTGAAATGATTTTTCCTAAGGATTTCTATAAATAGGTATTTTTTATGCTTCCTTGAAACACTTTGGATTCTTTTTCTTCTGCTTTTTCTATATTTTCCCCGAAGCTACCTAATTATTATGGGCTTTCTTCATTTCCCCTTTTTTTCCATTTTAGGAAGATGAATGAATTGCTAATTTTTTCTGTTGCCTTGTATCACCTGCTATAGCCTCTGCCTTTTGCTACTTCTTTTAGCTTTCTCTCCTAAAGCCATGGCTATGCCTTCTCCATTTTCCTAGTTCTGAGGTGCCACAAGTAGGAGATGTCTACAAAGTCACAAAGGCTAATGAGAAGTGGTTTTGTAGTAGCAATCTATAGATGTAAAAGTGTTTTTTCTCCTTATAGAAGGTTTACTTGTGATGTATCTTTGTATTTTGGAAATAAAATTCCTTATTCCTAATTTTTCTACGCTATTTTTGTTTATGCTATTGTTGAGTAGACACTTTTCATCAGACAACTTTAGCTCATACTTTAAGCTTATTACTTTATAGTTTCTCTTTCTGATCGGACGATAAAGAATTGAACAACTGTTAGGAATGTTTTCATTGATTAAGGCAGTAGTCGGGTTGACTAACTCATTGACTTTTTCATCAGGATAACCTGACCTCCAAATTTTGACTGTGAAGTCGGTTGATATGATTAAAGAGACAATAGTATTCCAATCGATTTGCTTATTGGTACATACTTTGTCATTTAGGCCTATAATTGCTTCCATTAACTAGAAAGGCATCGGTTTCAAGTTTGCGACCATTCACTTATGGTTTTGATAATGATGGTTGTAATTTGAACATTAATCTTTCGACTAGGATTATAATGACTTATTCATCGATCTTTCGATTAGGATTACATTTAAGATCGGGATATACATCGATCAAATATGAGTTTGAATTTTTATAGGTGTTTTTCGTGCATCAACCTTCAGTTGGGACTCGCTAGCTATTCCGCTATCCTTAATTAGGAATATTTATCGGGAATACGTCGCTCAAGGATTGCTAACTTCATCAATCTTTTGATTGAAACTAATTGTCTCTATTCTACTATCCTTGATTGAGAATACATCAATTAGGGATTGCTGACTCATCAACCTTTTCATCAAAATTAATATTGTCTTTATTTCACTATCCTTGATCGGGAATATGTTGATTAGTGATTGTTGACTTCATCAACCTTTTGGTCCGGATTAATTGTCTATATTCCACTATCCTTGATCGGGAATACACGGATCAGGGATTGCTGACTTCATCAACCTTTTAGTTGGGTTTAATTGTCTCTATTCCACTATCATTGATTGGGAATATGTTGATCAAGGATTGTCAACTCATCAACCTTTTGGTCAGGATTAATTGTCTTTGTTCCACTATCCTTGATCGGGAATACATTGATTAGGGATTGCTAACTCATCAACCTTTCGGTTGGGATTAATTTTCTCTACTGGCTTTCCTACAACTTATTGGTATAAATCCCCAATCCCATGAGATTAGGTATGTTTTGGGCTAGTGATTCCTTTGTCTTTCGTGTTAATCCGAAAGGATTTTAGTATTTAGAAGGGAAGGGATTTTTAAGACATTTTTTACCTTTAAATATCATATTTTCTCCTTTCTTATCCGACACCTTCTTTGAGTGAGTGTGGTGGATCGGTTGTCTTCATCCATAGGACACGATTTTATAGCCTTCTCTGGTGTTCTAGCTGCATTAGTGAAGGAAAAGAGGAGCACAGGGTGCATTGCCTTACACTATGTTTTCCTCCCCGCCATGTCTGCTGTTAAAGTGGAATGAAAGGCTATCTTATCGTTCCTCCCTGTTTCTTTTTTGGCGAGGAGGTTGTGGAAGTTTCAGGGAGTAGTTGCATAATGTCTTAAAAGAAAGACATTTTGTTTTCCTTCAGACTTAGTGCACACTATTTTGTTTTCTTCCAGACTCGGGTTTTCTTCATCTCCAGCTCGACTTCCTTCAACTGGAGTGTAAAAATTCAAAGTTTGGGACATTCTCGATGGGTCGCACACTACAAGAAAATCTGAAAATAGAAATGGAATTGATTTCATTGCTAAATTATCAATGAAAAATGAATTCCGAAGCGATTTAGCAACGGAAAATATATTCCGTTGCTAAATTTGGTTAAACTTTCCAAATTTAGCAACGAAAATATATTTGGTTATTTTTCGTTGCTAAAAGTGGAGGAAATTATTAGCGCCAAAATTCGACAACGGAAATTAGCAACGAAATTTCTAAATTATTGCTAAAAAAGGTGCAAACTATTGGCGAAGAAATATTGGAACAAAAAATAGCAATGAAATATTTTTCGTTGCTAAATTTGCAACCAATCTTAATTTTGTTGCTAATTTTAGCAACAGAATTTGCATTCGGTTGCTATTTTACCAAACTCTGTAGCGGGTACATTCTAAATAATAACTAAAAAAATACCAATGAAATTCTATTTTTGTTGCTAAAATTGCAACCAAATTTATTTTCGGTTGCTAAAATAGCAACCAAAATTAATTTTCGTTGCTAAATTAGCAACCGAAATAGAATTTTATTGCTATTTTTCATTGAAAATAAAAGTAGAAAAGAAGTTTATATTTTAGCAACCGGTATTAATTTTTATTGCTAAAATAGCAATCAAAAATAAATTCTGTTGGTAACTGAGGGGCATTTATGTTTTTTCCATACTTGTTAGAAATATAAAATGAAAAAAGCCCTAGGCATACACATTTGCCTCTGGCACCGTGCTTTCCCTTTATTACAACCCACTCTTCGTGCTTCTTTTAAAACCCTAATTTCACCCTTTGTCTTTTACCTTTTGTTGTACTTATCTCTCTGGTTCTAATATACATCCCGGGGATTGAGGAGCTTTCTGGAGACGATAATGGAGGCTTCTGTAGGGTAGAAACAGAGCAAACCACATCAAGAACAACAGTTCGTTTTGGCATCCATAGCCAAACAGGGTTGAAGAAACTTTGAGATTGTATAACAAGCATTACTCTGATAACCTGGTCTACTATGAATTTTGAGTTGCTTGTCTTTCTTTTAACCTTATTAAGAATTATTATAAGAATTTTCTATGTTGAGTCATTCTCTCTGGTGCACAGGAAGAAGAGACGAGGTGCCAAAAGAAAAAGATTGATGAAAAGGCTTCAAAAAAATCTGAAATCAAAGGTGAGAATAACCATTGTTCTGTCAAGTATTTGGTCATCTCTTCATCAGTAATCTGTCAAGCGTCTTTATGAGGAGCTGCAATATTCTTAAATTTGACTGACCTAAACTAAAAATAATAAGTGTTTATTTTGTTGTTTTTGTTTCTAAATAAAGGAAGTACTCGGTTATTTTCTGAGTCTGGAAATTCTTCTGCTAAAACCTCTTGATGCATATTCTCTGGAGGAAGAAAGAAATTGAGATAGAGAAGCCATGAATGCCCCTAAGAGATACGAGCGATTCATTGTCTCAGAAGGGACCAAGAAGTAATTTTCTTTACTCATCTCTCCTTCAACTCTACAGCTCACTCTTTTCATCTTTACATATCCTCAAAATTTTGTTGTTAGGGTTTCGTACGAGAGAGACACCAAGATCATTAATGCGGCATCGTTTACTATTGAGAGAGAGGACCACACCATCGGCAACATCTTTCGCATGTATTTTCTTTTAACCTTTCAATTTTTTTTATTTGTCTTCATCGAACTCTAATTTTCTACTTTATTTGTTAATCTCCGGGTGCCATTAGGCAGCTGCACAGGGATGAGAATGTCCTCTTTGCTGGCTACAAGCTTCCTCACCCTCTTCAGTACAAAATCATTGTTAGGGTTAATGTTCAAAAACATAAGTTTCAAGTTTTTTTATGGATCAGAGAAATATTTTTGCCAGGTTGTGTGTTGTTTTCTGCTCATTAGTTCTCAATATGTATGAAATTTGTGTGGATCATTTGAAAAATGTCTCTTTGCAAATTGGGTTACTTTGATTGAATTATTTAAATCATCATTTCTAAATTTCTAGTAATTGCTGGTGTTCTATTTTGTCTATCTAGCAAAAATTCATGTTCTTTGTTGTGTTTCCTCTGTTTTGCATCTTTTTTTTGTACCACACATTGTCCTCTCTTTACTATTTATCTTTTATTTTTTTGGTTTTTTTTTTCGTGGAAGTAAAATTGTGTGTTGTAGAAGAAACTCAATTGAAGAAGAATTTATTGCACAGGAAACATGGTGTTCTAATTTTTTTGCCATTAAGAAACATTGCATGCTTTTGGGATAAATAAGCAGTGTATGTGTCATGTGAGCTGAATCTTATTTGTCTTGGATTGAAATCTTGGTTCTGCTGCAATTTCTCAGATTTTGTTCAAAAGCTGGTGAATTAGGAATGATTTTTTTTTCTCTTTCCTATTAAAAAGTTCCCTTCTAATGTGTTTTCTTTCTGGACTGGGTTATCTATTTTACAATTTTGTTTTATTGGTTCTGTAAATACAATTTAGCTTTATTTTACATATTTTTCTCATAAACAGACGTTATATTCAGTTTTAGTGCTGAATTTTGTTTCTAGATATTGCTTAAGGTCATTGTATAAAGTAAATTAGATGAGGCTAAATATTTCATTGTATACACGTTACTGTATTTATAAGTAATAGTTATGCAAAAGAAATATACAAAATTCATGTAAAAATAGCAAGTGGCATAGAAATTCTTCTAGAGTGTCAATGACAGGATTTTGGAACAAGTCAAAATACACTGCATAAGCAATTGTTTTAGAAAGAAAGAAATTGCAAAACATTTTATTGTATTTGGTGATAAATTAGGATCTTCAGAGAATTGTTAATACTAAAGGTACAAAGCAACTGTTTCAAGGATTGTATTTGGCGGGTTCTTCTTTGTATTCACAAGTCAAATTCGTTTATCTGTTTATCTTTCTCGACTGGACTATTTAGTTTACAATTTTGTGGAAATTAATTTTATGGTTTTATAATTTGAATTATAGTGCCTTTATAGTGGGATCTACTTATACCATTTATTTGTGCTTAATGCTCTGCTTTGCTGATATTGTTCACACACTTGATAAATATATTGTTCGGGAAATTCTACAAACAATTCAATGCTGTACATAATGTGACCTCATCTCTCATCGCCACCAGGTTCATTCCCTTTCGTGTTTTCATATGTCCATTTGTGTAGTATAGCTACATGTGTTTGTAATTATGTCTTATCTGTTTATGAAATCCGGTTTATTTTTTATACAAAACTGTGAGTTATATGCATTTGAGGCTTAGGGTACTTTATGTTCTAATTTAATCTCTCTCTCACTCTCTCTTTGAAATATTTTGATTTAATGTATGCTATCAATTGATTGCTAAGGTAGGCTCCAATAACAATCTCAAATATCCATCGCTAAGGGTGTCTGGATGAGTTGTATTCATCCCAAAAAGTGAAGGTAATTAAGTGGTTTGAATAGATAGGTTTAGTGTCATTTGTGTCATTACCAAAAGTCAATGAGATTGATTTGGCAAGATTTTAGGTCAAATTGGAAGTTCTCAGTAGTGTATTCCCAGAGGAAACTTGTAGAGCTAATTCTAGTATTGAGTTGCTGCAGGATGAGGAGCCTGAGTCTTACCATCGTAAAACCCTCTGCTCCATTCTTGATAAGTAAGCCTACTTATTTCACTCCTCAATTTCCAATTTACAGCTTTCTTTTCTTTTGTTTTCTTTTTCTTTATTTGTTAATTCTAAAGCAATGAGGCTGCTAAGGAGGCTTTGCTCTATAGCTACAAGATTCTTTCAATATTGGTTTCGTTTTTTGATTCTTTCAATACTGGTTTCATTTTTTGATTCTTTCAATATTGGTTCCGTTTTTTTTATTCTTTCAATCCTAATACTTAAAATGAATAGGGGTGTAGGCAAGGTGTGATGAAGTTGCTGAAACTCTGGTGGTACAGAGTTTATGGGCTGTTGCTCTTCATGGTGGATGCAATTACAGTGTAAGAGAGGCTGCTTTGAACAATTTTAGGAATGGTTTTACCAATATTTTGGTACTTCGATTTTTATTTTTGAAGTGTTTTCGTGTTTTATTTGTGAATACTCCATATAACTAATTTTCATTCATAACGTATAGATAAATGTCTCTTGAAATGTGATAATTCTCTGCATAATGATGTCCTCTATAAATATTAGCTTGATTATTTTGACATAGTAGTTGATTCCATCCTATCTTCTGATTTTTTAGATATGTTTCCTTAGTTGATTTTATAGATATGTTTCATCAATTGATCATTAAAGTACTTGTTTTTTTTTTTGTGAATCAGTTTCTATATATTAATATGTGATAAAAAACTATTTACAGTCATTTTGGAAAGAATCAGCTCTCGGGCACTATTCGAGCTCGGCTTTTCAGCTCAAGCATGACTCTCATACATGTGCAAGTTCCATTGATTATATGAGCTTTTACAAGCTCCATAATTAAATATGATTTCATCCTTCTTTTCTTGGGCAGGCTTTTTGACCAGGACATGAATGCCGAACAACATTTTTATAGATGAATAAAATTGGATCAAAAATTTCTTGGGCTGGCTGTAAATTCTATGTTAAAAAGCAACCAAGTTGATGAAATGGAAGGAGGTTCTTTGTTAGGATTTGACTAGGACATGAATGCCAAACAATATGGCTTTAATGAGGCTACTTCATCTGCACCTGCATTACGTGTCCTCAAATAGCTGATACAGAGATGCCTGGCAGATGCAGTTACATATTATTCCTTTTCTTGACTTGAAAGACCACGAGTTATACTTTATATTGCAGCCCTCGATCAAAGCTTCATGACCCAGCCCTTCACCGCATACTCCACAAGGTATGTTGGGGCAGACAAGGATCCTTTATGTCATTGAATGTTTGCTTATAACTATTACACTACTAATCTCCTTTGCCTCTGCATGGCATTTATGTTTTCTGACTTACTGCAGTACCCTTGCTATCCTCCTAAAAAATACGCATGGTTATAACAAGGAAAACATAATAGTGAATGAGGTTCTCTACATTATACTTCTATATGCCGTCATTTTTTTTTCTTCTGTTTCAGCATTTCTCTGTTTTGTCTCTTGCTTATAACCTTAAATGTATTTCCAAGTTAGGTGTATGGATATCTTTTTCCTTTCCCTCTTTAATCTCTCATCCCTACAAAAAGACCAATCTACAATTATTTTAGCTGCACACATCGTATATAACTAAGGAATAAAGAATCTGAAACCTTCATTTAAGGTGTTTGACCTGAAATGCTTTGAAATTTCATGCAACTCATTTGCAATTTTATGACATCATTTGGAACTCCAAAGGACAACTTAAGTTCCTCGTTTAATACTCTGAATTCAATACACTTGGAACAATTATTATTGCAATTGGTTGAATTTTTGAGCGACTTGAGGATCTTATATACCCTCTTTTGTCTAACCAAAGCAACCACCTACACTTATGTAATATCTTGTTGTATTTAATTGAATTCTGCACATTATTATGTTTGGTCTGCCCGTTTGTTAGAGAATTGAAGCCTGATTTGTCTTTTTGTTCCACCAGCGCCATTATAAAAAGCGTTGAAGTCCTTGTTATTTTGAGAATAACCATTTAAAACAAATATAATTGCATTTCTATATAAATCATTGTTATCACTCAGCATTTTCAATAGCTTGTATTCATTTTACTTGCTCTGTTACAGTATAACGGAGCTAAATGGTGTAACAGGCCGAGAATTAACTCCAGCAATTACTGTCCTCCAGCTCTTCTTTAGTTCTTCAAAACTTGTTCTGAGATTTGCAGCTGTCCGCACTTTGAACAAGGTAGACTAACTTTTTTTTAACCCATCAAAGGATACATTTCTTAGAGACTATTTTGGATTAATTGGAATCAACACAAATATCCAAAATGTTCTTTTGCTTTAGGAATGTGTCACACATTACCAATTACAAATATCCAAAAAGTAAATATATATCTCCTAAAGAATGAAGCACACCACTCTGACTTTACCCACCTACAATTAAAATTACATCCAACCAATTTTATTCCTTCGATTTTTGTTATGTCATCCTTTTGAATTGGAGATTTTAATATGCAATTCATTAACATATTACTTGCTATGTTTATTTAAAAGATATTTGTTGTATAAGATATATAAGTAATTCAAAATATGAATATTAAGTCAATCTAATTTAAGTTGTAATTAATGGTAGGTTATGAAATTAAAACCTCAAAAATTTATCAGTTCCATTGCTGAAAATAAAATTAAAATGCAAAATTTGATCCATTAATTAATAAATGTTGGGTAAAATGTAGTCAGTTACTTCTCCAAACGCTTTGAAAATTCTTGTGAATGACTATAGACAAGTTCAAATGGAGTCCAAAATTACTCTATTTTCCAGTAATAATCTAAAACACTGATTCTTTCAAAATCAATTTATCTACGTCTTTATCCTTCGGTTAGTTTATCTATACATGTTTTGTGTTCAATTTGTTGCTAATTGATCTTGTTATTGATCAAAATTGATATGATTTCTGTTTTTGCTAATGGATCCATTGTTAACAGACTGAAGGATGATGGAAATGATGATTAAGGCTATTGTGGTGTCTCTTTTGTTCTTAACTTCTCGGTTCCCTTTCTTGCTGGCTTCTCTATCCATATTCCTGCTTTCTTATGGTCATCACACAGACATAATCAATACATTTTATTCTTTGTTTATTTTTATCCCAATTGGCTTTAAGTTGCTTAATTATACTGTGGATCAAGTTTAAATGGCTATTTATTTGTTTTTTCAAAATCTTTAATTGCTCCTAAGATTGAGGGATCAATTCATTGTTGCTTGAGTTATGAATTTGTTTCCTTCTGTAAGAATGTAGAAGGTTCTGAAAAGAAGCTAGAAGATAATTGCCGTCGTATTGCATTTTGATTTTTTACAATTCCTTCTACAATGTGTGCTTTAGTATTATAATAAATAAGGATATATAAATTGCATGGTGTAATGTAGCACATTTAAACATATTTCTTGAAATTTCTATAAGTTCTTATATGCTTTTTGGTGTTCGTGTTGATTGGATTGTAGGTGTATTTTTATTTCAATTGGCGGATATAAGTTTTTGCATAAATTTTGAAATCAACAATAATTTAGTGACGGAATAGCGACGATAATTCCGTCACAAATATTTTTAATACTGACTGAATTTAGCAACGAAAACTTTATTTTGGTTGCTAGAAATAGCAACGTAAATTGATTTCGGTTGCTATAAATAGCAACGAAAATTCTAATTCAGTTGCTAAATATAGCAACGAAATTTGATTTCGGTTGGTAAATATAACAACATAAATTTTAATTTCGTTGGTAAAAATAGCAACGGAAATTAAAATCTGTTGCCAAATTTAGCAACGAAAAATAAATTCTGTTGCAAAAAATACCAACCGTCAAATTTGCAACTGAATGTTCTGTTGCTATTTTTATTAGCAACGAAAATTCAACAAATTCGGTTGCTAATTTCCGTTGCTATTTGCTAATTTTCTAGCAGTGGTAGGAGAAAATTCAAAAAAGTGAAAAGCTTTGCCCAACCACATTTTTCTTCATACCAGGTTGATCTGGTTTTTATTCCCATAACTCTTTTCTCTTTGTTTTTTGAGCTTAAGGGTCAGGTGTCCCGTGAGCCAGAGACATCAGTACTCAAAGCTCGGGGTGACGAGCTTCCTAGCTGACTTGCTCATGCATAGGGATGAGAGAGGCGAGGCCTTTATCTTTTTTGTGTCACTTTAGATAGAAGAACCGTGGAATTTGGCATGCCCATGCATGACGTTTCGGGAGCACATTTTGTCCTTCTTAAGCCCTGACATTGGTTATTTCGTCTTTCTTCAGCACTGAAGTTTTTTTTTTATTTGCTTTGGTTTTCCTTCAACTGTTATCCAGGGCTTTTTCATGTAGTCTATGAGACTTTCATAGAGCTTTGTGCTTTGGTCCTTTTCATATGACAGCAAGCTCACATCTTCCTCAATGGTATAAAAATTAAGTACCTTCAACTCAACCATAGACTCCCAACAAAAGCACTAAATGATAAATCCTGAAATTCTATAAGTAGGAGAGTCGTGTATGACGAGTGGGATGATGTTATTTTGAGTTCGTAAGGAACTGAGAAGTAGGACCAGTCGAGCTTGACGAGATAGAGATTCTGCAAAAGAAATGCTTGTCCGGTCAGGCTAGGCTTACTCTAATGGTTAAGTTAATTTTTTACCTTAAGAGAGAGAAAGAGAGTGTTATATATGATATATATTGTAATCTGTGTGATATTTTGGAAATAAACCTGGTATTTATAGAGGTGAGAAGAACCACTTAAGAGATCTATATTATCATAAGAATAGGGGAATAGTGATGTGACGCATGCCAGGCGGTAGATGGGACAATGGCAAGTGTTAGGAGCTTCTAACAGGATAAGGCATGTCCTATCTGATCGGGCGGTCCTGTTGTGTGGACTTTTGGAGTGCATCTAGTATTGTTCAAGGGGTCTTGAGCCGCTGGGCTTTTGTCAATCAGACCTTTTAGTGTATTGAGTTTTTTTTTTTTTTTTTATGCTGGCCCACTAGTTAGGAAATATTGAGCATTATCGATTTTAATTATAACTATATAAAATACATATTTATCTATTCTAACCGAAAAGATTGAAACTTTGAGGTTGATTTGGTGTTCTACGTTCGCATCTTCGGGATATCATCATCTATAGCAGATTATGTGTTTCCACTTGAGAAAGTGCATTTTTTTTAAAATACAATTTACAATATTTGAGAAAATTAAGGTTATGTTTAGTTTTTTGTATTATATTAATATGTATAATATTGATCTATATAGTATTAGTTTGTATAATATTAACTTGTAGACTATTATTCATTATAATATTAGCCATAATTGTTTACGCATGTAAAAGAAGTTTGGTTGGGGTGGACAGCCTGGGTTTGGTGATTATGCAAATATACTCTAATATTTTAATTATATTATATATAATTATAATTGTAGTTATCAAAATATTTTATCATTATGAAAATTTAAAAATCCAATTTTAAATCAATTACAAAGTCTAAAAGAAAAATAGATTAAACTTTGGTGGGATGCACATGGTTATTAATAGATTCCGTCTTTGTGAATGTATGTTTCTGTCTTTTTTTCTTATTGTTCACGGTTTAAGGCGAGAAAAGATAAAAGCCAAGTATTTAAATTTGCGAATGGATTTTTTTGGATGCATAAATAAATTTATTCTGATCATCTAAATAATTACGATCCATTACAAGAAGATATTATTCGACAGTCATATTATTAATCATAATTCTGTACAATTATTAATTTAAATTATTTACAGAAATGATGTTTTAATAATTTTGATGCGAATCTACAGTCAACGGTTAAAGTAGAGCTCTATACATAAAGAAAACAAAATCACATTTTTAACGACTTTTTTTTTTTGGAAGGAAAAAAAATGGAGGCTGAGTTTGAAACTTTGCAATAGATACTTGACAAATTGGTTCTTTTTCCCTTAAAATACGCGATTGGATCTGTTCGAAAATAATAAATGATCTTTATTTTCCTTTTCTAAAGATAAATGATATTGGCAATAATCAAGCTATATGAATTATGATATCATCAGGCACACTTTCAACAAATCAATAATAAATATGGCAAATACTGGGCGTAAATTGTCAGCTACTCCTCTCCATTTCCTATTAATCATTTTACTATATATTAGCTAATTTTTTTATTTTTAAATTCATCTTTCATTGACCTTATTATTATTATTGGGACAAAAGAGGTGAGCCAAGCTGATATAAACAACAGAAGTAACAAATCTAGGTGACTTGTAGAGCATCATGGGCAAGCCAAATTTTCATTTCTCGGGGGGAGAGTCCAAAACATGCATACCAACTGCAGAATAGTTGGAAGGAATATGGGTAAAAAAGTCCAGCAAAATTAGAATCTATCCATACAAATTTTCGAATGGCTCTTAATACATGAGATTCAAATGAGAAATTCAAAGAATATTGTTGGAATATGTGTAAAAGAAATGGTAGATTTTAGTTGATGGCGAGGTTTGAAAAATAGACCGATTTAACTACGAACCGTCAACTCATTCGGTTGGTTCAATATATAAAAATTGAACTGTCTAAAAATCGTAGAGAATCGGTATAAATCGGTCTAAAACTAGATGAAATCAGAAAAATCGGTTTGAATAAAAAAACCATTTTTTATCCAAAATATCTTTATAACATTATTTTTTGTTGGAAAAAAATAAAATATAAATATAAATACAAAATAATTGAAATTTAAGTAGTTTTAATAAATTTTTTATAAATAAAATAAAAATTATAACTTATAATTAATGAATATTTTTAAATATTTATAATTTTTTACTATATTTATATTAAATATTTTGTTCTAAATATTGAATAACTTGAAAATATTACTTTATAATTAATATTTGGCAATAAATATATTTTTTAAAGTATTTTTTTATTATTTTATATAATTTTATTTTTATAATATTTATAAAAAATTTAAAAATAATATTATTTTGAAACAAAATTTTTTTATCTCTGCTGTTATTTATTCGGTCCGTTTTTAATAATATTGATTCCGACAGCCACAACAAGATTATGTTTCATCAAAGCAATTGAAAATTAAAGCGGCCGGTGTGTCTTCTGCTTTATAACTTCGTGTTCCCAAGTCCAACGACTGCAAGACAAAATGCTCAAAATTGAAAACAATTCATTTTATAATAAATTTCACTTTTTATTCGGCTTATAAACCTGGCTTATTTTATGTCATCAATTATCTCTTTCATTCCATAATTCAGCTAGTTTCTTTAGTTGCCATCTTTTGCCATCATCCATGGACCACCAGAAATCAGGTGGCTGATCTTTTTTCTTTTACTTTTTTTTTTTCATTCTTGAATGGAGAAATAATTTTTGGGTATCTCTTAATATTTCAATTTGATTATTTCTTGAGCTTATTTTGGGTACTTATGGCAGAACTAGAGGTTGAACATGGCAGCAGTGACTTTAAGCTTCATGTGTTCTCTTCATCTTCAGAGGTTGGAAACTCAAAACCCACTATATATCTTCCGTTTGATTTTGACTTTAAATGTTAATTCAGGGTTTTTGTTTATTTCGATTCATGTTTTTAAATGTATGGAAAACTATAACTGAATAGACGGTCTCTGCGTCATTTACACAAACACCTGGTCATCATAGACTTCGAAGGATAAATTGTGTTTATGATGGTGAAGGATGAGTGGCTCTTATATTGTAGATATCTCTTGTCAGGTTATCATATTTTTACTGAGTTCTGTGATACAAAATTCTGGTGATTTGCCCTTTCAAGTTGCCACTGACCCAATTTGACACATAACTTTCTGAATCGGTTGTGTTCACTTTCACATAAATAATAGAAATCATTTCCTTTCTGTTGCTATAGAAAGACCATCAATGTATTATAGTTATCTATTAGCTTCTTTTGTTGCAAATTGCTCTTATGCAATTTCAATCTTGACAATCTTTTCTTTTCATCTTTCTCTTCCAATTTTGTTGTTAATCAATCAGTTGCTTGAAAGGCTACATGAGAAGTGGAGCTCTGTGATAAAGCAACCATACCCGGCAATGTATTCCAGTGTATATGGTGGAATTATTCTTGATCCAGCAATGATGGCAATTCCCATTGATGATCACATGGTACATCGAGGGCATGGTGTTTTCGATACTTCTATCATTTTTTATGGGTATGTGCATTCAAACTATAAAACATATTTGTATATAGGTCTTATGCAGTACACTACAAATTACATTCTATAGCATTTATATCATTTTGCAGTACTTTCCATCATCCATAATGAGATACAATTATGGTTACTGTTTTCTGAACAACCTGGTTATTGCAGATATCTATACGAGCTGGATGTTCATTTGGACCGTTTTCTAAGATCAGCAGCAAAAGCCAAGATATCCCCTCCTTTCCCTCGTTCGACTCTTCGGAGCATTCTTCTTCAAATGGCAGCTGTATCAAAATGCAAGCAAGGGACTCTAAGATTTTGGCTAAGTTCGGGGCCTGGAAATTTCTTGCTGTCACCTGCCAAATGCCCAACTTCTGCATTTTATGCTGTAGTCATTGATGATGACTTCTCCCAGTGTAGAGAAGGGGTGAAAGTGATAACATCTACCATTCCAATGAAGTCACCTATGTTTGCAACAATGAAGAATGTGAACTACCTACCTAATGTCCTCTCGGTAATGGAAGCCGAAGAAAAGGGTGCATTTGCTTCTATATGGGTTGATGACAATGGCTATGTTGCGGAGGGTCCAAATGTGAATGTCGCTTTCATAACTCAAGACAAGGAGCTCATCTTGCCTGAGTTCGACAAGATCCTAAGTGGTTGCACTGCGCTGAGGCTTCTTCAGTTAGCAACTAAATTGGTTGAAGATGGGCGATTAACAAGTGTTAAAACCACTAATGTTACAGTAAAGGAGGCTAAAAAGGCAAGTGAAATGATGTATGTTGGAAGCACACTTCCTTTGCTGCCAATTATAATGTGGGATGAGCAACCGATTGGAGATGGTAAAAAAACCTTTTTTTCTTGTTTTCGGCTTTGGATTAATAAGAAAAATGAAAATGAGGCATTAATTCTCACAATTATTTCGTTGCAGGTAAGGTGGGTGCGTTGACGATGGCACTCTCTGATCTGCTTTGGGATGATATGGTTGCAGGCACCAGTATGCAGAGGATACCTGTTCCGTATGAGTAGATAGCAACATAATGATTTGGATGGACTCTAGAGAAAAGATTTGAACTTAAACTCTAGATCTCCTACCAGTCTTTGGGGTTTCAATGTAAGTTGTTCTGTTTAATCATTGTTCATGTAATAAAGCAATTGAAGTATGCTTTGTGCCCACGATGTTATAACCATATAAAGAATGAAACACTTGCAGAACAAGCGTTAGCTGGAGCTTTTTCCCTTAATTTTGTTTCTGGTACGCATAATAGACAATGAATGAAGATAGGTTGGGCAGTTTTGTGCAATTGCAGAAAATTCCATTCTCAGAATAATTAGACTCTGAGAATTCATAACGGACAGCAACTTGGCCTGTACCCAAGTGCTTATATATGCAGGGAATGAAAAACTAGTCTTTTTAAGAGGATAAATGGAATATCTTTCAAGGAAAAAAAAGAAAATGGGATAGTTGGAGCAATGTCACGTAATCTAGAATTCTAACCCAATAACACAATCGCAACAACAAGAAAAGAATTCAAGAACAGAGGGGAGGTAGAGAGAGAGAATAAGAGAAAGGAAATGGGAACTGTTACGTACCAAACAATTGGAGTATTTTGCCACACTGTCATCTTCTTATTGAAAATATTATTATTATTATTATTTCATATTTTTTATATTCAATTCATGACAAGTAAAATGTATGAGAAAATTCACTGCATTCAAAATAAACTCGATCCATTAAATTAAATCAAACATAAAGTTCCACCTATATATGTTAGTTTTCAACCAGTTCATCCTAATATATAAATTTTTTATTAGTTTGATTCATAAATATTTCATGCACGGATTATAAGTAAACTTGTTTTGCAATTGTCACATGATTTTCTTTGCATTTTGGATTTCACTGCGCCTTGAAAAAATTAAAAATAAAAATTTAATTTTGGGCTTTGTGCTCTAATGTGTCGAGGATAATTCCATAGAATCATGATGATTGCACCGTTCAGGTCCCAATTGTGAAATTTCTTTTTGGGTGTGTTTTAAATGTCTAATTATTTGGGATTTTTACATAGATGCATAAAAATAAAATAAAAATAGAAGAAAATTATATATTTGCCCCCTGTAATTTCTATCTTTCAGAAATATTATTTTTTATATTTTCTATTTCATAATTACTATTTTTTAAATTTTCTTGTTCAAAAATATCCCACTTTTAATTTCTTTTACTTTCCAATTTAAACATAAAATAAAATATTGGTAAAAGAATTTTCTTCTCCTATATTCTCTCAAATATCTACTCCATTCCATCTTTGAATGATTTCTAATATTTCCGAAAAGGTTTTTCAATTTCTATTTCTTCTCCAATCTATCTTTGAGCGTTATTTTTAACAAAATTAATTGGATTACGAGATATCTATTTTGAATTAAGTTCTTATTAGCTAAATAAAAACATGCAATCTTCTTCTAATTTAAATTTTTGATTGTTCAGATCATTATTATATTGTACCCATAAACTGTTAGAAACTTTATAGCTTCCATTTTATAAATTTCTAGCTTCTTTCATGTAACACCCTATACTCGGTCAATTACACTGAATATCGGATGTCAAACACGAATTAAGCTTCCTTTATTTGACTAATTATTAAATTTTTCCACAATAAATCTCATCACAATTACAAATACTATTCCATTCATAGAAATTTGGGTAGAGTTTCCCTAGTATTTATTCAACGAAACTTTATTTATACTTCTAAGATCACAAGACTAGCTTCAGAATCACCAAAATAAACTCCTTTACCAAAATAATTAGCCCATCCTTCTTAATAATTCAACTCCTTTAAATCAAAGTTTAGAGATAACCACACACAAAAATCTATACACACAAGTTACAAATTTACATACACAACTTAATTTCAATTAATTAATACAAAAATCACTTTTACGCTAACTTCCTAAATTATTGGTCTAGTGTACACATAACATTCAATCATACCTACGTAGAACCATAAAAATCATATGAATGTCACCAACCCTCATGACATGGTGCATACACAACATATACTAAGGTAGCATTTCCCATGCTACACTCAAACATCCATTTAACATGTATAGATATACCATTTTTAATAATGTTTTTCGTTGTGTACAAGCAACTTATTATCTATTTGAATACACCCATCACACCTTTCGAACCCACCCGTCACACCATTTGAATTCCACCCATCACACCATTCGAACCCGCCCAACGCACCATTCAAATTCACCCAACACACCAATCAAATTATCATCATATGGCCAATTAATCTTGTCCAATTCAGAATTTTCACTATTTACGATGTGAAATAAAGCCTTATTATTCATATACATTGCTCAATTGCCATATATTTATTTACAATCACATCAAATAGAAATTCAACCCTACTTATACTTTAAAACTTGAGTTATAAAATATATAATAAACAAGTAATTGGAACAAATTGATTTTTATCCGTACTAATATGATACGCATAAGCATATATGCACATAATTTATTTTGATTAGTAAAATTTCTGGTAACTGTAGCTATAGATTCAGAATATAACTTATAAACATGTTACCTCAACAAGCATGCATTTACAAGCCAGAAATTCATGATCACTTTATTACTATTTGATTCGGACTTGAGATGCCAAATTCTCAAGCTTCCTACGTATCCCATGAAGGGAATCAGAACCACGTAGTTCTCCATGCCATATTTCCACTTAACTTACTATTAATTATGAATTACGCACCAGTCATCTTGTTTAAGTTATGCACAGAACTTCATAGTCACACTTATGCACTCATTATGGCTTTTGAGTATATAATCCAATCTAGTTTATGCAGTTACAACATATTAAAAAGGGATTTTTTAATTTTGAGTATACAATTACAACATATTAAAAAGGGATTTGTACATAAATGTGCTTAAAAAATTTTCATTTTTGCACTCACGCATTTAACAATTTGCTTAAATACCATTTTTAAAATTTTTTTTATAACTGCCATTTCTAAAAAAATTTCTTTCAAAAATTTCTCGTATTCAAATTTAACAGTCCAATTGTTATTGAAATTTCTTTTCTATCAATTTCTCTTAAGATTTTTTTATTTCAATCATTCTATTACGTATCTTAAGCTCGTTGACTACAAATCGTAAGTTCAAATACTCAGATTTCATACTTTCTACTATGATTTTTGTACAAATGTATGTTCAAATTTCTTTCTGCAATTTAAAAACTTCTAACTACGATTTCAAATCTTATAATTATTGAGAATTCTATGATTTGAAATCTTATAGTTTCTAAGATTTCACTTTTGTTTCTTTTTTTTTTTCAATTTTTTTGCTATTATACTATATTTAGTTTTCTAAAAAAAAGTGTATTCACTTTACTCAAACTGGATATAGTGTATTCATTCTCCCAACACACTATATTCGCTTTGAACAAAATGAATATACTATATTCAATTTTTACTGAATATATTGTATTTGTTTTTTTTTCTATACACTATATATACTTAGTTCAATACTATTATGAAATCATTTATCATTCATATGCAGACATCGATTCTGTTTGATTGAAAACACCCAATGGACAACATACAAATTTTAATTCAATATTAAGGAAAGTGGAATGTAAATCAAGATTTTGAAAATTTTAAAGTAAAAAGGAATCTTAATCCTATCAACTTGCAACTTCTAGCAACTGCAGCAAAGAATATCAAAATAGATAAAGATTAATTTAGAAAAGAAAATGCATGACATAAAGTATAAAGTTAAAGATGGATACCCACCACCGCAAGCTAATGATGACATATCTCTCCTTTTTTACATTGAATTGGAGTAGAAAGAAGCAGATTTTACAACATATCTTTTATGCATTATAACGGTTTACAATACTGAAATAAGTCATATGAAAATTCATATTTTTAGTTTTGAATTTCATGTAATGTGAATACGTTGTATTCTGTTTCAAGAATACAATTTATTATTTTTCCTGAATACAATGTATTCTATTTCCTGAATACAGTGTATTTTGTGATTCTGAATATAATGCATTTTTTTGAATATAGTGTATTCAGGTTTCTAAACACAGTGCACTTCGTTCCTGAATATAGTGTATTCAATTTCATGAATACACTATATTTTATTTTTTTAATACAATGTATTTCATTTCTTGAATATTATGTATTTTGGTTTTTAAATACTGTGTTTTTTATTTTCACAATACTTTGAATTTTGTTTCTTAAATGCAGCATATTTTGATTTTCTAAATACGCTATATTTACTTTTTTGAATATTGTGTATTATGTTTCTTGAATATAATGTATTTCATTTCTTAAAAATAATGTATTTTATTTTTTGAATACAATGTATTTGATTTTCCAAATACATTGTATTCGATTTTTTGAATGTAATGTATTCGATTTCATGAATACATTTTATTCCCTTTCTAAATACAATGTATTCGATTTCTTGAATACACTGTATTACCTTTTCGAATACAATGTATTCAGTTTTATAATTATATTGCTATAATTTCTCTAACTTTAAATATTTTTATTTCTATTTTAGGTGGTTACTCAAACATAATGACAAATGAAATAATATTAATTAAAAATAAAGGTAGAACATCCAGTACTTTAATTAATCAACATCTACAATTGGATGATACTAATACAAACATGATTGTATATTTGGGTCAAATGAGCAAAAACACAATTCATCAAATAAAATCCAATGAAGAAAGTGAAATTGGAATCATAAGTAGTGAACTATAGGACGGACTTACAAAGAGAAAGAAATGCTCAAAAAATCTATAAGTTTTTTTCCAATCAAGAATGATTTCTAGTTTAAGTTCCAAAAATCATATTCTAAAATATACTTCATTAGTTGCATAGATGATAATTGTTATTAGCAATTGAAGGCATCAAAGCAAAGGGATACAAACATATTTAAAATAAAAAAACATTTATATTTGATCACATCTGCAATATAGATATGAGATTAAGTAGCAAGAGACAAGTTACATCAATCTTAATCGAAACAAATATATAAATGTCAATACCATATATACTCAGCAAATATAATACGAGATATAGACATTTGGTCTTGAGGCAGCCCAAATCGGAGTTACCCGATGAGGAAACATCATTCGTATTACGAATTGAGAATGAAAACTTTCAGTCTTATCCTTAATTTCCACAAAGTGTTTATGGTTTTTATTGAGTTTTGTCCTTTTGTATTTTTTTCGGGGCTAAAATGAGCTTTTAATGGCAAAAATTACCTTTTTTGTTGACAAACGAGCTGCCCGTCTATGGTGACAGACACCCTATGATAGATGTCCAGCTCGTTTGTGGTGACCTTGTGACAGATACCCTGTCTGTCTTTCGCGTGATTTCCATATTTACTTTCCACATTTTTTGAGTGAAAAGGGGATTTTTTGGATAATTTTTGTCTTAAATTCAATCTAATCTTTAAGGATTAGATTCGGTATTTAAACCTTAAAAAGAACACTTTTAAGGGTTTTTGAATTCTAAAAAAAAAATTATTAATGGAACTTAAAAACTCACTTGAATAAATGGGGAAAAAACCCTAGGGTTTGGGGGCTCTCTTATTCTCTTCTTCCACTTTTTCTTTTGGTGGCTAAGAAAATTTCTAATTTTCATGAAGAATTTAAAGGGGGAAACCATTCCTTTTTTAAGAATAAAAAATTTTGATTTTTATCTCTTTAAAACAGGGCAAAGATCTACATATTCTTTTTGAAAAAAAAAATCATTCTTTTACATAAGATAAAAATATTTTTATTCTTTTGATCAAACATGGAAATCAATTGGAGAAGGACTTGGAGCACAATTCTCTAGCCTTCTAAAAAGCAATCGAGTGTAATTTTCTGGGCCCCTCTTCTTCTCTCTTCCAATTATGCTGTGCTCACATATTTAATTTGATTTCTTGTGTTGGTCTTAGTATTGTGATTTAATGTTGATGTTTAATGTATTTAAATATTTTTGCATGCTTTATAATTCCATGAACATGTAAATGAATAATAAAATATTACTAGAATGGCATGAGTTTTAGGATTTCCACTATTGATGTATGTTTATATTTCTTGATTAAATCTTGTGTTCTTATGTTAATTATTGTTATTGAATGATATAAATCTCATTTGAATGTTCTAGAATTAGATATGGCATGTTTTAAGATGTAAAAGTATGCATGCTTAGGCCTTACATTTAGATTTGTTGTTTTTGTATCTAAATCCTACATTTTGTCTGTTCTGTGAATGACAAACGGGAAAAAGGTTTCGATAGATGCTCGTTGGTCACATCAACTGATGAGATGTCATGGAATCTTCTTTCTATCTCATCTCTCTTCTACTGTTTTGGCCGTTTGTTCCTACTGTGGCCATCTTAACCTTTATTTAGGTTATTTCATGTTGTTTTATATTTATTTCTCACATTTGATTGATTCACGTGCTTAATTGCATTTTTAGACGTCATTTTAATTTCATTTCGTGCATCTTAGTATTCTGCATATGTGATTTTCATTCTAGAATGGATTTTTTAATTTATCATCTTACTATTTATCTTCATTTAACACAAACTAAACATTTATTTTTCTTGTGTCTTTTTTAGCAATTCATTTTATTGCATTGGAACTCTTGGAGTTTAGGGTTGAATACTTCGGAGAATTTCCATGGACGACATTAATTCTCTATTGCTCATTTTATTTTATTTATTTATTGCTTTTATTTATATTTACTTATTATTTGGATGTATTATTATTTTTGAGGATGTAATAGTTTAGTAATAAAATTTTTTTATGCACATTAATATAAAAATTCATAAAATCATTTTTATTAATCTAATTGGAATTTTCTTAATAAAAATGGGCCAATGTCCAACTTTTAACCCAAAAATTCACATATAAAAGAGAGTCATATTTTCATCTAAATTGGAATCACTCATCTCACATTTTCTAAAACTTGACAAAAACTTTTTACCTATTTTTTGTAAATATGTATGAGGGAACCAATGTTTCCAATCTAATTACTTTCCCATTTTATGTATGAGTTTATTTTATTCTTTTTCATTGGGACAATTTGCTTATATAATAATTTAAGTAGGATTCTTTGTTTTATTGAATCGCTTTCACGTATGCATGATGTGTTTATGTCACACCCTGCATGAAACAGTCCTTTTCCGATACGAAACTTAGCCAAAACGGTAATTTTGTTTTCATCCAAAAATATTTTAAATAATTAATCATAATAACAGAAATCAAAATACAATTCAATCTTTTACCTTAATTGTTTACATATATACATGCCAAAATACAACTTAATAACACACTAATTCTTCTTTTCTGATCTAGCTCCACTGTGTACTATGCTCCCACAACACTTCATAACTTGCACGCAGTAAACACTATGTGCTGAGCACTAGATATACTCAGTGGTGACTACTAATCCTAGAGTTTTTCAAATAAAGCATAATTATATAGATTATGCTACTCTTGTACTTATTTCATTAAACATTTTCTTTTACTTCAGTCAACTTTAGTTTCATTATTAGCTCATATTTTGGTAATTTATTTTTCTTTGATTTTTAATCTTTCAACGTTACTTTACACTATTTTCTTAAGTGAATAAATTTCAGATTAACTTTTACTTTTACGTTTGTTCTTTACTATAGCTTTTACTTTTACTTAACTTTTATTTTATATTTTCTGTCACAGCGATATAACTATCATTTCATTTAATGGTGTATATTGGTACTCATGTCTTTAATGGTATCAAATTTATAGACTATTTTATTCCTCGATTTATTATTCAGTTATCCAATATATGCTATAATTATAATTCTTGCTATTTATTCTTTTATTTTACTTTAACCTTGAAACTAATAAACATATTACTATTTAAAGGCTTTTAAACTTTATTGCAGAATGATACAGTTATTTTGGGATACTTTGCATTCAAATCTTTATTTTCTTCTTTATACATTTATCCATGTTCAAATACTTATTTAGGACTTTAAATCTTTTGCTTTTTTCCAATTAAAAAACTATATGCCTTTTTATCGTTTTATTTATCATTTGACTTTTCTTTCAGAAATACATTACTTTAGCATAAGATTTCATTTAAGGACATTGTCATCACTTTTTTGACTTTAAATAGGAAATTAACCTTATTTTCCAAACTTGTTACTTTTTAAAATAATAATTGGTACACTAAATACCAACTAATCTAAAATTATCTTTTTCATGCAAAAATACATTTTAAATCATTTTTCTTTATAGAAGCTTACTTAATCTTCATTTATCATTTTATTCTTGTAAAACATTTCTTTTTCTTTTTTCTTATTAATCACACTTTTTGGAAAACCTTACAGTTTTATTCCAACTTTTTATTTTCTTTTAAATGAATTATTTTTTGTTTATAACTTTTTATATTTAATTTTCTTAAGCAATACTGATTTATTTGTTACAATACGCCCCTAGTGCAATATAATAGGATTCTCAAAAAGGATACGCGGGACTGGACCCAAATGTCCCACTGAGAGAGAAATTATCCCAAATGAACCATTTTTCAAAAAACATTTCACTTTCATTTTCATTGAAAACACTGAAGTTATGGAGATCAAAGATCCTACCCATAGCAAAGCAAGTCGTCATGACTTGCACCGCGGTATAGGATGTCCCTATGGCTAGCCAATTATATCCTAAATAAGAATACCATTACCCGTTTATCGCTAAGGGCAAAACAATCAATTATATTTGAAATAATTTTTAAACATTTGAAAATCTTTAATTTTTTCTTTTATTTCTTGATATAATACATTTCCGGTCCATCGCACTCTTTTAGTGCTTTTGATTATTCAGTAGCTTTTTCCTTTCTTTTCTTTTCTTTTCTTTTACTTTATCTCTTTTAAGTCACTTTTGTGAATTATTTTTCAATAATTCACTCGGACACTTGAGGCTTTTTAGTCCTTTATACACTTTAGGAATTATAAATCACAATTTTCTTTGTTCTTTTTGTGTAATTCTCTATGAATTATTTTTTTTTATAATTCAACAATTGACTTTTTAAAATTTTTTTTCCTTTTTTTGTCCAAACTTTTAATCATTTGATATGCCAACTTTTATTTGGTCAGTGAATTATTTTATAATAATTCACTCTTTTAATACTTTTTATTGACTAATTTATTTTGATAAATTAGTCACACATTTATTTTACAACTTTGTAAACAATTATGGATTATATTGATATAGTTCATTATTTTATGCTTCAAAAATACATAATTTGACTTTTTCATTTCTTTTTATACTGAAGTAATTTACTTTACATTCGTTTATCATTGCATACTTATTTATTGAATTATTTCTTAATAATTCAATATTTTAGTTAAACATAATCAATATTTTATTTCAAAAATATTCTAGTAAAACATATAAATTTCACAAAAAAACGCATACACATTATTTTATAATTTTCATCATTTTTACTCATTTTATGAATTATTTACTAATAATTCATTATTTTGTTACCTTTATAACTTACTAATTATTTCGAAAAAATTAATCGGTTGACTTTTTATTTCTTTTTCGTTAACTGTGAATTAATTTCATATTAATTCACTTTCTTTTACGTTTTTATGCAATTATTCACTCTTACTTCAATATTTTCTTCTATATATATTCACATTTATTCTTCAATAAAATTCTAATAATTTCAATAAATTTCAATAAAATTTATTTATGCATTATTTATTATTTAGCATCATTTTTTACTAAAATAATCAATTATTTCACATTATTTAACACTTTTCACTATAAACATATTTGTTACATAATCTTTAAAATTCCAAAATAAATTCCAATTATTCAATAAAAATTCATAAACACCAATTATCCTTTCTACAATTAATTTAGGCTAACATATATTATTTTCATGCAAAAATCCCATTACTTTACTAAATAATTTGGCCATCACTAAATTCTTCCTAAAAATATTTCTTTCTTCTATTTTAGCTTTCCATTCATCTTTTCTCTAGTTTAATTTTAATTACCCTAAATAAATTTCATCAATTTACAACTTTAACAATTTTTGACCTAATTACATAAATGAAATTAATTCACAATAAAAGGAAAATCAAAGGATTTTGTAGTCACTTACAATTTTTCCTTATTCAAGGGTGCCTAAAACTTCTTTTTTCTTGCTCCTCCTTTTGCAAACTTTCCTCTTTCTTTCTCACCATCATTGGCCGGCCAACAAAACTCTCCCAACCTCAATTTTTTATACCAACATGAATTAAAACACAAAAACATGAAGAACATATATATATGGTACACGGCATGCATATAAAACAAACAAACAAAAATACTAGTTGTTTAATGCTTATGTGATGCCACAAAAATGCACAAATACTTAAAACAATTTTATGAGTTATTTAATAATCTAAATAAGTCCATAAATATTGATTTAATATTTTGTACCAATCTGATCTAAATGTGTTTTTACCATTTTAATCAAAACAAAACAAACAATGTTGATTAAACATGTAACAAACACAAACCAGTCATAGTTTTAAGTGATTTTAAAATTAATCAATTAAATTATCATGGACTAGAATTAAAATCAAATTTAAAATATGTCCAGACCTGATATTTAATCTTTAAAAATCACTTACAAACATGCCAAAATCAATTTTGCATTTAATTTTTGAAAACTAGTTGTTAAACTAGCACCTAGTTTCATAATTAACATGTACCATCAGGTATAAATAATTAAATCCAACCATTACCAGCCCTAATAACATCTTAGGACAGTATATTAACATGTCATATTAATTATAATACCTAAATAATCAATTAAAATCGTTTTTTCACCAAAACAATGCAAAAAACTCAAAACAGAAAATTTCAGATTTGCATGTTTTCATAATGACGATTTTTAATTAATTTTTTCATGCATCTAAAGCACTAAAATAAGCATGTTTAGGCTTTGATACCACCGATGGAATATGACATGGTATGAATGTGATGATAACGCAGCGGAAAAACAAAAATTTTTCATCATACATACCATACAAATCCAAAGTAAGAATCGAAACATGCAATTTTAGGGTTTAAAACTTACAACTTTGGATGCCTTTTAAAACTTGAGTTTGGTGATGACCAGCAACCGAGATGACTTTATCCACCTTAGATCTTGATCACCAATGCCAAGGAATAGCCTTTTATGCCACTCCCTCTATTCTCACACACACAATTGCACCGTCGGCTTAAAATCGAGATTGCTAGCTCTCTTTTAAGGTATTGTGTAATGGCTATAGTTTGAAGCTACAAAACCTGATTTTGTACTTCTTTAGGTTGCTATTACTACCCAATAACACAAGAGAATGAGGAACAATCCTTTCTCCTTGTGAAAATTGGACCAAAAGAATTAAGAGAGAGAGAGATGAAGTTCACGCCAAAATGCAAATGGTGGCTAGGTTTTTGTTTTCACGCCAAAAGCAAAAATATATCTTTAGGGTTTTATTTCCTTTAATATATATCCCTTTATTTTCTTAAGTGATCAAGCTAAAATATACTACCTTAAGATAATTAATTTTAGCCTTTATCACTTATTTAAAATAAGAAATATATATTGATTAAAACACCTTAAGATAATACATTTAATCCAAGATAATCCTTTTTGATTTAATCTAAGATAAATGTAAGACATAGTAATCAAATAAATCACTTAATAAAAGAATTAATCATGTGCCGAAATTCCATTGATATTATCTTGGAATTTCGGCCACACCATCCAATTATCAAGTGAATTAATTTAATTAAAATCCTGTAGGCTTTAATACTCAATTAATTAAATTAACACAAGATAATTAATTAATTGAAATTAAACCTTGTAGGCTGAATTTCTCTCTCTCATGGACCAAAGCCCAATAGCAATTTTATAACCCATTACACACATTAATTTGACTTTAATTAAAAGCCCAAATTAATGCTCAATACTTTAATTAAATATTTTAAGCCCAATGCTTTGTGTGCGATCCTATAGGTCCATTTAATGTTGGCAATGAATTAATAAATTAATTCAAAGGCTATATATATTCTCTAGCAAGATATTATAGCATTCCAAATTAAATGAAAATGCATATGGCATTTAGTGACCTAATGCAATTTTGCATAGTCCCTTACTCATAAATACCAAAATTAATATAAGGCATGGAACTAGTCATCCTTATATATTTTAATTCCTTTCTTGATATTCCAGTGACACTGAATTCTCAGATAAATAATGATTACTCATTATTTCATCTCGATATGGCCATACACTTCTCAGTTCACTGATCAAGTGGCCGGTGATATTTTTCTCTCTCATTAAGAGGGGTAATCCCTTCACTTCTCTCATGCTCTCTAACATGAATCAATGCATACCCAATCATACCTGTACTTGTCACTCTGTTACGAGTACGTTAGGTGTATGTCAAAGTACACAGTAATTTATAAAGAGTTTCATAGAGATTTCAGGTCTAAGAACTCCGATACAAAACTTGCATATGAGAAACACTTATGACTTGTACCATGTAGTATTCTCATGAGCGGATCGTATCCAGATACCATGTTCTTTAACATGTATCTATGATCTCTGATTGACACTCTTGTCCTAATAATCCATAAGACAGAACTCATAATATCAGATAGAGCATACTAATCTTAATTCATTGTTATTCCCATAGCAATGACTGACTAGGGATATTTAGAATGATGTCTCATTTGTTTCAAGGTCTTACAACCATGTGCCTCACACATGATAACTTAAACCGAAACAACATTCTTGGATAGTTCTATCAATTGATGTGCACAGGAATACAATGGATAAAACATATGCCTCATTTTATTAATTCAAAGTGTTTTATTACAATGCATTGGGGCTAGGGCTTACACTAACAAATTGGACTTATTCAATGGGCTTAGGCCAATAAAGGCCCAAATCAATTTCTCTATCTTCCTCACTTAAATTCACTTCAAAAATGATCCCATCAATTATATCATGTCAAAAATAGTTAGTACATAAATTTTTGCCTCAATCGGAGTTCGTTATTGGTCCGATTCAAATTTATCGGTCCAATTCGATAACTATCGGTGTCACCGAAAAATTTCATTCTCACTACCAAAATATTCTACATGAAAATTCATGTAGGCATGCAAAATCTGGCAATTTTCGAAATTCATTTACTATTTTTAATTTTTTATGCAAAATCAAGTCTCCTTTTTTATCAGGGAAATTGACTTGCTACCTTTTTCGTATTTTTTGACATTTGGAGGCCAATTTGATCTCAATTTCACTTCAAATTTCAATCCCGGGCTCACCATGACCATTACTTTCCAACGGTTCAATAAAATATTTTTAACTTTCGGGTGTTCTTTTGGATCTGAAAAATACTATTCACTGTCGGAAAGTACCGTTCACGGCTGATCCGGTGTTGAGGCCATTATATTTCTCCCCTACTAAAAGAAATTTCATCCTCAAAATTTACTTATCTCAAATAGTAGAGGATATTATACTGTGATCTTATCGACATCTCTTTCACGTTTAATGGTTCCAAAGTATCTTTGCTAATGGAATCTACTTACTCTTAAGCTAACCAATCTTGATATCAAGAATCTTTATCAGTTTTTCTTTTTCTTGATCATATCATTTTGAGTGCAGATTCCTTTCATATTTTAAATTAAATCAAGATTTGCTGACTTCTTTGCACTTCATTAAATCCAACATAAAGAATTCGACATTTTCTTTCTGACAATGCCTCGCCAAGAGTCAGATTCTACTATCGATAAACACTTTTCATAGCCATCATCACAATCTCATACACTTTACCATACCCGTTCTTTCAATATCTGAATTATCTACTCTGACTGACCATCAGTCCAAGGGTGAATCATAATGCTAATATTGAGATTATTATCCATCTCTTATATAGCATCTTTCCTCTTTGAAGCTTAAACAATCCGATAATTGATTCTCTAATCACATTGTTCCATTTTCCAAATAAATATCATTATAAGTCGAAGAAATTCCTAGAGGAATCTAATGCTCCTCTTTCATGCTTTGACACATTCAAACAATTACTTACATCATCTATCACATCACACTTTAAATCCTGTTCTCAATATTAAGCTTTTAATCCTGGTACATCGAATGATTTCTAGGATGCAAGGTATTACTATCTCGGTAGACTTCAGTAAGAATCTTTCGATTTATTCACAATGACTACCACCCAAACATTCTCTTTCAAAACTATTGTTCTTACCCGATGTACAATATTGGTTTCATTTATATTTTAGCTAATAATGCCCCATCTGGAGTCAACTTAATCCGACATTCGTAGCTCAAAGAATCGAAAACCTTATCATTAATCATTCATACCAATTCTTTTAACATACACATTTAAGTACATTCACATTACCCAAATACTCATCATTCTTTTTCAACGTCTCAAAACATATCAGATGGTTACTACTTAAATCCTCTGATATGGATCTAAGTAAAAGTGAATGATCCTTTCCATCGATTCATCAAGGGAGTCGGTGTGCTAACAAATCTAATTGACATGACCAATAATTTGTAATGGCCACATCAAATACGAAAATCAATCTTAAGCACACTATTTCTCGTCTCATTCTTAGGTTGTCCCTATACTCATCATATCACCTGTCAGTTTCATCCTATCAAGTAGGGCCTATATAAATGGTATGATGCATATCAGATGCTGTCAAACAATATAAAATGCTATACAATGAATGTATGATTTCATGTATGCAGGTAGAATATTGTCACGTATTCTCATATGATGCAGATGTCATAGCCCATCCCAATGCTATGAAATATACAATCAAATCAAACAATCTCACTTATAATCAAAATAACTTGCTCAATAACATTCTTAAACCAAGACAATCCAGTTAAGGTATCTCTTTATCCTGTGCAATTTATCTGTACTCAATATACAATTCCTTTTTAAATTGTCGGCACACTCTTTATTTTGTCCTTCTTTAGACTATTTCTCATCCAGATAGACATTTAAACTCTCATATTTACACTCAATTTCAGTCAACTCTTCTTTTTCTTGCTTTAACCCCATGAGATCTCAAGCAGCAATACTTCCATTCTCACTCACTACCATCTTTACTGTGCAGAATCAATTCTTTCACACTTGACAATCTCAGTCAAATATCAACTTTTCACTATAAACAGGTAGGGGAGCAAGTACCCATCAGATTACTTAACACTTGTTCACTTATAATTGGCATGTATATACATACAAACCTGTCACTTAACCTTATCCCACTCCGATCTTAAAACCGCTTAAACCTTTGTTCCGATACCACTAAATTTCACACCATACATAGAACAGTCCTTTTCAATGCGAAACTTAGCCAAAAACGGTAAATTTTTTTTCATCTGAAAAAAATTTTAAATAATTAATCATAATAACAAAAATCAAAATACAATTCAATCTTTTACCTTAATTTTCTATGTATATACATGCCAAAATACAACTCGATAAAGCACTAATTCTTCTTTTCCGATCTGGCTCCACTGTGTACTATACTTCTGCAATACTTCATAACTTGCATGTAGTAAACACTACGTACTGAGACTAGATATGCTCAGTGGTGACTACTAATCCTAGAATTTCTCAAATAAAGCATAATTACATAGATTATGATACTCTTGTACTTGTTTCATTAAACATTTTCTTTTACTTCAGTCAACATTAGTTTCATTATTAGCTCATATTTTGGTAATTTATTTTTCTTTGATTTTCAATCTTTCAACATTACTTTACACTATTTTCTTAAGTGAATAAATTTCAGATTAACTTTTACTTTTACGTTTGCTCTTTAGTATAGCTTTTACTTTTACTTAACTTTTGTTTTATATTTTCAGTCACAGCGATATAACTATCATTTCATTTAACGGTGTATATGTACTCATGTCTTTAATGGTACCAAATTTATAGACTATTTTATTCCTCGATTTATTATTCAGTTATCCAATATGTGCTTAAATTACAATTCTTGCTATTTATTCTTTTATTTTACTTTAACCTTGAAACTAATAAACATATTACTATTTAAAGGCTTTTAAGCTTTATTGCAGAGTGATATAGTTATTTTGGGACACTTTGGATTCAAATCTTTATTTTCTTCTTTATACATTTATCCATGTTCAAATACTTATTTAGGACTTTAAATCTTTTGCTTTTTCCCAATTGAACAACTATGTGCCTTTTTATTGTTTTATTTATCATTTGACTTTTCTTTCAGAAATACATTACTTAAGCATAAGATTTCATTTGAGGACATTGCCATCACTTTTTTGACTTTAAATAAGAAATTAACATTATTTTTCAAACTTGTTACTTTTTAAAATAATAATTGGTACATGAAATACCAACTAATCTAAATTTATCTTTTTCATGAAAAAATATATTTTAAATCATTTTTCTTTATAAAAGCTTACTTAATCTTCATTTATCATTTTATTCTTATAAAATATTTCTTTTTCTTTTTCTTATTAATCATACTTTTTGGGAAACCTGTAACGCTCCGATTCAAAGTTGATCGAAAATATTTTTTTAATTCATGAATAATATTTTGATTTAGACAAGTAGGGGTATAAAGGTATTGAGGATTTTACCTTTTGAATTATTTATGTTTTAATTAAAATGCATTTAGTGATCCATATGAAGAAATTAAAATAAAAGAGATTAACATAAACAACCGTATACTAATAATAATAATAACAAAAAAAAATAGTATGGAGGTCTCTAAAATTTTTTTGGTGAATTAGTAGGGCCATGAAAATTGAATAAAACAATAAGGGAAATAATTAAAAAAAAAGAAAGAAGAAGAGAGAGAGAGAAGGAGAGTTAGAAAATCGGGAAATGGGAAAACGAAAGGAGGACGAATCGATCTTCCCCGTCGTTCGACTGCATCATGTATTGGCGCTGGCTGCTCCGTCAATGCCGTTTCTTGAGCGCTCGTTCCGCCACCAGCCACGGTGTCCAACGATGGTTTCCTTTCCTCCCCTTCTTTCCTTTTTCCAAGCCGAAGCCTCCTCATTTTCTCCGACGAGCCACGGTGGCGGATGGCAATCGAGCACCACAGATGAGCTTTCGAGGGTGAGGTGTGCACCCCAATCCCCTTCACTGCCTCCAATTGTCGGTATAGGGTGGATTGGAAATGGTGTGGCGAGTTGCTTCGAGGTAGATTCCGGCCATACTGTAGCTTTTTACGGTGCGTGACCACCGACAACGGGTCCTTGATGATCCTGACTTCGCGATGGCAGTGTTGGTGCAACTCCGACGAGGCTCTGATGAAGTTCCAACGAGCCTCCGATGAGTAAAATGGTAGACAAAAATGCAAAAAAAATCGCAAGAAATTGGTATGCGACTACCAAATTTATTTCCAAAAATTTATTTAAATTAAGTATGAATTTTCAATTAAGGATTTTCTTATTTTTGTATAAAACCCAATATATGCGTGTTATGTGCATTATTCGTTTAGCTTTGTTGATTTAAGATTTAGTTTGGAATTTCAATGTTCTGATCATGGTTCAGATGTAGAACGAAAAAGGGTAAGAAAAATCCTTAATACTGTTAGTATTTGGTTGATTTGGAGTTGCAGCATTTTGATCCTCCTAGTCTAATTTGCTTCTGTTAAAGAGTTTTGCCCAAATTTAGTTCTTGTCTTGGAAAATTTTTTTGCTTTTGTAGCTTTTTAAATTAATAGTATTCTAAATTGGTTAGAACACAATGAATATGTGATAGCAAATGTTTGATAGTTCATAATTTTCAAAGTCTTAGGGAGTTATAATTATAACTTAAGTGGTGATTGAATTCCCAAGAGTTTAAGCAATTATGTACATACTCATACTTAATTTGAATTCCTAAATTAAAGTATATAATTTGGATTTTTGATTTATACCTTTCTTTGTGATTAAATTTGTTATGTTAGTTCAAGGGATAAACCCTCTATCTGTATACATTTATTGGCTAATTAATACAATTGATACACTCTTGACAAATAAGAATAAAGAATTAGACGAGGTAAATAATTATGAACATATACGAATATTTCAAATTTGAATGTACCTTATATAAATCTAAACGAGAAAAATCAAAAGTAAATACATATAACAACCTGACTTGTAACAAATAGTTTAGATTTTTGATTTATGAACTTTATTGTCAAATCAGATGCATTAAGTCAAAGATTTAATCCATTAACTATGCATAATCACATGATAACAAATATAACTGTTATACTATTAATGGAATAACATGAAAAGTTACTTGAAATACTTGTTATGAAAGATATACCAGTCTTTAAACCTCGAAAGTACCTTGTATAGTTTAACTAGAGAATATAGCAAAAGTTGATCATGTGTATTTGATACCCGATTCGATATGTGCATTAGTTTTAAGGAAACATATTAGCTTAATTTTTTTATGAGCTAACGGATCATAAGGTTTCATTAATTGAATTTTGTTTGGTGGGTTATACACATCTGGGATCTCTACATGAGTATATGCATTGGTTATCTAATTATAAGTATATACATAAAATTCATATATTATAGATTTAGAGCATAAACTAAAAAGATAAAGGTAATGTAAACTTAAGTGTTAAATGGTTCACATCAACTTGAAAAATAAAACAACAACCTATGACTCTAATAGGTTGTTCTTAAAAAGGGCATGCTTGGACATGTACTAGTCTAACATTTCTCAACTTATGGCTATGAAAAGGTATATGACGTCTCTCTAATAGGATATAGAGGTTATATGTGTAAGGACCCAATCATGACCCTAAGAGGATTAGTGCTAATTAATGAGGACTATCGTTAATTAAGGCAAAATGAAATTATTTTACAATTATAGAGGTTAAATCGCAAGAAGGGTATTTTGGTAATTTTAGCATGTAAGAATATGAGTCAAGTTAAATTATAATTAAAGAAAAGGGTGTAATTGAAATGAATTAGAAAGTCTTGGAGTTAAGATGGAAGAAATTGAAATAATGGGGTTTATTTCTACTTAAGGGCATTTTGGAGATTTACTTAGGAAGATATTTTCCCCATTCATTTATTTTGGGACACTTGGAGAGATGAGGATGGACTCTCTCTCTCTCTTTATTGGTTATGGGATTGAAGAAGAAGCCCTAGGGTTTTAGGTGTTCCAACTTTATGAAGGAGAATGAAGGAATCAAGAGTAAAGGGGATGGATCAAGAGAAGTGAGGGAGGTTTGAAGCTTCAAAAGCCAGGTATGGGAATTACTGTGATTTTGTTATCTGTGGATGGATTTTGTAGAGATTAGGATTTTGATGTTTGGATTCTTAAATGAGTAATGTTAAGATTATTTGTTTTAAGATGAGTAAGGAAGGATTATTTGTTTTAAAATGAGTTTTGAAGATCATTTGGCCTATGGGATTATTTTCGGAACGCTTAAAATGAGATCAGATCGATTTGTTTTCGTTTTCAAATATGTTCTTTCTTAGGGTGCCGAGTCGTGAAGTCTATCACAAGTCGTGCGCCTCTTTCCTTCACTCGTGAACTTCTTCACGAGTCATGAATTTTACCCATTTTTCTTCACTTGTGAACCTCTTCACGAGTCGTGAACTTATATTTTTATTTCTTCACTCGTGAACATCTTTACGAGTCATGAATCTCCTTCCTTTTCTTCACTTATGAGTCTCTTCACGAGTCAGGCATGTCTTCACGACTCGTGAACCTAGTTTGGCCTTCTACCGACTCGTGAATGACTTTACGAGTCGTGAAATGTTGTCCGACTTGTGAATGTCTTCATGAGTCGTGCACTACCACTTGGCTATTATTCCTCATGAAAAGCCCAGGCATTTATACATCCTCTTTTCAAATAGTTCTCCTTCACCCAAGCTATAAAAGCATTCATTAACCTATGAACCAATAATGTGGGGTGTATAATTGAGATAAACAAGTTAACCACGAGTAATGTGGAGGGAGTTTGAACATTAAAGTGATGTATAGTATGTTATTGGGTTATTATCTGAATTTGAAGGATATGAATGAACTTATAAGAGGGAATGTATTAAACTAAATTGTAAGTCATTTACACCATCAAATTGTTGTATAGGGCAAGATCATTTAATTAGAGAATTTCTAAGTATGTATATAGAAGACTGAAAAGTTTTATATGAATAAACCTATGAAAACATGATGTAAAGACCACTTGAACTTTAATTAAAGGGGCCTTTGTGCATAGGGATACTAATATGAGATATGTTGTTAAGAAGTATTTTTATGGCCTAATGAGCATAAACCTAAAGAGAGAGCAGGAGGCAATACAGTAATTTAAATGTTATGTTAATTAATGTGACCTACAGAGTAGCTATAAGATATGTACTAGGTCAAGGAATGATTCCATCTAAATATGGCGATTTAACCTAGTTGTAATAAGATAATAGTTGCAAGGCTGCAAATCTAAGATAAAAAGAATAGGCCAATATGACTTATGTTTAATTATAAAACCGTAGAAGCTTGAATGCCCTCGAGGTCATAAGAAGAATTATGATTAGCATTGAGGTATAAGAACCTGCTCGCCTGTTTGTTCATGCCTATACTATATTATGATTAACTCATGCCCATCAATAGTGTGCTAATGACTAAGATGACATGATCACACATACCCCAAATAAGTATAAGATATCATAATATGAAAGTACAAGTAAGATGATTGAAGTATATATATACATATATATATACATCTAACAATGTTATGGTGTATAACGGATTGTTTATAATCTGATGAACCCTGAAAGAGAATCAAGTGAATGAAACATGCGTTGACCTTAAACTATAAGAGAATTCATTTATTTTAATATATGAACCATAAATGCTTGAGTGTTGCTATATATGTTCATGTCGTAATGTGAATAATTATGAGAATAGGGAGCTATTCATAGGAAGCAGTAACAAGGTACGTCATCGAGAACTATCCATGAGTTATGTAATTTCTATATATTGTTTAGTTGAGATGAGTAATGAAAGCATGTATGTTCATGATTTAAGCTACATATATATGTAGATGTGCATGCGAACACACATAATGCTAATTATGAAATATTACATATTATTATTTGTTCAAACCTGAAACTATAATGCTATGAATGAATGAAAGTTGATGTAACTATATGATAGCATACATGTGTATTGAAGCCTAGAGCTCAATGTTTGAAGTATGATGAGAATAATGTGCACTCTTATATGAATGATGGCATTAAGCAAATAAGTTGTATTAAGTAAAGAAAAGTATGTTTAATTAAAATTGATGCATTCTTTTATGAAAATAATGATATGCATTCTTTTATGAAAAGGTGGCTTTAAGCTAAATGATGTGCTGTGGTGCGAGCTTAGCAAGTGCACTAGATCGACAAGTAATAAAGTGGGGTAAATTTAAGACCCTCAATATCGAACCCAAGGAAAATGTGTGTGTGAAAACTGTGAAAATTAATTGTATGCTAAAGAATTCCCAATTTAGTTTATATGAGCTATTAATTTGTATAGTACAAACTTTAAAAACTAAAATATGCAATGAAAGGAAATTAATTCTAATGACAGTGAATTGAGTATGTATTTAATTCAGAAAAGATTAACAAGTATGTAAATATATATAAATTAAAGCATTGCTTAGGTACACTTATCCACCCCATCGAACCTAATGTGAATTAATTTTGTCTTAAAGAATGCATGAATGAATTCGGGATAATCCTCTTAACCCAAACTTCCCATTCTGGAGCCAACTATTCTAATTGCTAAGCTTCCCATTTCGAAGCCAACCTAACAACTAGCCTATGTACGGGTCTAACATCCTAAGTTTGGTTTGCCTTCCCATTTCGGAGCCAAACAACCCAAATCTTATCCATTTCACTACACACTCTAGTCCCAAAATCATAATTACTGCACATTTAGAATCCCATTTCGGAGCCGTCTAAATTAATACAGCATTCATGAGAAAAAAACTGAGCAAGATTATTCATAAACTTCAATCCACTAGACTCAATACACATCCAAAGATATATGATGAACATCATTCATCCATGTAAGGAAATTAACTCAATAGATTGAAAATTCATGAAATATAAATAAGTAACAGTGAAATGAACCATTCATTCATGTGAAATCAAAATGTGCTCAATATTCACATTGTGAGTAGGGGATTCAAAGCTTCCCCAAGCAACAAAGATAACTACTCACTATTCATAATGTAAAAAATGAACAAAATAAGAGTGAAAACTATAAAACCCATTTGAAGCTAAAGATTTAAAGTTGATGAAGCTCCTCCTTTTCTTCTCCAAACAGCTCCTTGATTGTAAGTTGAAATCTTCACACCTATAAGCTAAATCTATGACTATCTTTGTGTTTTTGAAGTAAAACTACACTAAAAGAGTGATTTTTACAAGTAAAATCCAAAAACTAAGTATAAAAAACCCACAAAATGTGAAAAACTGCGTTTTTACTCTCCTAAAACTCTAAGAACGAAACCATAAAAAAAAAACTCTCCTTTCAGCAGAAAATTTCGCAGCTTTTATAGAGCTGTCTAATAGGCCACGGCTAGGACACTTTTGTCTCAACCGCGGCATAAGGAAATGGCACGGCTGGGACAATTTGTCTCAGTCGTGTCAGGCTTCTGGATCAAAAGTATGTTCTCGGGCTGCCATAGCCACGGTTGGGACACTTTGTCTCATCCGCGACCCTTAATGAAACGGCGCGTTTTGAAATCTACCATGGCCACGACTAGGACACTTTGTCTCAACCGCGACCTTTAATGAAATGGTGAGTTTTGCCATCTGCATTGGACACGGCTGGGACACTTTGTCTCAGCCGTGCCTTAGCAAAATTTCCTGCAAAAAAGTGAAATTTAAGACAATTAATCAACTAAAAACTTCAAATTAATCAAAATAACTAAAATAAACATAAAAAACAATAATATAGCTTTAAAACACTAAAAATATGCAAGATGAGACACTAAAACACACAAAATTATCCAGAAAATAAACTCTAAAAACAAGATTATCAACTACCCCACACTTAGCTTTTTGCTCGCCCTCGAGCAACGAATCATCCACAATCTTGAAAATTCAAACTCTACATAAGAACAAGCAAATTCAGATGAGATTCTAGCAACACTTAGTAGGTGACACTTAGATGAAGAATTCGATTAAAAAAGACTCCAACTAATCTATACCATACAATTTCTTGTGTGTGTATGCAAGGCCAAAACAGATTTATTTTCTTTCAAAAACCAAAACTACCAGTGAATTTCAACAATCAAGCAAATAGAGAATTACAACAATTTTACGCTTGCAAATCAGAACAGTCATAAGCCTCTCCTTTAGCACCTGAACCACAAGGGTCATCTCCACTAAACAACTCAAAACAAAATAGGATCACCAGGGCTTACATTAAGGTTGTAATGGGGATAGGGCAAAGGTTCCACAAAATTTTTGATAAGGTTAGCAAAACAGAATTAGCCACACTATCCAGAAATACAAACCGCCTAACTTTCTTAAGAAAATAACTCCTTCAAAATTCATGCTCTATCATTGTAAGAAGGGAAACTAATCTCATGACATTAGTTGGATTCTCAAAATTGTAGGAAGCAAGATAAATGACGCTTCCTATAAATGCTAGGTACCCCACACTTATTTTCTACAGCATAATAACTGATTTTTTTTAAGTATATTCATTCACTTACCAAGAAGGGTACCAAAAACACTAATTGTTTATCAACCTTGTCCCAAGATATTCAGAATGTTTAAACTTAATAATCCCTAAAAACTTCAACTTCCCTTTACTTCTTGACTAATAATCAAAAATTTACCAGACCTAATCATGCAAATTTCATTTCCCAACCTAGAGTGGCCAATTCCAAAATGGGTCAGACAAAGGCATTTTAGGTTGCATGGTTTAGCATAAGTGTAATCAAGAAAAATTAAATAGTACGCTTTTAGCATACCAATTAAGCTCAAAGGGGCTAACAATGGTAGAATTTACTAAGGGTAGGTCAAAAGTCATTTAAAAATTGGTTACCAAAGAAAATTGCCTGGGTCATATCCTAATCTTATCTGAGTTGAATATTCGTTTCGAAGGGTGATAAGGAAGGTTCTAACTATTCCAAAATTTCTTCACTGGAATGCTTTTACTTACTGGTTTTAAATTCATAAAACTTAGCCTATAGTGCTCATTAAGTTAGAAATTGAATGGTATATAATTAATCGAGATCGATTCAAAAGAAGAACTTCCCTAAACAAAACTACTACTCTCTGGCGACTCAAACATCCTAAATAAGCAGTTCAAATATTAAGTTCAAATTGATTCGAAACAAGATTAACTGGCAAGCTCAGGCTACTTGCAAGAGTAATTAACAACCAAAGACTAAACTAAATCGACACTAAAGAAATTAGAATGTAATGTAAATTTCAAACACAAAAGAAAAGAACTAATACCAAAATCAAACAACCAAGATAAAAACTATGAAAAACATGAAAGAAATTCGATTAGTAAACTACAGTCATAACACACAGCAAAAACTAAAAACAAAACAACATCCCACAATTAGAAAGAAATAACAACAAAAATAAATACAGAAAAACTAAGTTAAACAATCTTCATCCTCAAACCCTCAACCCATACTTAAAACTTTTGTTGTCCCCAGCAAAAGACTAAAAGAGTACAAACAACAATGGAGTGATGAGTGGAGGAAAAATCCCTGAAATCATGGCGAGGAGGGCGGTGGTGGAGGCGGGAACTGGCTGTTGAACCGGGATTGCAACATCCCGAGAGTTGTAACAATGTCGTCCATCCGTTGCGTGATGGATGTGAACCCGGAGTCCATCTTCTGAGAAATGCTGTCGAGTTTGGTATTAAGAGCAGTGTACTACTCAGAGGACAAAGAAGATGCTTCAGCCTCAGCTCGCTCCAATGCCGTGGCTCCCTTGTGCACTGCTGCTCTATATAAAGCCCACTCCGAAACCACCAAATTTCCTTGCCCTGGAAAGCGAGGGTCGTCAATCAGTACAACCATATTTCGTAGAATTTTTTGATCAATGAGCATGGGCTTTTCAACTGCAGCACCCAACCTCGTATGGTTACAGAAACGGGCTAAAGTGATTATGAACCCTCTGATTGCTATCTTCGACTCCCTCTTTAGGAATGAGCGCAAATCCAAGACCTTCTGGACAATAAAAGCAGCCCCATTCAGCTTAATACCATTATGCATCGCATAGAGAATGGTGGCCTCGCTGGCATTAACATTTTCGGGCCCACCAAGATGGCTAAAGAAGGCCAATGCCAAATACCGATGCATTATTCTCAATGAATGATCCCTCAAGTGATGTGCCTTGGTATTCTTGGGGTTAAAGAATGTAGGATCCTCGGGGTCACAAACTCCCATCCAGATTTCCTATTTGTTAAGATGAGTAATGTCCCGAGGAGCATGTTGATCGAAACCCAAGACTTCAGAAAATGCATTAAAGGTCATCTGATATGGATTCCCGTCGAGCCAAAAACTCACATGGCCCAGATCATCATAAGTATCCAGTCCCATTCTAATATTGGCTGTGCTAAAAAAATCGCAAACCAAATGAGGATATACCTTTTCATTTCGCTCGTAGAAGACTTTCCAGCCCACATCGTTAAACAATCTGTCCAATTCTTTCTTAAAGCCCAACTCCGCCATAACTTCCATATTGAGGCGAGGGGTGGCAAGATATTCCTGCTTGCAAAAGATGGCCCACTTATCTGTAAATTCTGAGGGAACCCATGCAGGGACCTTAACCTTTGAGGACCCTGGGGGCTGATGAGGAAGCACCAGCGTTGGGACGAGATCGTTTGGGTGCCATTTCACCTGCAACACAACAATGCAACAAATAAGCATTGAAAACAAAACAAAGCAATTGAACATTACAATATATAACAAATAACTTGTCTAAAACATAAGGAACAAACATAAACAAACACAAGTGGACTACTGGAAACAAAACACAAATTAAAGCATATGCAATTGCGTTAGAGACAACCAAAAACTTAACAAACATGGCCCAAACACATACAATTCCCTAACTCCTATATTAATCTTCTCTACAATTCGTGAAGCATGAAAACATGGCAAATGTTTCTTGAGTATGTGAGTGAGGCAAAATAAGGGCAAGTAACAAAGCAACTAAAGCAGAAAAATTCGTCATGCTTCTATTAGGCAATTTATCGAGCAGGTGGTGTGCAGAATTGTTGTGTCAACAAAAACAAGAAATAACCCGACCTAAATGCATGAGACTCACAGAATACATGCCAAAATCATAACCGATTCAACAGATAATGTTAAAGAAACAAGATATAGCGACAATTTAAGTAGAAAAGCTATATTAATCTCTCTTTGGCATTTCATCGAACAAGTGGCGGGCGAGGTTGGTTTGGCAACAAAATACACATAAAAATGCATGAAACTAACCAAGCACATGCCCATATTCATACCCATCCACAATTGAAAAGAAAAGAAGCAAGAATTCGTGACAATTAAAGAGAATAAAAATGTACTTACCTCTCTGTGGCATTTCATCAAACACGTGGTGGGCAAATGCATAAATGCATAAAAAGGAACTATAAACAACACACAAACAACACAACCAAGAATTACAATGGAAAAAATAATCAAAAGCATGGGGATGGGAACACAAAATTTTCAAAATTAATAAAGGAAAACAAAAAGAACAAAACTTCAATAAAACAAAAAAAATAAAAAAAATAAAAAAATAAAAAAATAAACCAAAATTAAAGAGAGGAGAGGAGAGAGATGCACCTATTTCTTGAAGAGGAAGAGAGAGAGTGGAGCAAAAATGGGGAGAGAAGGTCAGAGTGGGGAAGAAAGATGCAGAGAAGAGAAGAAGAAGTGAAAAAGAGGGGCAAAAATCGGGTTAAAAACGAACAATCTCGACAAAATTTCAAATAGGCACGGCTGGGACGTTTTGTCTCAGCCGTGCCCAGCTTAAAATCAAAACTCCCCATTTTGATAAAATGAAAGGCAAGGCTGAGACTTTTTGTCTTGGCCGTGCCACCCTACTGGATTCTAAACAAATCAAAAGGCACGGCTGGGACTACATGTCTTAGCCGTGTCCCCAATGAATTTTTTTTAGTGGACACGGCTAGGACTAATTGTCTCAGCCGTGCCTACCTTCTGGACTCCAACAAAAACATGGCACGGAGAAGGCCTCGGCTGGGACTAATTGTCTCAGCAGTGCCCCCATTATGGATCTAAACACGCCTAATTGGCCACGGCTGGGACGTTTTGTCTCAGCCGTGGCAGACTTCTGCCTCTCAAAATTTTAAAGTGACACGGCTGGGACTGTTTGTCTCAGCCATGCCCAACTGGAAAATTGCAATATTAAAGACTCTTCCTCTCCTCAAAGAAATCAATCTAACAACACAACTAAAAACCAACTAAAGACAAAATAAACAACACTAACATGATAAACTTGTAAGAAATTAAAGAAACAAAAAGAAAAGAAATTAAGTTTAAGGATAAGAAAAAGTTCTGGGTTTAACAAGTCACCAGCTCGACTTTCTTAGCTCTTATGAATCATTTTCTAATGTGAGGATCACTAATGCAGCCTCATACTTGGAATCAAGATATGGCTTCAATCGGTGACCATTTACTTTGAACTCGCGCTCATGACCTTCTTCTGGATGTCTGATGGTTACTACTCCATAGCTAGAGACTTCGACAACCTCAAATGGTCCTTTCCACCTTGATTTCAACTTCTCGGGAAACAACCTCAGTCTGCTATCATAGAGAAGTACCTTCATTATTGGCACAAATTCTTTCTTGGCAACTTTACGATCATGCCACTTCTTCGTGTTCTCCTTGTACTTCTTCGCATGTTCATAGGCCCAAAATTGAATCTCTTCCAACTCGCTTAACTGCAAGGACCTACATTTTCCTGCATTCTCAAGATTAAGATTTAAGAATTTAGTAGCCCAATAAGCATTGTGCTCTAATTCCACCGGTAGATGACAGGACTTGCCAAACACTAACCTAAATGGTGACATTCTTATTGGTGTCTTAAAGGCTGTCCTAAATGCCCGCAAAGCTTCATCTAGCTTAAGGTACCAATCCTTCCTAGATGCATTGACCGTTTTCTCCAAAATTGCCTTCAACTCTCGGTTAGAAACCTCAACTTGCCCATTAGCTTGGGCATGATATGGGGTAGTTGTTTTGTGCCTCACTCCAAATCTTTTCAATAAGGCTTTGAATTGTTGGTTGACAAAATGTTTCCCACCATCACTGATAATGGCTCTCGGGGCTCTATAGCGGGTGAATATATTCTTCCTTAGGAATTCTAAAACAACATTTGCATCACAAGTCCTAGTGGCTATAGCTTCTACCTTCTTGCTCACATAATCGACTGCCACTAAGATATATTCAAACCCGTGAGAAATTGGAAAAGGCCCCATGAAATCTATTTCCCACAAATCAAACATTTCAACCTCAAGCATATTGGTCAATGGCATCTTATCTCTCCTAGTTATATTTCCCACCCTTTGACATCGATCACAAGTTTGAATAAACAATTTAACATCATTAAATAAGGTGGGCCAATAAAATCCAGAAGAAAGAATTTTCGATACCATTCTGTTAGAGCCATGATGTCCACCAGCTTCCCCACTATGACAGGCTCGAATAATTTTTGCTTGCTCTTCCTTGGGAATGCATCTTCTGAGAACTTGATCAGCACAAAGACGGAAGTGGTAGGGATCATCCCAGATGTAGTGCTTCGCATCAGCTTTAAGCTTATTCCTTTGCTGCCATGTGAAGTCCCTTGGCATATAACCTCCTGTGAGAAAATTTGCAACATTAGCGAACCAAGGTAAAGAAACTTCACAAACAAATAATGCACAAATTCGTTCATCAGGGAATAAATCTGAAATCTCCCTTTTTTCAATATGATCATGCTCCATTCTTGACAGATGATCTGCTACATGGTTTTCTACCCCCTTCTTGTCTTTAATCTTTAAATTGAACTCTTGCAATAGGAGTACACATCTTATCAGTCTTGGCTTGGATTCATTTTTGGCAAAGAGATGCCTTAGTGCTGCATGATTAGACCACACCACAATCTTCGCTCCTAGTAGATATGGTCAAAATTTCTCAAATGCAAATACAATGGCAAGAAGCTCTTTTTCAGTTGTGGTATAATTGACTTGAGCTCCTGTTAGAGTGTGGCTTGCATAATAAATAGCACAAAAGACTTTCTCTTGCCTTTGATCGAGCACTGCTCTCACTGCAAAATCGCTCGCATCACACATTAGTTCAAATGGCGAATTCCAATCCGAAGATATAATCACCAGAGCTGAAATAAGCCTTTGCTTCAACAATTCAAAGGCCAATAAACAATCATCATCAAAATCAAAAGGAGCATCTTTCATTAACAAATTTGACAAAGGTTTCACAATTTTTGAAAAATCCTTTATAAACCTTCTATAGAAACCTGCATGCCCTAGGAAACTCCTTACTCCCTTAACATTGGTCGGTGGTGGAAGCTTCTTTATAACCTCTATTTTTCCTTGTCCACCTCAATCCCCTTCTCAGAAATCTTATGCCCCAAAACTATCACTTCCCTTACCATAAAATGGCATTTTTCCCAATTTAGTACTAGGTTGGTCTTCTTACACCTACTTAACACTAAGTCGAGATGCTTTAAGCAGCTCTCAAAGTCAAGCCCATATATGATAAAGTCATCCATAAATACCTCCATAAATTTCTCTATAAAGTCATGAAAAATTGCCATCATGCACCGCTGAAACGTAGCCTTGTACAAGCCAAAAGGCATCCTCCTATAGGCGAAAGTGCCATAAGGGCAGGTAAAGGTGGTTTTCTCCTGATATTCAGGGGCTATGGGGACTTGCAGATATCCCGAATACCCATCTAAAAAATAATATAACCTATTACCTGCTAACCTTTCTAACATTTGATCAATAAATGGCAATGGGAAATGATCTTTTCTGGTGGCATGATTCAATCTCCTATAGTCTATGCACACCCTCCAACTCGTGACCGTCCGAGTGGGGATTAGTTCATCTAATTCATTTTTTACTACTGTCATTCACCCTTTCTTAGGGACACATTGCACTGGACTAACCCATTTACTATCAGAGATTGGATTGATTATACCTGAATCAAGCAGTTTAAGTACCTCTTTCTTCACAACCTCTTGCATAGCTGGATTGAGCCATTTTTGGGGTTAAGCGACCGGTTTGCAATCCTCCTCCATAAGAATCCGGTGTGTGCAGTAACTCGGATTAATACCCTTCAATTCCGCTATCTCCCATCCTATTGCTTCTTTGTGTTTTTTCAACACCTTGAGCAGCGTCTCCTCTTCAGCACCTATCAACAAAGAAGAAATAATCACTGGCTTTTCTTCTCTTTCCAGAAATACATACTTTAAGTGAGAAGGAAGAGGTTATAGTTCAGATTTCAATTCTCCCTCTTGCAAAATGATTTTCTCTTGCTTTGAATTTTCCTCCTCGCATTCTTTCACCACAACTGCTGTTAGTTCTTCTTTTACTCCATCCAATTCTTCATTTTCCAAGGAATGCATCAAACTTGAATTTATTGGATCATTTAGTAGTACGTTTTCTTGCACTTCCTCTACACATTCGTCAATTTTGTCCATGAAGTAGGCTGACTCTTCTAGGTCACTTGATGAATATTTTTGAGACTTGTTCATATCTACCACCAGTTCTTCGTTGTTGAATCGAAGAGTAACCTTTTGCCCATGAACATCAAACAAGGCCTTTGCAGTGTTCAAAAATGGTCTTCCCACGATAAGTGGTGTCTTCCTATCCTCTTCCATCTCCATGACCACGAAATCTACAGGAAAAATAAATTTTCCCACTTTTACCAGTAAGTCCTCAATAACTCCATTCAGCTTTCTCATTGATCGATCCGCAAGCTGAAGTCTCATTCCTGTTTCTTTGAGATCGCCTAAGTTGATTTTCCTGCACATGGAATAAGGCATTAAATTAATGCTAGCTCCTAGATCACATAAAGCATTTCCAACAAAAGTTTCACCAATTTCGCATGGTAGAGTAAAGCTACCTGGATCTTCCAATTTTTCTGGGATCTTATTCATGATAATTGCACTATAATTTTTCATGAGTTGCAAAGTTCCATACCCTTCTAATTTCTTTTTGTTAGAGCAGAGTTCCTTTATAAACTTAGCATAATTTGGCATGTGTGCTAGTGCTTCAGCAAAAGGCAAGTTAATATGTAATTTCTTAAACATTTCTAAAAACCTAGCCAATTGCTCATTTTTCTTCTCCTTCCTAGCTACAGCAGGAAATGGCAACCTATTGATATCAAGATCCTCTATGTTTGGATTTACAATACTTTTTCCATTGTCATTCCTTGGAGCATTCGCATCTACCTCTACTCTAGAGTTAGAAACACTTACCTTCCATGTTGGTTCCTCCAAATCAGTTGATGAAGTTGGTGATTTACCTCTTTCTTCCTCTCGTGCTGCTTCCTTGCCACTTCTCAAAGTGATTGCTTTGGCCTCCTCCTTGGGATTGCAATCCACATTTGAAGGAAATGTCCCTGGTTGTCTATTTGACAATGAAGTTGCAAGTTGACCCAATTGAGTCTCCAAATTTCTCATTGAAGCATCTTGGTTTCGATTCCATTGCTCTTGAGATTTCCACCTTGAATCTTGACTTGCCATGAATTGTTGTTGGCTATTCATGAAACTGGCAAACATGTCTTCTAGATTTGGTTTCTTTTCTTGAATGGGTGGCCTTGATTGAAATCCTGGTGGATGGTATGGTTGAGGTTAATACTGATTAGAGTTTTGCCCTTGATGATGATTTGGTAGATAGGGTGCTTGGTACGAATTGGTGGCTTGTGGTTGGTGAGGCTGAGCATGACTATGATAAGCATTTGAGTGATAAGGGACTCTTGGTTGTGGTTGAGAAGATGAAGCTTGTTGATTCCCTTCCTTCCATGAGAAATTAGGGTGATTTCTCCATCCTGGGTTATATGAGTTGCTATAGGGGTCATTCCTTCTAAAATCGCCTAGTGCATTTACATCTCTTACAACTCCGCCTTCTTGGACCCCTTGCCCACTTTCACATGGCCCAAGTCCTTGATTTACCGCAGCCACATTTTGAACTTTCAGCCCGCTCAACTCTTTTTTTACCAATTCTAACTGGGCTTTTAATAATGCCACTTCATCCACATTGTGTAGACCTTGCCTCCTTGGGATTCCTCTAGGGGCAGTCCATTGAGAGTCATTCGCCGCCATCTCATCCAACAATTGAAAAGCGTCCTCAGGTAGCTTGTTCAAGAAAGATCCTGCTGATGCTGCATCCAATAATAACCTTGTTTGAGGTGTAACTCCCGCATAAAAGATGGTCATCAATTGATAGATAGCTATTTCATGATGTGGACAACTTCTCAATAATCTTCTAAACCTCTCCCATGCCTTGTGAAAAGGCTCTTCATTCATTTGATGGAAACTCATAATGCTATTTCAAATGCTTGCCGTCTTTGTTGGAGGAAAGAATCTCATTAAAAACTTTTCTTGCATCTAATCCTATGACCATATTGACTGCCGTGGTAACATTTGTAGCCAATCTCTTGCTTTGCCAATCAATGTAAATGGAACAGCTTCAATCTTACTGCATTCATACTAATACCCGAAATTTGAACAGTATCACTAACTTCCAGAAATATGTCAATATGCTGAGCTGGATCTTCTACTTCTGAACCAGAGAACTGATTCCTCTGTACCATAGTAATGGTGGCTGGCTTGAGCTCAAATTGCACTTCTCTCGGTAATACAATTGTTCAATGATCTTCATTCCACCTTGGCACAACGTAGTCTCTTATGGTCCTCTACCTAGGCATTTTTTCTCTTCTAGCCCTTGGCATTTGTTCATGTGCCCCTCGGCACTTGTTCATTCTCGGGAGGAAACTCATCAAGAGTAGGATCGTGCTCCATCTCATTATCTCTATTAGCTCTCCTTCTTTGGTGTAGGGTCCTCTCGATTTCAGGATCAAAAGGTAGTAATTGCTCTTGTCTTGTTTTGTTCATGCACCAATTTCACCTGAAAAGAATCAAGAAAAATAAAATAAGGAAAAGAAAATACATACAAACAACAATCACAGCTTACTAACAACGCCAAGTCCACGGCAACGGCGCCAAAAACTTGGTACGAGCCTAGCAAGTGCACTAGATCAACAAGTAATAAAGTGGGGTAAATTTAAGACTCTCAATATCAAACCCAAGGGAAATGTGTGTGTGAAAACTGTGAAAATTAATTGTATGCTAAAGAATTCCCAATTTAGTTTATATGAGTTGTTAATTTGTATAGTGCAAACTTTAAAAACTAAAATATGCAATGAAAGGAAATTAATTCTAATGACAGTGAATTGAGTATGTATTTAATTCAGAAAAGATTAACAAGTATGTAAATATATATAAATTAAAGCGTTGCTTAGGTACACTTATCCACCCCATCGAACCCAATGTGAATTAATTTTGTCTTAAAGAATACATGAATGAATTCGGGATAACCCTCTTAACCCAAACTTCCCATTCCGGAGCCAACTATTCTAATTGCTAAGCTTCCCATTCCGGAGCCAACCTAACAACTAGCCTATGTACGGGTCTAACATCCTAAGTTTGGTTTGCCTTCCCATTTCGGAGCCAAACAACCCAAATTTCATCCATTTCACTCTGCAATCTACAAAATCATAATTACTTCACATTTAGAATCCCATTCCAGAGCCGTCTAAATTAATACAGCATTCATAAGAAAAAAACTGAGTAAGATTATTCATAAACTTCAATCCACTAGACTCAATACACATCCAAAGATATATGATGAACATCATTCATCCATGTAAGGAAATTAACTCAATAGATTGAAAATTCATGAAATATAAATAAGTAACAATGAAATGAACCATTCATTCATGTGAAATCAAAATGTGCTCAATATTCACATTGTGAGTAGGGGATTTAAAGCTTCTCCAAGCAACAAAGATAACTACTCACTATTCATAATGTAAAAAATGAACAAAATAAGAGTGAAAACTATAAAACCCATTTGAAGCTGAAGATTTGAAGTTGATGAAGCTCCTCCTCTTCTTCTCCAAACAGCTCCTTGATTGTAAGTTGAATTCTTCACAGCTATAAGCTAAATCTATGACTATCTTTGTGTTTTTGAAGTAAAACTACACTAAAAGAGTGATTTTTACAAGTAAAATCCAAAAACTAAGTATAAAAAACCCACAAAATGTGAAAAACTACGTTTCTACTCTCCTAAAACTCTAAGCACGAAACCCTTAAAAAAAACTCTCCTTTCAGCAGAAAATTTCGCAGCCTTTATAGAGCTGTCTAATAGGCCACGGCTGGGACACTTTTGTCTCAGCCGCGGCATAAGGAAATGGCACGGCTAGGACAATTTGTCTCAGCCCTTTCAGGCTTCTGGATCAAAAGTATGTTCTCGGGCTGCCATAGCCACGGCTGGGACACTTTGTCTCAGCCGCGACCCTTGATGAAATGGCGCGTTTTGAAATCTACCATGGCCACGGCTGGGACACTTTGTCTCAGCCGCGACCTTTAATGAAACGGTGAGTTTTGCTATCTGCATTGGACACGGCTGGGACACTTTGTCTCAGCCGTGCCTTAGCAAAATTTCCTGCAAAAAAGTGAAATTTAAGGACCATTAATCAACTAAAAACTTCAAATTAATCAAAATAACTAAAATAAACATAAAAAACAATAATATAGCTTTAAAACACTAAAAACATGTAAGATGAGACATTAAAACACACAAAATTATCCAAAAAATAAACTCTAAATACAAGATTATCATGCTGAGTAAAGAAGAATATGTTAAACCAAAATGTCTTAAAAAGTTAAGCCTGTGGGTCTTAGTTCAGTTGTGGATTAGATAGGCATGCCTAGAGGGATACAGTCGCAGCAGCCAGAGTTGACCCCGTTTGGGTCTTGTTCCTTAATGGAACCATCGCTTGACCCCGTTTGGGTCCATAGTTTATTCCTTGTTGGAACCATTGCTTGTCCCCGTTTGGGTCCATAGTTTGTTCCTTGTTGGAACCATTGCTTGACCCCGTTTGGGTCCATTGTTTGATATCTTCGGATATCCATAGTTTGATACCTTCGGGTATCCATTGCTCCCGTTATCCACCTTTCGAACTAGTACTTAGGCAGGCTATTAAAGATGATAAAAAGTACAAGAAATAAAGTTATATATATATATATATATGTAGGTGAATATATATGTATCGATTTCTTCACGTAGTTAACATAAAGCATGATGAATGCCTTATTGCATTGCGTTGTTTTATCTAAAATTCCTTTTGGCTATAACTTTCTTTATGAAATGAGATGCCATGTTTATCACATTATGATTATGAGATATGTATATCACCTCGACCATGAGGAAGGTTCCCGTGTGAGTAAAACTCCATCGATGGGTTCCACGAAGAATATATGGACCCCAAATGTACAATATTGTACTAGAACTTACATGGACTATAACATGTACACTAAGTTTCATGTGCTCTATTTATAAAATGCATACATGTGACATCGAAACCTTGTTTTATAATCATGATATGTAATGCTTGTTCTTTATAATCACATGCAACTCTGCTAGTCTGTTGCAATATATATATATAAATGTTTACACACATGTAAGTTTAATGATAACATTCATTTAACCAAGTACAATGCATGACATAGATTCAAGATTGTAAGAGAATCAGGTTACCATGCTAAGATAACACAAACGATGTAAAGTTTATGAACCTAATATGAGAATTGTACTAAATATATGAAGTAGATAGGCTTACCAGGACTACTTGTAGATGCTATATGGCTTAAATACACCTTTATAGTATGGATTCATGTTAAATGCCTATCTTAAGTGAACCAAGTGATTTAATGCGATAAGTGAAAATCTTGTACCATTAATAACTATAACGGTTAACCTCTTGATAAAAAGGATTATAAGATATAAATGATGGTTTGCACGCACATATACATAATGATAACATTGACCTAACTAAATGTAATGTATGATATAAATTGGTGTTATAAGAGGTTTAAGTTACTATGTTAAGATAATATTAAGAGACACATATGCATGGAATAGGAGTGAGAATTGTGTGATCATAAGAAGAAATCATGTCTAACAATGAGAAAAGGGACGTTGCATGATATAAGCACTTACTTAAGCATGTCATATTGGTTAATTAAAGCAAGTCTAGCTTGTACGATAAATAACCATGATTTCTTGAGTTCTATGAAGAAAGAATTATGAAATGCATGAATGATAATAGTTTAAAATAAATAGTAAGCTATGATGATGCTAGTGAATAAACCAGTCTAAGCAAGATCGAGTTAAGTCAAGTAAATACTCTAGATCAATGTAACAAGGTATTTGTTGTTGAGGTTGAAGTCTTTTCAAATGATCAGTGTAACAAACTCATATTTGGTGCTTGATAAAAGGTTGTGTATATTTATGCATGATAATATGACTCAAGGAAAGAGTATTATATATATACATATAGTTTTGTTCCCCACTAAGCTTTATAGCTTAGCACGGGTTTGGTTATCCATGTAGGTTTCAGGATAAGCTCTAAAGGATCAGTCATGACGCAGTTGCCTTGAGGATATTAGGATACTTGAAGGCCATTTATGTTATGTTTATCTTATTTATAAGCTTAATTATCTTATTATGGCATGTAATGATGGCCTGTATTATTATTATTATTATTATTATTATTATTATTATTATTATTATTATTATTATTATTATTATTATTATTATTTCTGCATGACCATTACTAGGTTTATGATGATGATGATTGATGATTATCCAAGGTTAAAGAATTAGAGTGTTACAATATGCTTATTATTTGTTTGTGACCTTGAATTTATTTATTTATCTATTTCTTTTAACGGTTCATGTTAGCTATTAAATTGAAATGGCTTAACAAAATATATGAGTAGCACACGAATATTATTAAAAATTTGGGGAAATAACATGAATGAGGAGATAAAGGGTAAATTCACTGTTCAATAATAAATTAAGTATGACGAAACGTCACATAGAGCACTACAGAGCTCTAAATAGTAAATGGTAAGTTTGTGAAATGGAGAAATCTATAACTATAAATAAGACTGATTAAATAATCATGAAATTATTGCATGTGTTAAATGAACAATATTGTAATCGTACATATACGCATAAATGTTTGGTTTAATTATTTAAATGTAAAGAGGATATGATTATGTATGTTTTGTAAAGTTTGGAGTACATAAAAGACCTTGTTGCCCTCAGTGTTCAGTGGGTAATCCCAGTACTTTGGATAGTATGTCTAGCCATAGGAATTTATTTCGTGGGATACCATGAGTTTATGAAATAGTTGTCATCAGAGATGATCGTATTATATGAGACAGGATAGCCGGCTTATTATATGCATTAGTACTAGGGCTTTGGTGTCTACCTAGAGGTATGATCCCTCCAGTATACCGTATTTACGTCCCATTTATCTAGTTTGTGGTTCTCCACTGGTGTCAACTAGGGGCAAAATCGTAATCTGATATGTGGGCAGTGATAAAAGAGGCAATTATAACATTAAAGAAATCATAACGGTTAACGACGAGTAAACAAAGTGAAAAATGAGGTAAACAATTTAAGTGGGAGCTGAATTTAAACATCAAACTATAAATTAATAACAAAGTAGGATAAACATAGTTATTCATTTCTTGCTATCAGAAAATGATAGGATTACAACATGAATTTTATGGTAAATTGGGAAATGACTTATATTATGTAACATAACGATTAACTGAATGCTAAAAAGTTGATCACAAATAGTTAATTGATACTTCACAGTACTTGAAGTGATTGATATGTCAGCATGAGTTTAATACTTAAATCAGTTATATGTCAAAATATATGGGACATGAGAAACATGTGTAAGTCGAGTAAATGGATTTATTCATGTTTAACAATATATATATATATATATATATATATATATATATATATATATTCAAATTATAAATCATCTGAAGGATATGCAATATAAAATTTTAACAATGAAAATTGTGTGTGATAAGAAGGATATGCTTGAAACAATTGTTTATAAGATGAACATATTTGCATATGTTAAGGTTGATTATAATGTGAAGCAACCAAAATGATTGCTGAATTGTTATAGAAATTGTAAATACATTTATCAAAGTTTTACTTAATTGGTTATAAATATAGTATGATTAATTAGTTAGTAATTAATAAATTATTAATAGTGAAAAGAAATAAAAACCATATTATTATGGTGAAACTAAATCATATCAGATGTGGACACATATTTATATTATTTGTGAAATTTACTCATTGACTACTTGTACGTATCATTAAATGAAAATTATCAATCTGCGAATGTTTTATAATTTTTCATATGCATGTTTGGAACTTGAAATTTCATATATTCTAATGATATTATTTGAGAGGTAAATTTGGTAGTCACCACTAAGCATATAGCTTAGTGCGTGATTTTTCTTTTCCTCGCGTAGGTAGATTCAATATTCAACATCATTGACTCAAATAAAGGAAAAATTTCAAAGGTTGCTACAGCTAGAATTGTGGTCGAACAAAGACACAGAGCAAATTATTCAAGTTATGTATTTTGTAGCATTAGCATGTACACAATTGTTAAAATTTTGTAATTTAAGTGTAATTTATAAGTTTCTAGATGGGATTCAATATTATGATATTAGCTTAGATGTGTGATAATATTTTGTATAACCATTATTGAGAATAAAATATTGAGTATTGACAGATAGATTAGCATAATTATTATTGAGAAGGATGGGATAAATTTTGTGTAGGAGTTTGATTAAGGTTGTGGAACTCAATGATTGATTTTAGAAGTGTGGTCTTTACATATTGTCTACAGGAGGCTGTGAATATTTAAGGGAGGTTCTATCAAAATTTTTAGTAAAATTCTGAGTAAAGAATTTAGAAGTAGATAAGTTAAGCATAAATTATAATGATTTTGTGATATTCAGATTAAAGACCGGTTTGTGACATCCATATCTGGTTTGTTTACCAGACAGGGTGTAAGGTGTTACAAAACCTTACAGTTTTATTCCAACTTTTTATTTTCTTCTAAACAAATTATTTTTCGTTTATAACTTTTTATATTCAATTTATTTAAGCAATATTGATTTATTCGTTAAAATACGCCCCTAATGCAATATAACAGGATTCTAAAAAAGGATACGCGGGATTGGACCTAAAGATTCCACAGAGAGAGAAGTGATCCCCAAGGGACCATTTTTCAAAAAATATTTCACTTTCATTTTCACTGAAAACACTGAAGCTATAGAGATCAAAGATTCTACCCATAGCAAAGCAAGTCGCCATGACTTATACCATGGTATAGGGTGTCCCTATGGCTAGCCAATTATATCCTAAACAAGAATATCATTACCTGTTTATCGTTAAAGGAAAAACAATCAATTATATTTCAAATGATTTTTAAACATTTGAAAATCTTTAGTTTTTCCTTTTATTTCTTGATATAATATATTTCTGGTCCATCGCACTCTTTTAGTGCTTTTGATTCTTCAGTAGCTTTTTCCTTTATTTTCTTTTCTTTCACTTTATCTCTTTTAAGTCACTTTTGTGAATTATTTTTCAATAATTCACTCGGATACTTGAGGTTTTTCAGTCCTTTATACACTTTAGGAATTATAAATCACCATTTTCTTTTGTTCTTTTTGTGTAATTCTCTATGAATTATTATTTTTTTATAATTCAATAATTGACTTTTTACGATTTTTTCCCTTTTTTTGTCCAAAATTTTAATCATTCGATATGCCAACTTTTATTTGGTCGGTGAATTATTTTATAATAATTCACTCTTTTAATACTTTTTATTGACTAATTTATTTTGATAAATTAGTCACACATTTATTTTATAACTTTTTAAACAATTATGGATTATATTGATATAGTTCATTATTTTATGCTTCGAAAATGCATAATTTGACTTTTTCATTTCTTTTTATACTGAAGTAATTTACTTCACATTCGTTTATCATCACATACTTATTTCTTGAATTATTTCTTAATAATTCAATATTTTAGTTAAATATAATCAATATTTTATTTCAAGAATATTCTAGTAAAGCATATAAATTTTACAAAAATTCGTGTACACATTATTTTACATTTTGCATCATTTTTACTCATTTTATGAATTATTTACCAATAATTCATTATTTTGTTACCTTCATAGCTTACTAATTATTCCGAAAAAATTAATCGGTTGATTTTTTATTTTTTTTTCGTTAACTATGAATTAATTTCATATTAATTCACTTTCTTTTACGTTTTTTATGCAATTATTCACTTTTACTTCAATATTTTCTTCTATACATATTCACATTTATTTTTCAATAAAATTATAATAATTTTAATAAATTCCAATAAAATTTATTTATGCATTATTTATTATTTAGCATTATTTTTTTACTAAAATAATCACTTATTTCACATTATTTCACACTTTTCACTATAAACATAATTGTTACATAATCTTTAAAATTCTAAAATAAATTCCAATTATTCAATAAAAATTCATAAACACCAATTATCCTTTTTACAATTAATTTAGGCTAACATATATTATTTTCATGCAAAAATCACATTACTTTCCTTTACTTACAATTCGTTCATCACTAAATTCTTCCTAAAACAATTTCTTTCTTTCATTTTAGCTTTCCATTCATCTTTATTCTAGTTTAATTTTAATTACCCTAAACAAATTTCATCAATTTACAACTTTAACAATTTTTGACCTAATTACATAAATGGAATTAATTCACAATGAAAGGAAAATCAAAGGATTTGGTAGTCACTTACAATTTTTCCTTATTCAATGGTGCCTAAAACTTCTTTTTCCTTGCTCCTTCCTTTGCAAACTTTCCTCTTTCTTTCTCACCATCATTGGCCGGCCAACAAAGCTCTCTTAACCTCAATATTTTGTCCTCATGTGCAAAATTTAAGCTCATAATTAGTTTCTACACCTCAAAATCTATAAGAAAACACTAAGAAATCAATTTAAATCATTAAAATTCTTAAGATTCAACTTACCCCATTTTCTTTCTCTACTTGTTTCCTTGCCTTCCTTTTCTCAAATCATTTGATGGAGGCCACTAGGGTGACCTAGAGAGATAGAACTTCATCTTGTATGTTGGGATTTATGGGAGATTTGAAGTGAAAGAAGAAAGATCAAAGAGAGAAGGTGAAGGGCCTTGGTTCGGCCAACCTAAGGAGAAGGAGATTAAGCTAGTGAAATTTGAAAAATTCTTTAGATTTTTACCCTTTTATATGCCTCCTATTGGGCCCAAAAGTGGGCTTATGCAATGGGCTTAGCCCAATCAAAATTAAAGCCCATTTTTACGCCAATAAAGGCCCAAACCAATTTCTCTATCTTTCTCACTTCAATTCACTTCAAAAATGATTCCATCAATTTTATCATATCAAAAATAGCTAGTACATAAATTTTTGGCTCAATCGGAGTTCGTTATCGATTTGATTCAAACTTATATGTCTGATTCGATAACTGCCGGTGTCACTGAAAAATTTCATTCTCACTGCCAAAATATTCTACATGAAAATTTATGTAGGCATGCAAAATTTGGCAATTTTTGGAGTTCGTTTAATATTTTTAATTTTTTATACAAAATCAAGTCTCATTCCCTATCAGAGAAATTGATTCGCTAACTTTTTCGTATTTTTTGACCTTTGGAGGCCCATTTGATCTCAATTTAACTTCAAATTTCAACCCTGGGCTCACCATGATCATTACTTTCTAACGGTCCAATAAAATATTTTTGACTTTCGGGTGTCCTTTTGGGCTCGGAAAATACTATTCACTATCGGAAAGTACTGTTCATGGCTGACCCGGTGTTGAGGCCATTACAGTTTACTTATTTACTTTTGTATGCATCGTGTGATAGGGGAGGTAGTGGACTAATAATAAAAATCTAATTATGAGAAACACCTAACTGAGATGCTAATTAAGAGTGATATCTTGAACACTGATCTTTTTTTTAACCATCAAAAGATTGAGACTCATTTTTCAACGTTCCGTTGGGTGGCGACTCTATAATATTTGCCTCTTTGAGCCCATATTGGTAATCTTCATAGGTTGATCATCAGTAATAATTCGGGCCTAACCCTTTTTTTACTGTAAAGTGGTCAGTTTATGAGTTATAGTGAGCCTCAATTTGACCTTGGATCCTAAAAGCGAGTGTAACACCCCAAGAATTTCCGATCACGTGAATAGTACTTCTCGAGATGAATAGTGCCACCCGGGGCCCACCGGGCCCATAAAATTTTTCTTCACCATTGGAAAGTATTATTCGTAACGAATCTGGTGTTATAATTTGGGCTAAAATTGAGGTCAAATAGGTCTCCAAAAAGGGAGAAATAAAATAATTAATTGGACCGATATAATTGACTAGGAACTTTGACTGGCTTAAAAATATTCTCCGAACTTCATAAAATTATTCTAATTGTACCAATTGACTAGAAATTATGTATATGAATTTTTGGAATGATAAAATAAATTTTTTGATGACTTTGAAAATTCAGCTTTCGGACTGATTAAAATTTACAGTCAGGGCTAGTTTGATATCGAAACGACCTCGGATTGATCCAAAATTTTAAGCATGGCCTAATTAACATTTTTAAAAATTTTTGGTATATTTTTTTATCAAAAATTGATAACTAAAAGTGTATTGACCAATTAAATGGTGACATGTGGCATTAGACCCACTTAGGACTTTATTGTTTTTGTCCTAAAGTGGGTAGCCAATTAATGTGAAATTAAGAGATTTTTATCTCTTGAGTTGGCCAACCAAAAGACCATTTCTTTTCCCCTTTTGCCGTGGCTTCATCTTCTTTTTCATTTGTTCTTGGTTTTCTAAGCCAAATTCACAAAATTTCTCAACCCTCATCTAAAATTAAATTGTTTTATCTTGCTTCCCTTTACCTTTGGTTGCTTTGGATGGTGAAAGAAGGTGAATAAAGTCTAATTGTTCAAGTGGTTAAATTGGTGAGTTGGGAAAAATTTAGTTTTATTTGATAATTAGAGTAATTAAGTGTTAATTATAGTATTGTGAGTATTATTTGAGCAAAAATTTGACTTAATCTATGGTGATTTTGGCCATGAAATTGCTGCCAATTGAAGAGCAAGGAGAGGAAAGCAAACCAACCAAAAATAAGGGGAAAGACAAAGTTGTTGAGTGATTTTGTAAGTGAATAATTTTAAACCCTTTAATTTCACAATATATATGTTGTCTATATAATTAGAAAAAAATTTAGGTTAGTTATTAATTACGAATTAATTATGAAATTGGACTTAGAATTGTGCAATTAGAAGATAAATTAGTGAAATTATGGTATTTAATTAAAATTTAGACAAGTTAAATTTTAGGAAAAATTTCGGTTACAAAAAAAATTAGGGACTAAAATGAAATTTTCCGGATTAAATTGAAATAAATGAAAAATAGATGATTTTATGTTTAGTGTGATTAATTTGAGTAGAAAATATAATTTATAAGGAAATTGGAATAAGGTAACCGAATAGGGACCTTAAGAAAATTTGTGAAATTTTGAGATATAAATTGGAATAAATGCAAAATAGAATATAATTAATTTATATGACATGTAAGGAGCATGTATTGAAAAAGAAAGTAATAAATAAAATAAATAAATAAAATAATGGTAATTGAATTGTATTATTTTAATTGAAAAACTAGTATATTTGAAATACTGAGACTGTTTTTAATAATGTAGACTAACTATTACCATGAATCGGTAATGATGCATTATTGTAAATTGTATTAAATTGTAATTATATTTTGCCCTTAGTATAATGTGTGAAATCAGAAATTAGGATGTACATGGCTAGCTATAGGAATATTTCTGTAACCGCGGTAGCAAGTCATGGCGACTTGCATAGTGGTAACCTTAATATGGTTCCACGTCTGTATTGGAGTGTTTGGGGAAAATGAAAAAGAAAGAAAGGGAAAAAAAATTAATATGTGTGTAATTGATACTACCGGAGTATTGGGACCTATAGGGTCCATAGTTCCGCTCATCCTAATTAGTGATATATTTTCATGCTATACTAGGGGCAAGAGAGTTAAAATATTGTATTGACTAAAGCATAAAAAGATACTGTATGAGCAAAAGAATTAAAATACTGTATTGACTAAAGCATAAAAAAATATTGTATGAGCAAGAGAATTAAAATACTGTATTGACTAAAGTATAAAAAGATACTTTATGAGCAATAGTATTAAAATACTGTATTGACTAAAGATACTGTATGAGTAAAAATGTAAAACTTGAAAAGCAAGAATAAATTATTGTTTGGACAAAAGTTTACTGAAAAATAAGGATAAAAGCCCAAAAGAATTGATAAACAAAGAAATTAGGACAAAAGTGCATTTTTGAAACTTTAGGGACTAAAGTAAAAATTTATCCCTATAGTGAAAAATTCAAGTTAAAGTGATAAAATTTGAGAATAAAACTTGAAAAACTATAATTGAGAACGAATTTCTCAAGCAAGGGTAAAATAGTAATTTTGTCAATAAAAGTGAAATTTAAAAATTAATCGAAAAATGTTTGTATTATAATGAAATACAACTATCAAGAATATGTGAATGAACTGTAGTGAAATTCTGGGGTTTTAAGTTTATGTTCACCACTAAGTACTTTTATACTTAGCGTGTGGTTTTGTACTGCACGCAAGAGACAGAGACTGAGTTCGTGCTGGAAGGAAATCAGTGTTAGAAGGATCCAGCATTTTGTGGTTTTGTGGAGATTGTACATATAGATGTTGCCTTGTAGGACAACATGGCTAGTTTTTGGACTATATATAGTTTTGGACTTATAGATATGTTATGTACTCTATGTATGTATGTATGGTTATATGTAAAATTATTGGAAATGACTGTTGTTCTATATTTGGCTGATCTTGTAGAGTATATATTTAGATTGTGGAGGTTGGGTTGGATATTGTGAACATTTTGGGAGTGTTTTGTGACTATTGCAGGAAGGCAGAATTTGGGATTCAGCCGTTATGCTGCCCGAATTTTTATAGATTAATTAATAAGATATTTTAAAATGTGGGACCCACGACTTAATGGTTAAAATATTGAATGCTATCGATGGATAATTTAATAATAAATTATGGACCACCGCAATGTAGAGTGACACCGGTATTCGGACCAATGTCCGACTATCGGGTGTTACAGCGAGCCTCTAAAAACCCAAATTGGATGCGAGCGGGGCTCCAACGTGCGTCACACAGGACATAAAAAATAATTATGGAATTAAAATAAACTATATAAAGGCTTGGAGATCAAAGAAAAAAGCTTTAGAAAACATTAGAGGTAAAACTATAGATTTATATACACTTTTGCCTTGATACTTATACATGTTAAAAACTACAAATCAGAGTTCTATTACAGAGCTAAAAATTGAGAAAAATAATAAGGGCATAATAATTAAAGCATCAACACAAAATGCATCTAGTAAAATCTTTCCATTAGCATTCTCTATTGTTGATTTAGAAAAGGATGCATCTTGGGAATGGTTTTTCATAAAATTTAGACAAACATATGGAGTAAGACCTAGATTGTGCATCATATCCAATAGGCATGAAAGCTTTGAAAATGTTGTGAAAAAAAGTATATCTAGAAGTTAGTCATTGCATATGTGTCTACCATCTATTGAACAACCTGAAGTCAAAATTCAAGAAAAATCCACAAAAAAGTAAAGAACTCTTATTTGGAGCAACTTCATCATACATAGAAAAAGATTTTGAAAATAATATGACTGAGTTGGACAAGGTTGATCTATATATTAGGCTATATCTACAAAAAAAATTGGATATGAAATATGATCAAGATTAAGTATGAGCAATAGATTTTCAACCATGATATCGGATATAGCTGAGTCTATGAACGTAAAAAAAAAGCAACTAGAGATTCACCAATTGCAACATTACTGGAGTACTTACGTACTTTAACTCAAGAATAAAGTTGCATAAATAGAGACATAACATTAGCAACCTTCACACACCTATTTAAAAATCATGAAGATAAGCTGAAAAAGAACTACATTCTTTTACTAAAAATGAAGGTATGATCCTTAACTTGAAATTTATACAATATATTACCTTTTTTAATACATTATATTCAATTTGCAAATTATATTTTCTGAATACATTGTATACTGTGAATTCACTTTTTTTAAATATAATGTATTCAGTTTGTAAAAAGGAAATATAGTGTATCATGTTTTTTGAATATACTATATTCAATTTGCATAAAAATGAACATATTGTATTCAGTTTTCTAACAGGCTACCCATAATCCAATGGAAGTTTTCAACATTAATTAGGTAAAAGATATGATCCATTTCCCCCATAGCGTAACATCCTATACTCGATCGATTAAATACTCGAATATTAGGTGTCACACTCGGATTTGGATTCCTTTAAGAAGGCTAACCAAAAAGTTTACTACCTAAAACCTTGCTATTTTGCAGTTATTGTTTAGTTTCTAAAGATTTTGGAAGAGTTTCCCTTAATTATTAACAACCTTCTGTAGAAAAATTTACCAAAAATATTTCTAAAATCATACAACTATTTCCTCAACTTCAATCAAACTCCAACAAAAGTTTTCCCATCCTTAATAAATAATCAAATCAACATTACACAAAAATCTCTATTTTCAACTATATCTATAAAATTTCATCATGTAACTATAACAACCAAAAGGTTTCTTTCTTTACACCAACAGAATATCAATAATTATTACAAACTAAGCTTTATCTGTGTACATGCCAAAATAAAACAATAATAATACAATTAAATTTAATTGCCACACTCCGATCCAACTTCTTGTTATAGCCAGCTGCAGCCAATCCTGACCTTTCTTGCATATAGATTAATCTCCTTGGTCCTCAACCTACGTACGGAAAAGAAACCACGCGTTAAGCTAAAAGCTTAATGGTGACTACCAAATTTACCTCCCTAGTTGCACAGTTTTAAATAAAATACTTTTATAACACTTTAAAATTTCCATATATATATATATATATATATATATATATATATATATATATATATATATATATATATATATATATATATATATATATATATATATATATATATATATATATATATATATATATATATATATATATATATATTGCACATAATCATAAGCAATAAAATGTTAAAACTTCACATGTAATTTATATAATTGATTTATTAAAAATGTACCTAATTCTTTTAAATTACATAAGATAAAATGGTTGGTTTCAAGGTTAGAACTTTATTTCACATAAAATATTTGCTAAATAAAACCAATTGGGCACGAACATCAATTTTCAAGCATTTACACAAAATCGCATACATACATGTATTTATATATATGTACGTATATTTCTAATTGTATTAGATTATACCAATTTATGTAGTGTATAATTAACTATATTACAAATAAGCTATTTACTATGTTCATTATATTATATTTATAAGAGTTTTAACTACTTATTCGTTTTTGATATTTGCCCCTAGTAAAGTCCAGCGAAATTGTATACCGAGCAGGATAAACGGGAATCGAACACGAGACCGAGTTCTCGGAACCATACAATTCATTCAACATTATTTCTCGTTACGAACATTCATAATTTTACCATTAACTATATTCATACACACACACACATATACATACATAAGTGGACCAAGTTCTCAGAACCATACAATCCACCAGTTTATATATTTATACATATACACATATGGACTGAGCTTTTGGAGCCATTCAACCCATGACTCAAATCAATCGCATCCATTGGAAGAGCACTTGAAGCCATTCAATCCAGTAATCATATTAAGGTGCAACACTGCTAGGTTTCTCTAATTGGCATGCCAATCTTATATCCCATTACTTCAATTCCTATCTAATTTTATCTAATCTTATATATATATATATATATATATGTTGTATGTTTCAAACTTGTATTGCGCATAAGCATTAAGCAATAAATGTTAAAACTTCATATGTAATTTATATAATTGATTTTTTAAAAATGTACCTAATTATTTTAAATTACATAAGATTAAATGATTAGTTTCAAGGTTAGAACTTTATTTCACATAAATTATTCGCTAAATAAAACCAATTGGGCACGAACATCAATTTTCAAGCATTTACACAAAATCACATACATATATGTGTTTATATATATGTACGTATATTTCTAATTGTATTAGGTTTACTATGTTCATTATAGTATCTTTACAAGAGTTTTAACTACTTATTCATTTTCGATATTTGCCCCTAGTAAAATCCAGCGGAATAATATACTAAGCTGGACAAACTGTAATCGAACACAGGATTGAGTTCTCAAAACCATATGGTCCATTCAACATTATTTCTCATTACAAGCATTCATAATTTTACCATTAACTATATTCATATACACATACACACACACACACATATATATACACATGCATAAGTGGACCGAATTCTCGGAACCATAGAGCCCACTAGTTTATATATTTATACATATACACATGTGGACCAAGCTTTTAGAGCCATTTAGCCCACAAACTCAAATCAATCACACCCATCAGAAGAGCTCTCGGAGCCATTCAATTCGGTAATCACTTTAAGGTGCAATATTGCTAGGTTTTCCTAATTGGCATGCCATTCTTATCCCATTACTCCAATTTCTGTCTAATTTTACTAAGGATAAATATAAAATCATCATTAAATAAAATAAATAGTACCACACACACACACACATATCAGCATCACTTATTCATCACCTCTTTCAAGATGTTCACATAAATTCTTAATCATATTAATACACCATGTGCCCCTTTAAATCTTAACATATTTGATCCACGTTACCATGCACATAATTATTTATTTTCCATAATATATGTTCAAGATACACATATACTTATACATCTTAGGCTTTTAAATCATATATTTCGTTTAGTCTTTTCAAGTTAACAGTTAACATGAACTGCCAAGATAAAAATCAAATCATATCCTTCATATAATATTTCAGAGAGATTACATACCTTTTATAGTCATAAGTTAAGACATAAAAATATTGGACTTATATATATATGTGTGTGTGTGTGTGTGTTTCCTTGGAAATAAAACATAACAAATGTAAACAACGATCTTATTCCTAAGTTTATGCAAGTAAATTAACCCATATATTCACGCTTCATCATTTTATTTGTGTTTCAAATTCTTAAAATAGGAACTTTATACATAGTTATAGTTCTGCCTTATAATCCATCATTTCATCAAGTTTGAGTTAATTTATTCATTTTATATTTCAGTTTCATACTAAATCACGTATAATGTGTAATTAGTCAATTCACCATACTTTATACTTAAGTTACTATAAAGTACATCCAAAGCCCTAAATCATACACATCATTATATCTCGATTAGTTTCTTAGATTGGTAAACGCATATCAATCCCAATTGTTGGCCAATTCAATTAAACACTTTAAAATTTAAATTTTGACTCAATGTAACTATATTAGCAACTAAGAGTTGACGTATCAAGAATCAAATTTATTTATTAAGAGTTAAAAGCTCAAGTTGTGTGTATACACACACACACACACACACGCATTTATATATACATACTTATGACAATTCATTTACTACTTATGTTGTAATTATAATTCCGACTGTCTAAATTTTATATCTATATTTTAACCTCTAATTAAAACAATATTGATTTGTATTTTTAATTGGATGTCATTTTAAGTAGTGAAAATTTGAATGGGAAAATATGCGTGACCTGTTTTTGCATAGAGTAGTTAAAACATTGTCATGCAAAGACATCTGTAATAGTGTTACACTATTCCCATAACTTTGGCAGTCTGACAAGAACTAGGCAATTAAAGTATAGGTAATAAATCCATATATAACAACAATTATAATTTATACTACAATAGAACCTACTTGTCATAAACTACACCTATTTATGGTACCTTAAATTAAATTCTAAAGTCTTCACTTCTAATCAACTACTTTAGACACCTAATCATATGTACGGGATCAATTTTACAATACTACAATAAAAAACTTGCAACACCCAGCAAATCGTAATTTAATTACCCCGACATGACCATTTTATATTATTTTATATAAAAAATCATTCAAATTAGGTACTAAAAATGCAGTCCTTGATTTAATTTTCAAGTAACAATTGATGATCAAACTTAACAATCCATTATATTGTACAAATTAAACCAAACAGAGACACATTTAATCTTAGGGCAAAATAATAAGTAATTCCATAATTAAATTTCATAATTTATTTAAAGAAACTTAAGAAGATAAATTTGGTACTCAAGTTGTGTGGATATATACACACACACACGCACGCACACATTTATATATACATACTTATGACAATTCATTTACTACTTATGTTGTAATTATAATTTCGACTTTTTGAATTTTATATCTCTATTTTAACCTCTAATTAAAACAATATTGATCTGTATTTTTAATTAGATGTCATTTTAAGTAGTGAAAATTTGAATGGAAAATATGCATGACCTATTTTGGCATAGAGTAGTTAAAACATTTTCATGCAAAGACATATGCAACAGTGTTACACTATTCCCATAACTTTGGTAGTCTAACAAGAACTAGGTAATTAAAGTACCAGCAATAAATCCATATATAACAATAATTAAAATTTATACTACAATAGAACCTACTTGTCATAAACTACACTTATTTATGGTACCTCAAATTAAATTAGAAAGTCTTCACTTCTAATCAACTATTTTAGACACCTAATCATATGTACGAGATCAATTTTACAATACTACAATAAAAAACTTGCAACACCCAGAAAATCGTAATTTAATTACCCTTACATGACCATTTTATATTATGTCCTATAAAAATTCATTCAAAATAGGTACTAAAAATGCTATCCTTGAATTAATTTTCAAGTAACAATTTATGATCAAACTTAACAATCCATTATATTGTACAAATTAAACCAAACAGAGACACACATTTAATCTTAGGGAAAAATAATAAGCAATTCCATAATTAAATTTCATAATTTATTTAAAGAAACTTAAGAAGATAAATTTGGTACTCATATACCGGTTAAAGTCGATTTCCTGCATTTTTCCTCATTTCGGTTCGTGACTGAGCTTGTCAGAGCTTCACTTGAGCCATGCCACTACTACCCAGTTAGAAGTGGAGACACCGATAATCACTTGGTGGCCTTCACAAACCTCAGCTCCTCACCCTCTAATCGAGATTTGTTCAAAAACCACTAGTTGTTCTTTCCTTTGATATACTCGTTGCTGGCGAGTAAAGAGGGGCGAAGGGCACCAGGAGGATCATCTCGCCATCGGGGATTCTCTAGTGCTGGTTATAGCACCATTCGCCATCACTGGACACCAAAATGATGGAACATAAATTCGATCATGAGAGAGAAATCAAGAGGCAAAAGCCACACTAGAGTGGAGAAGAGATAACGGCGAGTTGATTGATGCTAGTGGGAATGCAGTGGCGTTAGGAATCGCCGACTGATGGCACCATCGGTGGGCTGAGGGTGGGGATTTCGTTCTCCCGTGTTCTCCATCTCTCTCTCCCATCTCTTTTTTTCCTCTTTCTTTTTTATTTGATTTGATTGTTATTTATTTTTCTATGGCCAAGATACTTTATCTAGAGAATTTTAGGGACTCCCTACTATTGTTGTTGTTGTTGTTGTTGTTATTGTTGTTGTTGTTGTTGTTGTTGTTGTTTATTATTATTATTATTATTATTATTATTATTATTATTATTATTATTATTATTATTATTATTATTATTATTATTATTGATAAATGAACGGGGCCCATAGCCCAGGCCTCAATCCTTTGGATCTTATACATGCTATAGCCTAATGACGCCATTTCCCACAAGTCCAGTTAGGACATGGATTGAAGACAAAATTCCTTCTTAGGGAAGAATTCCTATTTAGGAAGGAGTCCTCTTCTAGCAAGATTCCTATGGCCACAAGGAATCCTACTGGGAATAAGATGTTTACCCCTATAAACAAGTTATGATCATCAGGTATGGGGTCTTTTAGCCATTTTCTTCCACTAAACTTATTCCTTTACCATTCACTGACTTGACCATCGAAGGGTCCCCTCGCCGGACCTCACCGTAATATTCTTATTTGCAGGTTCTTTGAAGTATCAACTAGGTTCAACATTCTAAAAGCAATTCGGCATTTGCTGAGCTGTCATCATTTGGTGCGATAAGCGTAGAACTTCATCCCTATAAAGCCATAAATTCTAACGACAAGAACAGCCAGGCAGCGAATGACAGAGTAACACAACTCCAGGCCCCTACTTACCAATTTTTTAGACCTTAAAGCCCAAACCCTAGGGTACTTCCACCAACTTCCCCAGCACAGGACTGCATTTCGAAATGCTTGGGACCCCCATACCTGGTCTTACCCCTCAGCTTGCTCATGCTCTCCTCGAAACTCTCTCATACCTAATAGCCCAGCTAATACCCTAATCAACATCATAAGCCACTAGGACCAATGCTACCCTAACTTTTGAAAACCTAAAATTTGCACTCCAAAAAGAGGATGAGGGGTCAAGGATAACTCTAACCAGAGATTAGCTCGACAGGTTCATTGAAGAAATAATGCAATAGAAGTAAAGTCATAGTGTGGCACACTACCAGGATGATTTTCGATCTCCCATTTCAAAAGCCATACTTTTTGCTCCCTTTTCGAATATAAGGCTACCTAACTTGCCAAGATACAATAGAAGCACCAATCCCCGAGCACACATAAACCAGTTCTGCCACTCCATGTTAATTTATACAACTTAGAATGCCATTCTTTGTAAGATTTTTCCACAAACACTAACGGAGTCCACCCAAGTTTGGTTTGGGAACCTATCTGAATAATCAATAAATAGCTTCAGACAGTTCATAGAGATGTTTAAGGCAAAGTTTGTGGTTTCCATTGGACCAACTAGGGTCTCGACAGATCTACACCGGATAGTTCAGGAAAGAGGCGAACCCTTATGGAGTTTTGTGGATAAATTCAATATGGTCACAATGGACATTTAGAATTTGAATTTGGAGGTTGTAATCAACACCCTCACTCGAAAAACCAAATGCTAAGACTTCAGTGATTCCTTGAGCAAGAAACCCCTTTATGATTTCACTAAGCTCATGAATAGAGCTTACAAATACATTCAAATGGATGAGGCTAGATGGTTGAAATGCAGTGATCAGGAGAAAGATAGTGACAATTTGAGAGGAGCAGGATGGAAGAGGGAGAGCTCACGAAAAAGCAATTTTTCGAGCCATGAGAGGGGCAGACGGGGCATATGTGGTTTCAAAGCCATGTTCGAATAATCAAAAGAATGAGCATTTTACTAATTTGAACACCTACCCGGCACAAATTCTATAATAGATGAAGAAAAACCTAAAAGTGTAGTGGCTGAAGCCCATGAAAGAGGGCTCAAGTAGAGACCAAGCTTTATATTGTGCTTTCTACTAAGATAAAGATCATGAAACCAATGACTGTAGACACCTCATATGGGAGATTGAATATCAAATCAAGAAGGGCAAACTCAACCAATTCATCTAAGTAAGTAAAGCCGAGGAGAGGTGATCTCCTTTAAGACACACCATCAGAAGAGAAGACAGTAGTAGCAAGAAAGCTCCAGCAGGGGTAATTCACGTGATTGTAGAAGGAAACCATTATGATGTGTTTGGCAACTTAAAAAGAGGAAAGCAAAAGAGGTCTTTTAGTGCGGATCTAGCCCACCTGCCCAATAGACATCATCCAATTTATGGAGAAAGATGGGAGACATGTTCGATAGCTGTACAATAATACGCTGGCAATTGAAGTAATAATTGAAGACTTTTTGGTGTAACGAATTCTGATGGACACAAGCAGTGCAGTAAACCTCATCACTGTACAAGCTTATAAGGCACTAGAAATGATGAGCCTTATAAAAGAGGTCGCAGTCCCATTGATTGGCATTTCAAGACAACCCATTAAAGTCGAAGGCTCGGTAAACCTAAGCTTACAGTTTAAAGATAACTCAATAGCCATGTCTTGTATGTCATGTTTTATGGTAATAAATATGTCCCTATCTTATAATGCAATTTTTGGCCAACCTCTTTTGGTCACAATAGATGCTTACATTTCTATGTATAAGCTGATTATAAAGATACCAACACCAGAAAGGATAGACATATTCATGGAAACCAAAATGTAGCAAGAGAGACCTACATCACTATGCTAAAAGAGGCAAAATAAGCCCTCTCAATAGATACTTTGGACATCCTAACTGATGCTACTCGAAAAGTTAAACCATTTATGTGCTACAAGAAATAGAGTTGCTACCAGGGAAGACAATAAAGATAGCCTCATGAAATCCTAGTTCAAAAATAAAATCTTTATTGGTCATACTAGAGACATACGCAAATGTGTTCACTTGGTAGCTATTAGTTTAAGCCCTAGCCCCAATACATTGTAATAAAACACTTTAGTTAATAAATGAGGCATTTGTTTTATCTATTGTATTCCTGTGCATATCAATTGATAGAACTATCCAAGAATGTTGTTTCAGTTTAAGTTATCATGTGTGAGGCATATGGTTGTAAGACCTTGAAACAAATGAGACTTCATTCTAAATATCCCTAGTCAGTCATTGTTATGGGAATAACAAATGAATTAAGACTAGTATGCTTTCTCTGATAAGTTAAGTTCTGTCTTACGGATCATAAGGACAAGAGTGTCAATCAGAGATCATACATACATGTTTAGAACATGGTATCTGGATTCGATCCACTCATGAGAACACTACATGGTACAAGTCATAAGTGTTTCTCATATGCAAGTTTTGTATCGGAGTTCTTAGACCTAAAATCTCTATGAAACTCTTTATGAATTACTGTGTGCTTTGACATACACCTAACGTGCTCATAACAGAGTGACAAGTACGGGTATACTTGGTTATGCATTGATTCATGTTAGAGCGCATGAGAGAAGTGAAGGGATTACCCCTCTCTATAAGAGAGAAAATATCATCGGCCACTTGATCAGTGAAATGAGAAGTGTATGGCCATACCAAGATGAAATAATGAGTAATCATTATTTATCTGAGAGTTCAGTGTCACTGGAATATCAAGAAAGGAATTAATATATATAAGGATGACTAGTTCCATACCTTATATTAATTCTAATATTTATGGGTAAGGGACTATGCAAAATTGCATTAGGTCACTAAATGCCATGTGCATTTTCATTTAATTTGGAATGCTATAATATCTTGCTAGAGAATATATATATAGCCTTCGAATTAATTCATTAATTCATTGCCAACATTAAATGGACCTATAGGATCGTACACAAAGCATTGGGCTTAAAATATTTAAATAAAGTCAAATTAATGTATGTAATGGGCATTATAAATGCTATTGGACCTTGGCCCATAAGAGAGAGAAATTCAGCCCACATGGTTTAATTTCAATTAATTAATTATCTTGTATTAATTTAATTAATTGAGTATTAAAGCCTAAAAGAGTTATAATCAAATTAAATCACTTAATTAGATGTAGAAGTGGCCGAAATTCCTAGAGAAATGCCAAGGAATTTCGGCACATGCATGAGTTTAATTAAGTGATATTGTTTGATTAAATGTCTTACTTTTATCTTGGATTAAATCAAAAGAATTTGAATCAATATATATTACTTATTTTAAGGAAGTGATTAAGGCTAAAATAAATTATCTTGAGGTAGTAGATTTTATATTAATCACTTACATAATTAGATAATATATATTGATAGAGAAAAACGGAAAACCCTAGTTTTTGCTAGGTTTTGGCATGAATTACATCTCTCTCTAACAAGAATTTCTCTTGGCCGAAACACACAAGGGGAAGAACTCTTTCTTGCTTCCTTGTGTTTTTGGGCATTAATAGCACCTAAAAGAAGTACAAGATCAATTCTTGTAGCTTCAAACCATAGCCATTACACAATACTTAATATGAGAGCTAGCAATCTCAGTTTTTAAGCTATCTTTGCAAGTGTGTGTGTGAGAATAGAGAGGAGTGTCGTAAAGGTTGTTCCTTGGCATTGGTGGTAAAGGTATAAGGCTAAGATATCCTCCTTGGTTGCTAGTTATCATCAAAATCAAGTTTTAAAGGCATCTAAAGTTGTAAGTTTTAATTTTTAAAACCCTAAAATTGCATGTTTCGATTCTTGTCATGGAATTGTATGGCATGTATGATCAAATTTTATTGTTTTTCACTGCGTGATCTTTATATGCATACCATGTCATATTCCATTAGTGGTATCAGAGCCTAATCATGCTTATTTTAGTGCTTTAGATGCATGAAATAATTAATCAAAAATCGTTATTTTAAATACATGCAATGCTTAAATTTTCTATTTTGAGTTTTTTTGCATTGTTTTGATGTAAAAATAATTTTAAATGATTAGATGGGTATTATAATTAATATGACATGTTAATATACTATCCTAAGATGTTCTATGAGCTGTTAATGGTCGGATTTAATTGATAATACCTGATGGTACATGTTAATATTAAAACTAGGTGTTATTTGGCATGTTAATTATTAGTTTAACAACTAGTTTTAAATATTGAATGTAAAAACGATTTTGGCATATTTGTAAGTGATTTTTAAAGATTAAATATCAGGTCTAGACATATTTTAAATTTGGTTTTAATTCTGGTCCATGACAATTTAATTGATTAATTTTAAAATCACTTAAAACTATGACTAGTTTGTGTTTATTACATGTTTAATCAACATTGTTTGTTTTATTTTGATTAAAATGGTAAAAACACATTTAGATAAGATTGGTATAGATTATTAAATTAATATTTATGACCTTATTTAAATTATTAAATGACTCATAAAATTGATTTAAGTATTTGTGCATTTTGTGGCATCACATAAGCATTAAACAACTAGTTTTGTTGTTTGATTGTTTTTATATGCATGCCGTGTATCATATATATGTTCTTCATGATTTTGTGTTTTAATTATTGTTGGTACATATTATATGTATTTTTAATGTTTATGGGCTGTATGACATAAAATTAAAAATGGCAAAATTGCAAATTATACTAGAGTTGATTTATAGCGCAAATCTAACTAGTTTGTGTTTTAGGCTTTTAAGAAAACTTATTCAATAAGAGGATTTAGTCCATTGGGCTTCATCCTAGGCCCATCATGGGGTCATCTCTTAAAGGTTCAAGTACACAATTTCCATTAATGGGATTGGCTAAATTAATTAAAATTGGACTTTGTTTGATCCATGAATGTTATGTATATTTATTTGCTTGTTTGGTGTGATGAATGGATATGCATGGTGCATCATGGGCCCTGGGTTTTTGTAATTAAATATGGCCTACGAGCCATTATGTATTATTATAAAAGTTTCATTTATTTCTTAGAATAGAATTTACTTGAAGACTTTGTAAATCAAGATGAAGCCCAACTCGAAGATTCTTATGTAATAGTATAAAATCTTAGTTGTAGGTTTTTGGGCCCATGTTTGTCACGCTTTACTTTATGCAATTATTTATATATGCATGCTATGAATGGATGACAAAGCATATGCCATGTAAGCCATAATAAAATGAATCTCTAAAAATAGTAAGTCATAAAGTTACCTTCCTAATTCGAAACATATCAAGGCACCGATCATCGATCACGTAGACTAGGAGTCCTAGATGCGCCCGATTATCTTTGTGAGGCATGGGTTGTGAATGTAGGTTGGACTTAACATGAAAAGGGATGCCTGGACCTAGGCAACTAATAAATTGGTTTGTGTTATAACATCTTAAGATGTTAACCCATTTTATCCAAGAGTCATGTACGAGACATGATTGGAGTTTTTCCTACCTAAGTAACTTAACTTATTAGGTATACAAGCTCGGCTTGACTAATAAGTTGTTGTGAAAAGTGGATCTTGGCCCACATTAAATAACTAACGCAAATTATTTAAAGGGATATTAATTCGGTTTGTGGGATTATAAATAAGACCTCATTTAATCTTGCTAAATTTTACTGTAGATTGAAAATGGCATCTTCAAACAATAATTTCTCATTGCGATCGGTCCTTAAAAAGGACAAATTGAATGGCACCAATTTCATAGACTGGTCTCAAAACTTAAGAATAGTTCTTAAGCAAGAGAAAAAAGTCGTATGTTTTGGATGCACCCTTGCCTGAAGAACCTGCTAGGAACGCCTCTGCGGTTCAAAAGGAAAATTTTGAGACCAAGAAGAGTGACTCCAATGATGTGACCTGTCTGATGCTGGCCACTATGGTGCTTGACTTGCAAAAGCAATTTATGGACCAAGAGGCTTATGTGATCATGGTGCACCTCAAGGAGATGTTCCAAGAGCAAGCTCGTTACGAGAGGTTCGTGACAACAGAGGCCTTTATTTCTTGTAAGATGGCTATGGGTACTCCTGTTAGTACCCATTTACTCAAGATGAAAGGGTATCTTGATACTCTTGAGAAGCTTGAGGTACAAGTGCCAAAGGAATTGGCCACTGACTTGATCTTAGGATCATTGACTGATGATTATGATCCATTTGTGATGAATTATAACATGCATGCAATGAACAAGTCAGTCACTGAGCTCCATGGGATGCTTAAGAATGCTGAAGAGAACATTCGAAAGACCAATCTCGTATTGATGGTTTAAAGGGGCATTAAAAAGGGACCCACTAAGGGAAAGGGAAAGGGAAAGGGAAAGGCAAAACCCAAGAATGACCTGGCTCAGTTCAAGTCAAGTGGGAGTGTACCTCAGGCCCAATCCAAGCCCAAGGCACAGAAGCTCAAAGAGAGTGAGAGCACTTGCTTCCATTGCAATAAGATAGGGCATTTGAGGAAGAATTGCACTCTCTTCAAGGAAGAACAAAAGAAGAATGGAGCCAAGGCGTCCAATTTTGGTATTTTTGTTGTTGAGATTAACCTTTCTATTTCTACCACTTGGGTATTGGATACCGGTTGTGGTTCTCACATTTGTTCAAATGTCCAGGGGATAAGAAATAGGTGGTTACTTGGGAAGAATGAAGTGGACCTTCGTGTGGGGAATGGAGCACAAGTTGCTGCCATGGAGATAGCCGACTATCAACTCACTTTACCTTTCGGACTTTGTTTAGTTTTGAAAAATTGTTATTATGTGCTTGCTATGAGCAGAAACATTATTTCCATTTTATGTTTGGATTTGGATGAATTTGATTTTGTTATTAAAAATTGCAATGCTCATATTTGTCGCCAAGGCATTTCTTATGGCAATGCCATATTGCAAAATGACCTTTATATCCTTGATTTACAAAACAAAGAGTCCATATACAACATTAATACAAAGAGGGTTAAATCAAACGAATTGAACCCTACTTACTTCTGGCATTGTCGTTTAGGACATGCAAATGAAAAACGCATTTCAAGACTCCACAAAATTGGAGTGCTTGGATCATTCGACTTAGAGTCTTATGACGAGCCATGTTTGCATGGAAAAATGACAAAGAGTTCTTTTAACAAGAAAGGTGAAAGGACTAATGGCTTATTGGAACTAATACATACCGATGTATGTGGACCATTAAGTACACAAGCTAGAGGTGGTTTTAGCTACTACATGACGTTCACATATGACTTCAGTAGATATGGCTATGTCTATCTAATGAAGTACAAATCAGAAACTTTTGAGAAATTCAAAGAGTTTAAGAACGAAGTAGAAAAACAACTTGGTAAAAGTATAAAAGCCATTCGATCAGATCGAGGAGGCGAATACTTAAGCCAAGAGTTTGGCAGTTATCTAAAAGAGTGTGGTATTATTTCACAGCTCACTCCTCCTAGAACACCATAATAGAATGGTCTGTCTGAAAGGAGAAATCGAACTCTGTTGGACATGATTCGATCTATAATGAGTCAAGCAAATCTTCCTATCTCTTTTTGGGGTTATGCATTAGAAACTGCTGCATTTCTACTAAACCGTACTCCAACTAAAGCAGTTGAGAAGACACCATATGAGGTATGGACTGGGAAAGAACCCAATATGTCGTTTCTCAGGATTTGGGGCTGTGAAGCACATGTTAAGAAATTAACATATGACAAACTAGAGTCCAAATCCACTGTCTGCTTGTTTGTGGGTTATCCCAAAGAAACAAAGGGATACTACTTTTACTCACAAGCCAAGAACAAAGTATTTGTTGCTCGCAAGGCTATTTTCTTGGAAAAGGAGTTCCTTCTCAAGAAAGACAGTGGGAGTAAAGTAGAACTTGGAGAAATTCAAGTGCCACAAACTCCTATAGAGGATGAGTTGGAAATGGGATCAAGTTCACAACCAGTTGTGGAATAAGAACCCATTACACAAGAACCTAGAAGGTCTAGTAGGGTACGTCAGGAGATTGAGAGATATGGATTTCTAATCACTGACAGTGACACTATTGAGTTAGTAGATCGTGAGGATCCTACTACCTACCGAGAAGCTATTGAGAGCCAAAACTCGAAAAATTGGCTTAAAGCCATGAAATTCGAGATGCAATCAATGTACGATAACCAGGTTTGGACCTTGGTTGATCCACCAGAAGGTGCTAAGGTAATTGAATGCAAGTGGCTATTCAAACTCAAAGCTGATAAGACCTACAAAGGTAGACTAGTAGCAAATGGTTTTCGACAAACTCATGGTGTAGATTATGATGAAACCTTTTCGCCTGTAGTCATGCTCAAGTCCATTAGGATCTTACTTGCCATAGCTGCATATCATGATTATGAGATATGGCAAATGGATGTCAAAACTGCTTTCCTCAATGGAAATTTACTTGAGGATGTGTATATGACACAGCCTGAGGGTTTTGTCAATCCCAAGCATCCTAAGAAGGTTTGCAAGCTTCAAAAATTTATTTATGGATTAAAGCAAGCATATCGAAGTTGGAATCTTCATTTTGATGAGGCAGTCAAAGAATTTGACTTCATCAAGAATAAAGATGAGCCTTGTGTGTACAAGAAGGTTAGTGGGAGCATAGTAATATTTATGGTCTTATATGTGGACGACATCCTTCTCATTGGGAATGACATTCCAACATTGCAAAAGGTTAAGCAATGGTTAGGAAAATGTTTCTCAATGAAAGACTTAGGTGAAGCCTAGACAATACTTGGTATTCGAATTTGTAGAGATAGATCGAATCGGCTTTTGGGACTAAGTCAAGAAAAGTACATAGACAAAGTACTAAAGCATTTTAGCATGAGAGACTCAAAGAAAGGGTACATACCTTTGGCTTTGGGAGTTCCTTTGACTACAGAACAGTGCCCTAAAACCAAAGAGGAAAGGGACAACATGAGTAGAATCCCATATGCATATGCTATTAAATCTATCATGTACGCTATGTTGTGTACTAGGTTGGATGTTGCTCATGCACTGAGCATAACCAGTAGGTTTCAGCAAGACCCTGGTGAGAAGCACTAGTCTGCTGTAAAAGGGATTCTGAAGTACCTGCGAAGGACTAAGGATCACTTCTTGGTGTTTGGTGGTCAAGAAGAGCTCGTCATACAAGGTTATGTCGATGCTGCTTTTCAGACCAGCACTCAGGATTCTAGATCGCAATCTGGGTTTATTTTTATTTTGAACGGTGGTGCTGTCAGCTGGAGAAGCTCGAAGCAAGAGACCGTTCCCAACTCAACTATAGAATCTGAGTATATTGCAGCGAGTGAAGCTGCAAAAAAGGCTGTTTGGATTAAAAATTTCATTTCTGGATTAGGAGTGGTCCCAAGCATCCTAGATCCATTAGAAATTTTCTGTGACAACAATGGGGCCATCGCACAGGTCAAGGAGCCCCGGTCACACCAAAAATCCAAACACATACTCAGGAGGTACCACCTGATCAGAGAAATCATTGATCGTGGGGCCGTCAAGGTTAGCAAGATAGCAAGTGAAGACAATGTAGCAGATCCTTTAATGAAACAGTTGCGTCCAAATCTGCACTAAGCTCATTTGAGAGCATTCAGTCTTAAGGCTATGCCCAATTGGGACTAGTGCTAGTGGGAGATTGTTAATGTAATCCCTAGCCCCAATAAATTGTAATAAAACACTTTAGTTAATAAATAAGGCATTTGTTTTATCTATTGTATTCCTATGCATATCAATTGATAGAACTATCCAAGAATGTTGTTTCAGTTTAAGTTATCATGTGTGAGGCACATGGTTGTAAGACCTTGAAACAAATGAGACTTCATTCTAAATATCCCTAGTCAGTCATTGTTATGGGAATAACAAATGAATTAAGACTAGTATGCTCTCTCTGATAAGTTGAGTTCTGTCTTACAGATCATAAGGATAAGAGTGTCAATCAGACATCATAGATACATCTTTAGAACATGGTATCTGGATTCGATCCACTTATGAGAACACTACATGGTACAAGTCATAAGTGTTTCTCATATGCAAGTTTTGTATCAGAGTTCTTAGACCTAAAATCTCTATGAAACTCTTTATGAATTACTGTGTGCTTTGACATACACCTAACGTGCTCGTAACAGAGTGACAAATACAGGTATGCTTGGGTATGCATTGATTCATGTTAGAGAGTATGAGAGAAATGAAGGGATTACCCCTCTCTATAAGAGAGAAAATATCATCGGCCACTTGATCAGTGAACTGAGAAGTGTATGGTCATACCGAGAAGAAATACTGAGTAATCATTATTTATCTGAGAGTTCAGAATTGCTGGAATATCAAGAAAGGAATTAATATATATATAAGGATGACTAGTTCCATGCCTTATATTAATTTTGATATTTATGGGTAAGGGACTATGCAAAATTGCATTAGGTCACTAATTGCCATATGCATTTTCATTTAATTTGGAATGCTATAATATCTTGCTAGAGAATATATATAGCCTTTGAATTAATTCATTGCTAACATTAAATGGACCTATAGGATCGCATACAAAGCATTAGACTTAAAATATTTAAATAAAGTATTGGGCATTAATTTGGGCTTTTAATTAAAGTCAAATTAATGTATGTAATGGGCATTATAAATGCTATTGGACCTTGGCCCATGAGAGAGAGAAATTCAGCCCACATGGTTTAATTTCAATTAATTAATTATCTTGTATTAATTTAATTAATTGAGTATTAAAGCCTAAAAGAGTTATAATCAAATTAAATCACTTAATTAGATGTAGAAGTGACCGAAATTCCTAGAGAAATGCCAAGGAATTTTGGCACATGCACGAGTTTAATTAAGTGATATTGTTTGATTAAATGTCTTACTTTTATCTTTGATTAAATCAAAAGAATTTGAATCAATATATATTACTTATTTTAAGGAAGTGATTAAGGCTAAAATAAATTATCTTGAGGTAGTAGATTTTAGATTAATCACTTACATAATTAGATAATATATATTGATAGAGAAAAACGAAAAACCCTAGTTTTTGCTAGGTTTTGGCGTGAATTATATCTCTCTCTCACAAGAATTTCTCTTGGCCGAAACACACAAGGGGAAGAACTCTTTCTTGCTTCCTTGTGCTTTTGGGCATTAATAGCACCTAAAATAAGTATAAGATCAAGTCTTCTAGCTTCAAACCATAGCCATTACACAATACTTAATTTGAGAGCTAGCAATCTCGATTTTTAAGCTATCTCTGCAAGTGTGTGTGTGAGAATAGAGAGGAGTGGCATAAAGGTTGTTCCTTGGCATTGGTGGTGAAGGTATAAGGCTAAGATATCCTCCTTGGTTGCTGGTCATCATCAAAATCAAGTGTTAAAGGCATCTAAAGTTGTAAGTCTTAAAACCCTATCGAGCTAGGATTTCTTATTCATAATGGGTTAATACTACTCGAGGCCCATTCCTATTCACGAACAGCCCCCAAGAAGTGCGAAAAGGGATTTCCTCTTCACCCTCTATGATAAAGAATTGGTGTTTCCAATTCTTAAGTAAGTCCGGCTTACTAGAGAAAACATCGTACCTAGGCCAAGCTTATATGTAGTAGTGGTCCTCAGTCATATTCCTAAGACTGACCATGTGGATTGCTTTAAATAGATGAACAATGAAGTCAATCTCGTTCTCTGTTGTCCAAATTTACAAAGCTATGAGTGTGAGCCAAGCATTTGGATGCACTTAGCTCACAATGAGATCATAGTACTTCAAGAAGGAGGTTTCAAATTGAGATAAGGGGATAGTGACCCCAGCTCGAATGTTAGCCTCCTAGAGGATGAGCTTTTTTTATCATTAAAATTGTAGTTGGCAGGAATGTGAGAAATAAAAGCCAATAGTATGTATCATTTAGGGATTCCTAGTTTGGCTTTTAAGATAGATAGCTTGACCACCTTCACGGACGAGCTGGTGTTAGGAACTATCGGATTAAACCTCAATGGTATCCTAGGTTTAGGGTTGCTTGTCCTTGGTAATACTATAGTAGGGGAAGTTCTAGGAGCAGGTTGAAACGCAGGGAGCTCTACGAGAGTGTTGTCCGAAGATGCACCATGAGTAGAAGTGCTCGGGGTATTATCATCTAATAAGTTATAAGAAATCCTAATCTCAATAGAGTCTAAGAATCCACTCATTTTACAATAAAGAAAAAGGCAAAAATAGAAAAAGGCTGAAGTGAAAATGAAGGAGAAGAAGAAAAAAAGTGAGAATGGCTGACCTGAGAGTTGAAGTAAAGAACCTAGGGAGGTTCAAAGGAGTTGGATGCCCAAAAAGAGGGGATTAAGCAGGAAAATGACAGCAAAAGAATGAAAATGAAAAAGGAAGGTATTTATAGTTGAGGCGAGCCATTGGATAAAAAAGAATTAGATGGTGCAGATTTCACCGATGTATGTGAAATTAATTACAGTGACAAATGTGTACAAGATTTAAGGAGGCATCATTATAGCTATGTCATCATGAGAATCAAAGGGATTGTAATTATTACTAATACGAAAACCAAAGCATCACCTCGTTCTTCCAAATCAGAATAGTTGTATAGTTTGGGAGAGTAATTCAAAATGGTTTACAAGTGTTCGGACCATTATCAACATAAATTTCTCACACCTTAAGGGGAAGGGAGGACCTATAATAACTGAACTGGGCCCTAAGCCTAGGCCTCAGTCCTTCGGATCTTATGCATGTTATGGCCTAACGACGCCGTTTTCCACAAGTCCGATTAGGACATGGATTGACTTCTTATTTGGGCGGGAGTCATAATCTAGCAGGACTGCCATGGCCATAAGGAATCCTACTGGGAATAAGACACTTACCCCTATAAATAAGTCATTATCATCAGGTATGGGGTCTTCTTATCCATTTTCTTCCACTAAACTTATTCCTTTACCATTCACTGACTTAACCGTCGGAGAGTCCCCTCGCCAGACCCCGTCAGAATATTCTTATTTACAGGTTCTTCAAAGTATCAACCAGGATCAACATTCTGAAAGCAGTTTGACATTTGCCGAGCTATCATCAATTATTATTATTATTATTATTATTATTATTATTATTATTATTATTATTATTATTATTATTATTATTATTATCATCATCATCATCATCATCATCACCACCACCATCTTAACAACACTTATTTATTTTAAATTTCTTATTATTATCAACTAATTTTTTACTTTATTATTATTATTATTATTATTATTATTATTATTATTATTATTATTATTATTATTATTATTATTATTATTATATAACCATTTATTTTATTGGGTCATTACTGAAATTTGGTTGATCTAACCATACTATTGGGATTCTTATAACTCGGAGCGTTACACATAGTGTATTATATAACACCATATTTCCAACTATATACTCAATCACCACATGATCAAAATTGACAAATGAAGTGTCTTGAACATTTTCTTCAAACAATTTAAATAAAAATTGTATATTTTGATCAAACCAGCTGTCAATTGTGGTAACACTATAATGTACACTTTTATCATACTTCCTACTATTCTTTAAATAGTAAAAAAATTATATTCAAGTGCTATAAAAAAACAAAAAGAAATTTAAATAAGTGATAGCATGATACAATAATCAATTAGATATCCAAAACTCCTAATGTGTTCCTATGTTTATAGCGCTCCAAAAATTCCAACTATATAAATAGTATTTTTAGGTTCGTGAATAGTGCCACCAAGGTGAATAGTACCATCTGGGATCCATAGAAAATTTTTTTCACCACTGAGAAGTACAATTTATGAGGAGTCTAGTGGTATAATTTAAGGTGAAAATAAAATTAAATAGGCCCCCAAAAAGCACAGTGAAAAACTTATCGAGACTGCAAATCTTGTTATTATTTCTCAAAGTGATATTGGTTGCCTGTTTTGGGCAGGAGTCCTCTTCTGGCAGGACTCCTATGGGCACAAGGAATCCTACTAGGAATAAGATGCTTACCCCTATAAATAAGTCATTATCATCAGGTATAGGGTCTTTTTAGCCATTTTCTTCCACAAAACTTATTCCTTTACCATTCACTGACTTGCTCGACGGAGAGTCCCCTCTTTGAATTTTGCCAGAATATTCTTATTTGTAGGTTCTTTAAAGTATTAACCAGGATCAACATTCTGAAAGCAGTCCGACATTTGTCGAGCTATCATCAATTATTATTATTATTATTATTATTATTATTATTATTATTATCATCATCATCATCATCATCATCATCATCATCATCATCTTAACAACACTTATTTATTTTAAATTTCTTATTATTATCAACTAATTTTTGCTTTATTATTGTTATTATTATTATTATTATTATTATTATTATTATTATTATTATTTTATAACCATTTATTTTATTGGGTCATTTCTAAAATCGGGTTGATCTAACCATACTATTTGGATTCTTATAGCTCAGGGCATTACACATAGTGTATTATATAACACCATATTTTCAACTATATACTCAGTCACCACATGATCAAAATTGACAAATGAAGTGTCTTGGGGATTTTTTTCAAACAATTTAAATGAAAATTGTATATTTTGATCAAACCAGCTATCAATTATGGTGAAACTATAATGTACACTTTTATCATACTTCCCACTATTCTTTAAATAGTTAAAAAATTACATCCAAGTGCTGTAAATAAAATAAAAATAAATTTAAATAAGTGATAGCATGATACAATAATCAATTAGATATCCAAAACTCCTAATGTGTTCCTATGTTTGTATCACTCCCAAAATTCTGACTACATAAATAAAATTTTTTGAGCCATAAATAGTGCCACCAAGGTAAATAGTACCATCCGGGATGGATAGAAAATTTTCTTCACCATTGAGAAGTACAATTTATGAGGAGTCTAATGATATAATTTGAGGTGAAAATAAAATTAATAGGTCCCTAAAAGGTACAGTGAAAAACTTAACAAGACTGTAAATCTTGTTGTTATTTCTTAAAATGATATGGGTTGCCTGTTTTGCAATAATTCGAGAGAGTTTGTTAATCACCTATTCTTTCATTGCCCGTTTTCTTCGTCTCTTTGGTACAAGCTGACGCTTTGGTGAGGTTTCTCCATTTTTCTTCCTTACTCCATTAAAGATTTCCTATTTCAATGCTTTGAGATGCCTAAAGGCAAGCTTCAAAAAAATGTTTGATTGGTGTTTTCATGGCAGCTTTTTGGACTATTTTATTGGAACGAAATAATCACTATTTTGCTCGCAAGTCTTACAATTTAGACTTTTTATTCCATATGGTTTTAGCAAGATCAAACTTCTAGTTGAAGGCTCATCATGACAATCAATTCTTATTAGGTCAGGATCTTATGCTCTACTTGGATGGTATCAAAAAGATTTAATCGAAGCTAAAATCTAGGCCTATCCCTCAGTGGCTTCCCCCTCTCAATTATTCTCTTAAGTGGAACACTGATGGTTCCTCTATGGGGAAACTGGGACCTTCTGGTGTTAGTGGAGTATTGAAATTTCAAAGGTGAATTTTTATGCTGTTCTCATTTACTGTCAAACATATGGAGACCAACCAAACTAAACATTATGCTGTTAAAAAGGCTCTATGTTTCTCTCATAACTTCTTAAAGCTTTTAAATTTTGAAATTCTTTTTGAAGTAGATTCTTCAAATGTGGAGTCATGGCTGCAACCTAGGTGCTTAGAGAGAACGTGGAAATTTGCCGATATTTTTAATAGCATTGAATATTTTTTGGAATTATTAAAAAAGGTTTCCTTTAACCACAAGCCTAGAGAATGTAATGCAGTTGTTGACTGTCTTGCAAAGCAGGGGATATATAGAGATTCTAATTTTATTACCTAGCTCCTTTAGTCCCAATTTTAATTTTTCCATAATTTTCAGCTTTGTTTGAAGGCTTAGTCTAAAAGTGAGTTAGTATTCCTAGAGGTGTTCACTAGAGTGGCGGGTTTTATTTTTAGTAGCAGCTTTGTCTTTTTTCTCTTGTAATTTCTGATCTCTTGGGTTGCTTTGTGGTTTTGATTTCTCTTATACACTATTTTTGTGCTATGCTTTGCTCTAGTTCATTGTTACCTCCCTTCTTTGGTTTTGGATTTAGTTGGGTTTAAAGAGGTTGAACTTTTGACCTGTTATGTTTCATTTTTATTTGCCACTATATTGGCAAGGTTTAGTTTTATTATTTTTGGCATGCAATCAGTGACTATGTACGTTTTTGTGTAAGCTTTATTATTGTTTATAAAAGTTTTGGCCTATAAAAAAAAGAGTTTACCAACTTTGACTGATTTAGAAAAAAATATTTTAAATCTTAAAAAATTATTTCGATTGCACAAAACTTCTAGAAATGATTCCAATGAATTTTTTAAAGTAAAAAATGAATTTTTGGACAACTTCAAAAAATTAGAGTTTTAGATTGGTAATTTTGCCTACAAGCTTAGAAATGTTCGAAACGAACTTCAAAATTAATATTTTTCATATTTTTAAACTAATTTTCATGGAAATTTAATAAAGAGAACATTAGAGACAATGAAATTGAGACAAATGGATGCAATTTTGGCCATGTATTTGAGTATAAGTGGTGACTCTCTCACTCCATTAGGAAGTGACTCACTCACTCACTCCCATAGGGGTAGGAGTAATTAAGATGAGTAAGGGTCAATAGGAAGGTGACATGTAGCTTAATATAAGTTGTGAGATCAAATAGTAACTTAATCAATCATGTCCAATCAAGTGAAGTGTATATATGGCACTCAAAAATCAAAATTTCTCTAGACTTTTGTAGGGAAGTCACGTTGCTTTTTCATCCTCCTAGAACTGTATGGTTTTCTCTACCATTTTTTCATTTTTCTAGTTTCCAAACTTAATTTTTTTCTAGTTTTTACCCTAAATTCCAACTCCAATTAGATATTTGACCTCCTCTACATCTATCCAAGTAATTTAAAAAGAAAAATGCTTGGAATATGGAAAAAGTTATGTAGAGAAATTTAAGCTAACCAATAGGAAATCAAGGAGAAAGGAGTAAGGAAATGGAAGAAAAAGGGGAAGAAAGAGAAGTCTAAAAGGAGCAAAGCAAAAATAAGTATGTGGATACCTAAACTAGTACGTTTCAGTAATTTTTGGTTATGTAAATTAAGGTTTTTGTATGTAAAGTATAAATAATTCAAATTAATGGGGTATAAGTTAAAATAAATGTTAATAAAGTGGACTAATAAGGATAAATGTAAGATTGTCTTACAAAGAGGGGGTATATAAAGATTCTGATTTTGTTGCCTGGCTCCTTTAGTTTCGATTTTGATTTCTCTATAATTTTCAGCTTTGTTTGAAGGCTTAGTTTAAAGGTGAGTTAGCATTCCTGAAGGTGTTCACTAGAGTGGCGGGTTTTATTTTTAGTAGCAGCTCTATCTTTTTTCTCGTCCAATTTCTGATGCCTTGGGTTGCCATCTGGTTTTGATATCTCTTATACTCTATTTTCATGCTATTCTCTACTTTGGTTCATGGTTACCTCCTTTCTTTGGCTCTGGATTTAGTTGGGTTTGCAGAGGTTGAATTTTTGACCTATTATGTTTCATTTTTATTTGCCACTGTGTTGGCAGAGTTTAATTTTATTATTGTTGGCCTGCAATCAGTGGCTATGTATGCATTTTTGTAAGCTTCATTATTGTTTATAAAAGTTTTAGCCTGTTAAGAAAAAAAAGAGCTTACCAACTTTAACTAATACAGAAAAAATATTTTGAATCTCAAAAAATTATTCTGATTGCACAAAATTACTAGAAATGATTCCAATGAATTTTTGAAAGTAAAAAATAAATTTTTGGATAACTCAAAAAAATTAGAGTTTTTGACCTATAATTTTGCCTTCGAGCTTAGAAATGTATCGAAACAAACTCAAAAATTAATATTTTTTTCATATTTTTAAACTAATTTTTATGGAAATTTAATAAAGAAAGCATTAGAACTAATGAAATGGTGACAAATGGATGTAATTTTGGCCATGTATTTAAGTATAAGTGGTAAGTCACTCACTAACTTAGGAAGTGACTCACTCACTCACTGCCATAGAGGTGGGAGTGAGACGAGTAAGGGTTGATGAGAAGGTGACATATGACTTAATATAAGCTGTGAGATCAAATAGTAACTTAATCAATCATGTCCATTCAAGTGGAGAGTATATAAGGCACCCAAAAATTAAATTTTCTCTAGACTTCTATAGGAAGTCACGTTGCTTATTCCTCCTCATAGAACTGTATGGTTTTCTCCACCATTTTCTTCATTTTTGTAGTCTCCAAACTTAAATTTCTTTTACTTTTTACCTTAGATTCCACCTCCAATGAGATATTTGACCTCCTCTTCATCTATCCAAGTAATTTAAGAAGAAAAATTCTTGGAATTTGGAAAAAGATGTGCAAAGAAATTTAAGCTAACCAAGAGGAAATCAAAGAGAAAAGAGTAAGGAAATGTAAGAAAAGGGGGAAGAAACAGAATTCTAAAAGGAGCAAAGGAGAAATAGGTATGTGGATACCTAAACTAGTATATTTTAGTAATTTTTGGTTACATAAATTAAGGTTTTTGTATGTAAAGTATAACTAATTCAAATTAATGGTATGTAAGTTAAATTGAATGTTAATAAAGTGGACTAATAAGGATAAATTTAAGAAAACAAAGTTAGAATTTTGAAACCCTAATAAGAACATATTATGTAACTTAGGTGAAAATGCATGAAATATATGGAAAAATTGAATTTGACATCCACATGATGGAATTGGATATTAGAAAAGTAAACTAATATGATTAAACTGAAGAAATCAAGCGTGAATCATAATGTTCACTTTTGATCTATATTATGTAAGTTAGAGATAAATTATGTACTAAAGAAATTAAATGGATTAAATGTTGAAAACATGCTTAAATGAACTAGATAATGTGTATGGAACATAAAGAATGAGGAAAAGAACTAATAGGTGGATATATACAATATGGCCAAATGGTATACCAAGGGTATACTTAGGAAATTTTGATGGAACAATAAAAGAAATGCATGAAATATACATTTAAGCGTGATTGACATAACTTAAACGATAAAGATGAAATTTTTGCCTGCATTCATGATGTAACTGAATGGTAATTAATGGAATATAAATGAATAATTAATGAAATATTTATGATTTATAAAGAAATGATAATATATGATAGATGCCAAGTTAAGTACATAGGAAAGGTACCATTGTATGATTAATAATATAAAAATAATGAAAGTAATTAGGTAATGATGAGAATACATGGCTTTAAATTGATGAATAAATGCTTAAAACATGTAAATTATACTTAGAAAACATGATTGGAATGGAAAATGATGATAAAACCAATGTGAGTGGTCTTACTCCATGCTTGGCCAAATGGAGAACATATATGGATTCATTAATATCTGATGTATAATGACAAGTTAAAGTAAGAAATGAATAAATGAACATAAAAATGAAGACATTGCATGATGAAGTAATATGTTTAAAAAGGATACTACAATGTCCGAATGATGATGATATGTGAAACCATGGCCATTTGATGTGAAATGACAAATGAAAGCATGAAATAAACAGATAAACTCGTAAATGATGAGATAGTGTGATGAAACAATATGTATGATAGGCATGTTATCTTGGCTGAATGAAGCATATGTAATAAATGATATGTTTTTAACTAGTGAAATATGTGATGGAAATGGAAATATTATGGAATGTATGGTTTGGTAATAGTACATAACGTGAAACCAAATGAAAATATGAAAAATAGCATTATGTAATAAGAATTTTATTTGCCCTTATAGCTAGTGGTTAAACTAGAAGCATAGGATATAATTGGCCAGCCATATGAACGTGATATGTACCATTTGATTAGAAAGACGTTTATTGGTCGAATGATCACTTCGATAGGGTCGAGTGGTGGGTCGAAGCATTGGCCACACCTAGCGATCAGTCCAACACATTTAGGGCTATTAGGGTCCTCATCCCACATATCCGGTTTAAGAGTTTTCACTGGTTGATAGTAGGAACAAATGTATATTTAAATGATAAAAAGAGGATTAAAATGTAAATAAATAAGGAAAAATAGTGGAAATGTGAATAAAAATGAGAAAATGTGAAAAGAGTAGTTGACTGAATAATAGTGGCAAATATAAAAAAATTATTGTTAATGAAAAATGGAGAAACATGTAAACAAGGGACAAAAGAGGGCAAATATATATGCAAATTAATGGTGAAAGGTGAATAAACATGTAAATAAGTAATTACAAATGGCCTAAATGTAAATAAAAGATAAAAGATGGCAAAATTGTAAATAAATGAACAAGTGGTGGTACATATGGAATAAGTAGTAAAACAAATTAGTGTAATATGGATAAATTATGAAAAAGATGATAAATGTAAAAAAAAGAAATAGGGATTAAATGGTAATTTTACACACACCTAGGAAAAAGAAAAGTTAAGTGGTAATTTGGTGGTTAAAAATGTAAATTTAGACTAAAAAGATGAAAATGGAAGTAAATTAAAAGTTAGGGACTAAAAAGGAATTTTGGCACACATAAGTACTTAAAAGGTAAAAATGTAAATAAAAGAATTATAAGAACTAAAGGTGAAAATTGAGCATTATAGGAGTTTATTATTATGTATGAGAATTAAATTATGGAATGGAAACTAAAATTTATTAGTACAATAAAAATAATTGGTGATATAAGGATAAAATAATAAATCGAAGGATAACACGGTAAATTGATTGTAAAATGAAAAAACTAGGAGCATAATTGTAAATAAGTAACAAAAATGGCATTTTTGTAAAATAAGGATAAGAATTGGTATTGAAATATAAAATGTTAGGGATTAAGTAGCAAATTTGACAAGATAATGACCCTTAAGAGAAAATTTGAGAAAAATTATAGTAAGGATAAGTAAAATGAAAAAGATAGTAGCTCAACTTTTAATTAAATAAAATATGATAATGGAAATAAGGGTAAACTAATTTAGCAGGTAAAATATGTAATGTTTAATATGAAATTAAAGATATCAAGGTATAATTAATGATATAACTTAATATATAAATAAAGTGAAGTGATTAAGAAATAAATTAAGAATTAAATATAAATATATAATTATTATTATGATAAATTAGTATGGCATGCAGGAATAATTAATGAAGTACATTAAGGGCAAAATGGTAAATTTGATATAACAAAGTACATTATGGGTAAAACAGAAATTTTAGCAAGGATGATGTGCAAAAACTAATAATAGTGAAACCAAATAGTGAGAGTAAGGTCAAATAATAAATAAAGAATTTAAGTGATGTAATTGAAATTAAAATGAAAAATTAGGGGTAAAATCGTAATTCGGTGATAAAATAGAGTAGCTTGTAGCAAAGTCACAAATAAAATGTTGAAATGATATTTTAGTGGCAAAATGGTAAGTAAATGAAGAAATGCATATAATAGAAATAAAATAATAATTTTACACATGAGAAATGAAACAAGAATAATAGATCAGAAATAAAAATGATAAATCAATAAAATGAAAAGCAAAAATGTGAGAATGAAGTTAAAAGGGTAGCAATAATAAATTGGTAAAAAATTTGACAAAAAAAATATAAATAAATAAGGCATTAAAAATGCAAGTAAGATATAATATGGAATTAAAAAATATAAACATGAATGGAAATTTAATTAAGGCATGTAATAATACGAAAATAAGAAAAGGAGAAAATTGATAGAGAGAAATTAAGATAATACACGTAAATTAATTAGAATAAAGAATTTTAATTATAGATGCATAAAGAATAAAAAATAAAAATATACCTATACATACATGTGAAATGTATTGGCTGGATATTAATCGCTAAACATTTTATGCTTAGTGCGTAGTTTTATTTTATTTATATATATATATATATATATATATATATATATATATATATATATTAAAACTAGTGTATTTTATTATATCTTAATTATATGCCGGCTAATGTATACTATGTATAAATGTGCAAAGTAGGGTGAAATTTTGTTTAGACTTTCTATAATTTTATGTTATTAGCACAAATAAATTTTTTATTTTATTTGTACAAAAAATCCTTCCACATACAAAATTTTAACTTGATAGAACTAAATTTGTCAATTCTATATAGATTTGATATTTTTTTATTTGACCCGAATACGTGTGAAAATAGTGATCCAAATATGAAGAAAATTTGAATAATCCAAATAATTTAGGATTGAGCCAAATCTAAAATCGAAACTAAAAAGATTGCGTAAAAATACTTGAAATCTGACTTGATCCTAACCGAACCCATGACCTGATGTTTTCAATTAAATTTTATTATATATATAGTTAAATTTGATTGAAACATGTAGTATTCACTATGAAATCATGACCTAAATTTTAATTTTAGCTTTGAACATTTTAATGGTCTTGTTTTTGTCTCAAATATAATTTTTAGATTTGTCACAAATGATACTATTCATATCCAGAAAAATATTATTCGTATCCCAGGTGACATTATTTATTTCGAGAACTACTATTCACAAACTGAAATGTACTATTCACAGATTCAAAATTTCTTGGGTGTTACACTTTCTTCTAAGCTTGAGATGCTATTGCAGCGCCTTGCCCCTCGCGGTGAAATTAATTTCTGTTAGGCAGTTAACTGGACTTAATTGTTTGAGTCGCCACCAATTGAAATGACGGGTGCAATTGAACACCGAAAAAAGTGATGGTTTGCATTAAAATTGGATTCAGGATTGGTTATGCATAAGAAAGGTATTACACGCCCTACATATTTATTGTATATATATGTCTCCAATAATATACACAAAAATATTAATGTTTTACTCATATGACAAAATGACACTTATAGTATTTACCTAAGACATTTAAATTAATGCATAAACATATACCATTAAAATATATGTTATGATATGCAATAATTAAGTACAAAATATACCAATCAATATTAAATAAGTAAAGAATTGTAATGTTAAGTACTTAAATTCATGGAAAATACCCTATAACGGACTTAATTGAAATGAATAAAATTAGCATTTGGTTTAATTTGGCATTAAACATGAAAGAAGAACTAAATTGAACAAAATTTATATTTCTTTTCTCGATTTGCGGCTGGCAATGTTTATGGCATGCTAGCATTCTAGGGAAAGCATAGTTATTATGCTAGTATATTTTACTATTGTTTATCTTCGGGGAACATGTTGTCTTACAAGAAAATTGGAGAAGTTTGGAATATACCTATGACTCATGAGATGAGAAATTGGTTCTAATATAAACGAGAAAATATCAAAACAGAAAATAATACATTCGAAATTAGTTCTATATTGGAATTTTCCTTAATTAGGAAATTTGTCACTACGAGTGTGTATTAATATGGGTAGTTACCTAATTTAAATTAGACAAGTGACATATTAATGAGATATTATTTCCTTTATTTAATATATTGTAATTGCCAATTTTACATTAATACCAATTAAGATAATGTAATCTTACATTAATTGGAGCCCCTATAAATAGGGCAAAAAATTTTGCTTTTGGAGTGCAGAAAAATCTCTCATATCGAAACTCTGTCGGTTTTACTTCGCGTGCTCATTTTCTCTCTTTGTCTGTGGGGTTTTTAGTTCCCAGATCAAAGCTTTCATCTCGAGATTTGTGACACGTGCATGAAAGGCATGCCGGGTGACATGAAACAAACGATTTCAACTTCAAAGTATCTGCGCTACGAGATGTATTTTTTTTGCTCTCGCGATATGTCGTGACATATTTCTTACATTGGTATCAGATCTAGATTTTTTGCATTCCAGCTATTTTGTTTATAGATATATATTTTTGTGAAAATTTAGACATGATTACAGGCTGTATGATATGCATATTGGTATTTGTTTTTGCATATATGTATTATTTTTAGTCTGTATTTTTTGTGTATTTATACATAAAAAATTATTTAAAAGTCGATAATTAAAAACTTCATGTGGGAATTTTCTAAATTTGACCATATCATTGAACTTAAAGACCCCAAAAATCCTCCTCAGAAAAAATTCAATGGCCTGAAACTACTGGAAAGGCAGCGCTTGCAGTATGCTAGGCGCATACCAGAGGGCGCATCCCAGGCACGTGCTAAATCCACACGCTGAGTGAAATGTCACTCAACTACGTGGACCAATGGGGGAGTGACACATGGCCTTATGATGAAGTGTCACATGTCAGTTGACATGGCAAGGTGGGTCCATCTAGTGCCACGTGGCACCATATGGTAAAAGGGTTTTGCCACATGGCTTGATGAGTCATGCCATGTGGCAGCCTGTGAAGCTAACACATGGCGTGGGGGGGGTCTAGCCACGTGACTTGATGAGCATGCCACGTGGAAACACGTGGGCCAATGGACGGATGCCACGTGGCAGTCTGTGGTAATGTCATGTGTCACATGTCAATCCATTAGGTGCCATGGGGCATCTATGTAGACCAATTGGTGTCAGCCACGTGTCAGTTATTGTTTGATGTGGCAACATGTGGCCTAATGGGGCTGTGCCACATGGCACAGAGCCATAGCTGGCGTGTGGTGTGCATAAAGCACATGAGGCCCACCTTCATTGGTGCATGTGGGCGCATGAGCCCTCTTCCGGCCATCATTTTTTACCTAATTTTTTGCAATTCTATTTTTCATAATTTTTTTTTAATTTTTTGGTGTTTTTAAATAATTTTTTAGCATTAGAATAATTTTTATAAATTATTTTATTGAAAATTTTATAAAAATTTAAAGAAAATATATTTTCTACCTTCTTTAATTTTCAAATTTGTTTGAAAATTAATTATATAGATTTTTTCCTTATATTTGATTGAAATGATTTTCAATTATTTTTTTTTGTTTACACATGAGTGTACTAACAATTTTTTTCTGTTATGTGTAACAAATATGACGATGATAAGGACGCCTACAATTCCACATACTCCTCAAGGAATTGCTCAGGCTAATGTATGAGTGCATAAGGTCTGTAGCATGAGGTTTCACAAGAAGGCTAGAATTGATGATATTGATGCTATTGTACATCATATGGTCAACATGCATAAAAAGATGTAGGGTTGTATTTAGGTTGGTGGCTTAGATAGGGGGTGAAATCACAAACTTCTTTATGATATCATGTGTGACTCATTTAGTTACCATGTGGCACTCTAGAACTTATTAGTTGAGTGCTGAAGTGAACATTATGGACATTTCGTCATTCTATTTTTATATAAGGCAATTAAACGGGGAGTGTTAAAAAGTAACACTCAGTCTAACTTGGTGCTCAGGAGTGGGCGTAAAGTGTTCACCCATGGCTTCATGATCGCACATATGGCATTCCTTTACAATTGATGCGTATGGTAAGGATGTCAATTCCAGTTACTAAGATAGTTTTGGATTCATAGGGCTCCTAATTTGTTCACATGAGTGTTATATTGCTATCCTTATTAATGTGGACTTTTATGTTAGGAGTTATCTTTCCTATTTTTGTTTTGAGATGAGACATATATGTCTTATTTTGGGATTTATTAGATTTTATAATAAATCCATTTATTTTTTGTTATGGATATTATTATGGTTTATAATTTTATAATGAATGTGTTCATTTTAATATTATTTGCCTTGCAATATTTTATGAGTAGAATAGTTGCTTGATTTTTAAGTTAAGGCGTAATTATCTATATTACATAATATCCTCAATTAAGTTAGAGAACTTAACTTCCAATAAATCAAATTTACTATACATGAAATTTTAATCTATAAGGTTAGACATTAGAACTTAGAGGGTAATTGGATACTGTTAGTAACCTTTTCGATTTTGAGCCTAATAGATAATTTCATTAGATTTTAATTTTAGGTGCATAGTAAATAGCATGTATTGCCAAATTCTTCTTAATGATGTGCAACATATGTTCTATTTTGATCAGAGGATCTAAATGGCTTCCAAATCAATAGTCGTTGAATTGAACAAAGATGTGAAACTGAATAGTGACAACTATGAAATCTGGAATATGAGAATTCAGTATGTGCTTAAGAAGCAAGAGCTTTGGAAACCTTAAGTTTAGTCATCCTCCTAAATGCGATGGAAGATGATATCACCAGGCAATTTTGCACGTATCGAAATGCAATAGATCCGTGGATCACATTGTAGGGGAAGTTTGGAGGAGTGTCTCTAACTAGGCTTCGATTTTTAACGATCAAGTTCGATACTTATCAGAAAAGACCTGATTGTTCAATGTGCAAACATCTCCGAGAGATGGAGAACATAATTTGTAAACTTGGTAAAGTAGGTCATAAGTTGATTGATGAGCAACAGGTCCAGGCTATCATCTGATCCTTGCCAAGGAGTTGGAAGCACATGAAAATGCAATTGACTCACATGAATAGCATTAAGACATTTAAGGATGTTGCTAGATATTTGGAGCTAAAAGAGGACCGTTTAGCATCGATCAAGGTCAATGTTAAAGTGCATATGGCATAGTCCAGTTCTAGTAAGAAGAAATAAAACGAGAACAAGAAGAAGAGCTTATATGGCAAAGGCAAGGAAAGAGCTCAAGAGCCTAAAAAGCAAAAAGTTAAGTAAAATGGTAAAGGGTCAAAAGGCAAGAAAAAAAGTAAACATTTCTAAAGTGAAGTGTTTCAATTGCTAGCAAAAGGGACACTACGCTAAAAATTACATTGTGCCCAAACAGGTACATTAATATCAATTAAGGAAATTTAATCTTACCTTAATTGGAGCCCAATAAATATGGCCAAAAATTCTGCTCTTGCTGTGTAGAAAACTCTCTCATACCGAAACTCTATCAGCTTTACTCTACATGCTCGTTTTCTCTCTTTGTCTATAGGATTTTTAGTTTGTGGATCAAAGCTTTTATCCCAAGATTTGTGACACATAGGTAAAAGACGTGCTAGTGACATGAAACAAACGATTTTCGCTTCGAAGTATCTACGCTATGAGAGGTATTTATTTTTACTTCTCGTGATATGTTGTGACATATTTCTTACAAAAATAATTATAGATTTTTTTTATTCTTCTTACATAATTTTCTTTTGTGGGACTTCTTGTAAAAAAAGGAACAAAATTTATGGGTACACTTATATGGAAGGATTTCTTTTATAGGGGTGAGAAAAAAAATCAAAAATATGGTTATTCGTAAAATCAGTCAGAAATTGAACCGATTTTTCGATTAATCAATTCGATGGATTTGATTACGATTTTTAATTTTTATATTTTTTATTACAGTTTTGAATTTTAAGTACTAGTTAACCGTTAGTTTATGGTTAACTGGTTCACATATATATATATATATATATATATATATATATATATATATATATATATATATATATATATATATATATATATATATATATATATATATATATATATATATATATATATATATATATTTATTTATTTATTTATTTATTTATTTTTATACCTTAAATTTTTTTTTCTATTTCTATATAAAACTTACACAAAATAATACTTTAAAATATATTTAAATTATATTTTTACACCTTAATTTTTTTATATTCTCCCAGAAAATTTATATAATACTTTAAACTAAATTTATATTATGTCATTTTTTAATTATATAGTAATATTTATATGTAGTAACCAATTAATTTTTATATATGATATTTTTTATCATATATTGGTGTTCATATTTACTTAATAGTATTTAATTACATTTTCTTATATTTTAGAATTTATGTTATAACATTTAATATTATCCAAAATTTTATTTGACTTAGAATCAACCATATTAATCTCCAACAAATATCAAATCTATTTCATAATATTAGCTATTAATTTATAAAATATGAATTTTATCTAGTAAATTATATTTATTTTGTGATTTTTAATTTGAATTATTTTGCACATTTAAAATTAAATTGAATTTTGTCTATTTTTTTTATAATTTTATGTTATATATTTTAATGGTTAACCGAAAAATATTGATTAACCAAACCGAAAAATCAAAAGCGATGGATGGTTAACCGAATGTAACGGACTGATTAATAATTAGTGATTTTAAAAAATCGATATTAATGGATTGATTAATTTTTTTTTTGTTCATTAACCAACAAATCGGTCCTTACTCACCCTTAGACAATATTATTATTTAAAATGATTTATTTTTTATTTTTCATTACTATGACGTATGCGAATAGTGTGTGTGTGTGTATATATATATATATATATATATATATATATTAATCTTACGAAAACCCTTTACTCTTATGAATTTCAAACTTGGCTATGAAATGTCTTGGTATTCATTTAGCCTTGATTCATGCAGGTTAAAAAAATTATTCTTTTTAGGGCTACTGTGAAATTTTGCCCCTATACTTTTTAAAATAGAGTAATTTTGCCTCTCAATTTTTTTTAACCATCTGTGTCCCTAAAGTCATTTTTTATGCGATTTTACCCCTATAATGGATGAAAATCCGACGTGGCAAACGGCACAAAAGGCGACCAATGAGAACACGACACCTCATTTGCCACTTGCTTTCTCTCTCCTAGTCAACATGTTTGTTTCCCAAGAAAATTTGTAAATTTTTCAAGAAAAATCCCATTTTCTTCCTCTTCTTGCTTCCGTTCTTCTTGTTCTTCTTCTTCAAAAATCACCAACTCCCAAACATTCAAACACAAAATTTCAGAAAGATTAACAATGGCAAACAAAAATTAATAGAAAATCCATATATCTTACCCCTCAATTATCTGTTCTTGTTTTTCAAAAATTAGAGAGAAAGAAGAACAAGGAATTTTAATTGCAACTTCTATCCAAAATAAATCGGATAAGGTTATAATTATCCAAACACAGTCTCCACCGTTCAAGTTGAAGAACAAGGAGTTTCGGCCATACTCATAAAAAATCAGCCCAATCTAACGTCAAATCTATCCGATTGTTAAAAAAGATGAAAATGATCATTTACATAAAAACCCAGAAAATAGTTCCCTTTTTGCAGCAAAAAATTAAACTTATAGACTTTAAAAACTAATCTTCACCATTGTAATTTAAAAACAATAAATTTTGACCATACTCACCAAAAATCAGGCCGATCTAATTACAAATACCTACACAATCGTCAAAAACGATGGAAGAGGAAGAGAGGAGGAAGGAGGAAGAAGAAGGGAGCAGAGAGGAGAGGGTTTTTTTTTTGCGATTTTACCATGTCATTAAAATGGTTGCCACGTGTGTATCTATGTGTCGCATTTTCATTGATCGTCGTTTGTATCGTTTGTCACGTCGAATTTTCGTCCATTGTAGGGATAAAATCGCGTAAAAAAATGACTTTAGGGACATAAATAACTTAAAAAAAAAATTGAGAGGTAAAATTACTCTCTTTTAAAAAAGTACAGAGATAAAATTTCACATTAGCCCTTCTTTATATAGTACAAATATGGAGTCCTTAAAAGACGAAAGGAAGAAGAGAATTTTTTTTTTATTTATTTGCTTTATATTCGGTTTTGTAAAAGAAGCTCTATTATTATTATTATTGGCGGATGTGTGTGAGTTAGATGGATGATTAGGAGGCGTATGATATTTTATTTCCTATTTTCTTTAAACTGATTTTCTAAAAAAAATTCCTCTTTTTTTAAAAATAAAAAACCCGAAAACAAAACTTTTCAACGTCCAAAGATCTTCCAACCGAAATTTTTTTGAAAAGAAGGGATATCTTTTCTAAATGGATGAAATAATTAAGAAAAATAATTATTATTTTTATAGATTTAAACAAATCTCTAAATCAAACCGTTCCCTAAAAGTGATTTTCCTAAAAGTGATTTATAAAAATTCATTAATGGTGAATGGAGTCCACTTAAAGAGATCATGCCAAATGCTAAAAGACAGACAATTTTTCCTGGAAATGAAAGAAGGAATAGTTTTATAAATGCAACCCGCTTTAAGATAAATAAACTTATTTTTTTTAAAAGTATCTAAGATATACATGATATGCTGAAATATGTATTCTTGAGCGCAAAATATCAAAATAAAGCAATAACTTACAAAAATGGAGATGAAAGAGAAAAGATGAACAAAACATATTTATGTTTTCAAAACATATACCTGTTTTTAAAATAGTATTAATATAAACATTACTTTATTCATTTCCATCTGTTCGCACTTTTTATATTTTTATATTTTGTTATTTAATTGTCCACACTGCATAAATAAAAGAAAAGAAAAGAATTAATAAACTAATCATAAATAAAATGGCAATTAATCCCGTTTCATTTACCTATGGGTGAACACTACGGAGAAATGGGGTATTTACGGCTATAATTTGATGAAAGAAAAAGTAAAATAGTATAACTAAGCAGTGACGTTGATGCAAGATAGTAGATGAACTGTGAACAATTAGACATATTTTTTCAATTAAATATAATTTTTATATAAATTGGGATGTGAATATTAATGAAATGGTGTCGCAGATTCAGGTCACATCGGATTTTAGATATTTTTTAATGAATTTTTTGTATTTCATATTAGGGTCGGAAGTTAAATTAATTTAATTTCCTTAATCTCTATATACATAATCTTAATAAATTTATACAAATATTAAAAAATATATAAATCATATTATATTAAAAACAAAATGGATCATTTTATATTTCTAATGAAAATTTAGCAAACTCAAGCTTTTGGGTTGAAATAGAATGACAAAAGAAATCAACTGTAGCTGTTCGGTGAAAATATGTGGACTAAAGAATTAGGCTTCTATGTATTCAAATACAACCCGATCGATAAAACTAAACTGATTAAATCTATTTTCTTTTAAATGAATAAACGTTTCCCATTTTAAATTTTAAAATAGCCTAAATTAATCTTCAACATTTCAAACATATTCAACACGAGTTATCCATTATATTTACCGTACATAACTAACAGAATGTTCAATTAAATATGCATAGAACTAATTACAAATATTTTTTCAACCTATCATATAAATTTTAATTAAGTTCTCAACATATAAAACCGAACAAATCTAGCCGATACAATACTGTTAATTTGGCATTAGTTATGGACAAAAAAATTAATGGAGGGTTTGAATTGAAATTAATATAAAATGCTGGAGATGGATTTGATATGTTTTATAGGTTGGGCAAAAATGGAATAATAGATCAGGGATATTTTAGTAACTAATTCAAAAATAAAAGTGAAATTCTAAAAAAAAAAAAAATGTGAGAGTCATCTTTTAGATGGGGTAGTGGAATTGATCTCATGAAAGAGATGAATGTGTTGTACATTAGAATTGGTTATTGCAGGGACATGCGTAGAAACAATTAAGGATAAACTGATGCAATTTCTTGTACCTTTGATTTGTATTATTATTATTATTATTATTATTATTATTATTATTATTATTATTATTATTATTATTATTATTATTATTATTATTATTATTATTTATTTATTTATTTTTGATGTGTGTACGAGTAGATGGATGATTAGGAAGTTTATGATTTTTTTTTAATTACCGATTTTCTAAAAAAAAAATTCCTCTTTTTAGAAACAAGGAAAATAAAAGTTTTCAAAGGTAATTTTTTAAAAAATAAGGGATATTTTTTTCTGAATGGATGAAAATAATTAAGGAAAATGATTATCATTTAAACAATTCTTTAAATCAAATCACTTCTGTAAATTTATTTTCCGAGCATGTGCAATGATGAATGGAATCCACTTAAAAGAGATCATGCCAAATGCTAAAAGACAATTTTTTACTTGAAATGATGGAAGGCATAGTTTTATAAATGCAACCCATTTTAAGATAAACTGAACTGTTTTTAAGTATTTGAGGTATACACGATTTCCTCCAATGTCTCCTGTCTCTCCCCTTAATGCTCTTAACGGTCCTTTGTTTATAGCCAAAAGGATACCACTATAGTGTACAGTGGCCAGAATTTCTGCTTCTGCTGGTTAAAAGGGTGGATAATCAAGCTATAAAATTGGTCCCTCAACTGTATAACCCTCTTGACAAATGGGCTCGGGCCAGTTATTGGGTCAGCCCAAAATGTGGTTATTAGGGTGAAACCCATTAAATCTCAACTACTATCTGGGCCTCAATAACTGTCTTGGACCCTTATTTTAAATTGGGCTATAATCTTCCCTGTGCTCACAACAGATTTTTATTTTTATAAAAAAAGTACTAAAATACTCTTTTTGTTAATATCTCTACAATTTTTTTGGCAACAACAATATTTTTAATATTCTAAAATCGATACTAAAATACCTTTTCATCAAATTATCACCAACTATGAATTAATGACGCTAATATGGCATTGATACATGGCAAAATATACCACGTCAGTGTCACATATATTTTTAATTACATCAGGTTTTTATTTTTTATTTTCTTATATGTAATTTCTTTTTAATTTTAATTTCACTCTTATTTTTTATTTGATATCGGATACTTGTGTTATTTTCAAGGCATGTAACTATTTTATATTTATGAAATAAACGTTACTTTATTCATTTTCATTTCTTTGTACTTTGTATATTTTTATATTTAATTGTTCACCATATAGATAGAAGAAAAGCAAATAATTAATAAACTAATAATCACATGAACATAAATTAAATATAGAACTATGAAAGAAATTTAGGTATAATGACAACTTAATACTTTCGTAAATAAAATGTCAATTAATCTCATTTCATTTACCTATTGGCGAAGACCCCAGATGAAATGGGGTATCTACAGCTAGGGGTGAGCAAAAAAAAATCGAAAATATAATTAACTGTAAAATCGATTCGAAACCGAACCTATTTGATGGATTTGATTGTAATTTTTAATTTTTATATTTTTTGTTAATGGTTACGGTTTAAATTTTTAAATACCGGTTAACCGTTAATCGGTTTATATATATAAATATTATTTTTATATCTTTATTTTTTTTCTCTGAAATTTACATAAAATAATACTTTAAATATATTTAAATTATATATTTATTTTTATACCTTAATTTTTTATATTTTTTTATAAATATTATATAATATTTAAACTATATTATATTATTCTCTTTAATTATATAGTAATATTTATATATAATATCCAATTAACTTTTATATATATTATTTTTTTATCATATATTGGTGTTTCATATTTTACTTAATAGCATTTAATTATATTTTCTTATATTTTAGAATTTATGTTATAACATTTAATATTATCCAGAATTTTATTTGACTTAGAATCGAGCATATTAATTTTCAACAAATATCAAATTTATTTTATAATATTAGCTATTAATTTATAAAATATAAATTTTGACTAGAAAATTATGTTTGTTTCATAATTTTTATATTACATTATTTTGTACATTTGAAATTGCATTGAAATTTATCTTTTTTTATATAATTTTATGTTATAAATTTTAACGGTTAACCGAAAAATATTGCTTAACCAAACTGAAAAACCGAAATCGATTGACTAGTTAATCGAATGTAATGGATTAGTTAATGGTTAGTAATTTTAAAAAATCGATATTAATGAACTGATTAATTTTTTTACTCATAAACTAGTTAATTGGTACATACTCACTCATATCTACAATTATGATTTAATGAGAGAAAAAAAAAATTAAAATAGTAAGAGTGAGCAGTGGCGACTATGCAAGATGATGGATAGGCCGTGAAATTCGTAGACTAATAAATTAAAATTTAGCAAACTCAGGCTTTTGGGTTGAAATAGAATGAAAGAAGCAATCACTTGTAGCTTTTCGGTGAAATTCGTAGACTAATAAATTAGGCCTTCTATGTAATCAAATACAAGCCGATCCATATAACTAAACTTATTAAATCTACTTTCTTCCAATGAATAAACATTTCCCATTTGGACGATTGGGACAAGCCCAAATATACTTCTGTACATTTGCATAATTTTGCTACATATACTGATGAAAAAAAAAAAAAAAAGTTAATTACTCCAATCTCTTCCATCCATGACTTAATTTTCATTTTATGTTTCCAAATTTTAAATTAGCCTTAATTAATCTTCAAAATTTCAAATATATTCAAATTGAGTTACATTTACCGTTTATAACTAATGGAATTTCCAATTAAACATGTATAAAAATAATTACAAATATTCCCCCAACCTATCATCTAAATCTTAATTAGGTTCCCAACATACAAAACCGAACAAATTTACCCCCACATATGATGCTGTTAATTTGACATTCCGTTAATTATGGACGGAAAGATTAAGGGAGGATTTGAATTGAAATTATCATGAAATGTTGGAGATTGATTTGTTTTGTTTTATAGGCTGGGGGGCCAAAACGAAATCATAGGTTGGGAGTATTTAGTAATTAATAATAAAAATTTGACTCAATTGATAAGACAATACTCAAATTTATAAAAATAAATACAGACTTGTGAATCAAGAAGATATACATTAACGGGACAAATGGACTCTAATTTAACACTTAGAAAGGAAGCGTGTGTAAATTAAATTTTTCTATTGAACTGAAATAATGTATATTAAATTATTATTTACAATAAATACCTTTTTACACAGATTTTTTTTTTTTTTTGGAATTTCATTATTTTTATTTTTTCATTAACAAAGGACCAAGCAGTCACCGACGGTTGTACTTGGCTGTTGGGGTCAATCCCGGTCAGGAATCCAACGGTCAATACAAAGTTTATTGCTATTGGTCGGTGATCAACGGTCAAATCGAACAAGCCTTTTTTTTACATCTTTTTTTTTTTTTTATTCTTCTTCTCTCATTTTCTACTTCCCGCTCTTGCCCTTACGCGTGGGGCCCAGGCCCAACTCCGTCGGCAAAAGAAATGGCAACGCACTAATGGACAGGGATCCATTTTTGCTGCTATTGGAACTATTTCCATTTAGCATATTTTTTAAATTAATTTAGAATCAAATTATTTTTTAAAATTATTAAAAGTATAAAATATTTATGTATTATTAAAAATATTAAATTAATTTATATTTACGTGTTATATGTATACTTTTTCACATACTGTTCACGATATTCACATATCCCTGTAAAAAATAAAATAATATTTTTAATAAATTCATGTAACAAATCTAACATTTGGTTAATTTTGAAAAATAATTTTTTAAACGGAAATAATTTAAAAAGAAGTCAAGAAATCATGTATTAGCTTTATCCAATTACCCATGTCAGATTAAGAGACTGTTAAATCAATCAAGACATTTAAGTTATCAATTAAACATATAATTACAGAAGAAATAGTTGAAATGAGACTTTCGGTCAAGTCAATTGCTTCATTTTGATGATCAAGGCCAATTCAGAAAAAAAGAAAAAACACTTATTCTCTTTCATAAAACAAAATAAAATTAAAAAGAGATTAACTATCAAATAAGAATTGTGGCATGGGGATAAATATTAATTGGGATAAATTATAAATAAGAACAATGTATAATTTATTCATAAAAGGAATATATATATAGTGGGTTGTTTTCATGGTACTGCCGTTAATATTGTATAGTGGTTTGAGTTTATTATTTCTTGTTTTGATTTGGATAGACGTGGTTTTGCTATTGTGGTTTGTTGGGCTATTTGGAAAGCAAGAAACGAGTGGATTTGAAATGCATTCAAGCTGACTACATCTGCTATTGTGTCGATGGTGATGGCTATTTTGAGTGAGTGGAAGATAGCGCAAATATCAGACAAGGTTGGTCATGCTAGTACTTCCTCTTTACAAGTGAAATGATCTCCTCCCCCCATGGGCTTTCTAAGGGTGAATACGGATGAAACTCTGTTTGCTACTTCCTCTCATTCTGATCTTGCTTTTGTTGTTCGTAACCATCAAGGTCAGTTCATTTATGCTCATTGCAAAACAGTTATGGGAGTTCTTGATCCTGCTGTGGCTAAAGCTCTTAGTGTCCGTGAAGCTTTAAGTTGAATTCATTCGATTCATCTAATCTCTCTTCAGTTCTTATTGAAACAAACTCGCAATCAGTTTACCATGCTTTAAACTCAAATTTGTGTAATTTGTCGGAATTTAGGCTTATCATTAGTGACTGTAAGTCTATTCTTAGCTTAGTATCTAACATCTGTTTTGGATTTATTAAAAAATCTACGAATATGGTTGTTCACCATTTAGTTAGAGCAGTTCATTTTATGCCAGACCTTGTTACTTGAAATTTATCTCCCTTCATTTGTATTGTTTTAGTTATTTTAACTGATTCTGTTTAATAAATTTTCTTTTGGTTAAAAAAAAAAAAAGAACACCATTACCCCAATACTAAATTGGGGGCCAATTGTTTAAATTTACCCAATTGCAAGGCCCTTACTCAAGTTTGCCCAAGCTAAGTTTACAATTATTATTAATTATATATAAATGGCATAATCATAATATAATTACCTCCGTACACTACTCTTATAAACCTAAAGCAAGTAAGCAAACAATCCATATTTGATGCTTTATTGGCTAATTTGAGTTCATAATTTTTATATTTCTACAACAAAAGTCAGTATTTTTTTAGATAAGAATTTTTGGAGATATATAGTTGAAAGTTCATATAGTGGTGGAAACGCTATCCATAGCAATAGAGTATGGTATATTCGTACAACCAAAATACTTTAGATTAATCTGAAATGCTTTTATAGCATCAAATGATCCTTACAAGTTATAGGAATTAATTATGCAATCACAGAAAGCTGTTATAAATGATAATACTGATAAAATCCATGAAATTTATAAGAATATTCTCATCCCCTCTCTATATCATGAATCGAATATGTACTACTAGTGCGAGTTGAAGTCACAGTTGCTTCGATTCCATATCAACCTCATTGGCTATAATGTTTTATTAAAGAACAAAAGTATAATCTGCCATACTTTTTTTTTTCCTTTCGGAATTTGTAAGGGGCTATCAATAAGGATTCAATCGGTATTGAAGGAGGAGTTGCTACTCCTTTGGCAACTCATGTATCTGAACACCCTATCCTATTTGCCAATGATCTCGACATTCATCAAAATGGCTCTATTTTCTTTACGGATACCAGCTCGAGATATGACCGAGTGTAAGGATTTTGGCCATCAATTTTTATTGTTTTATCTCTTTTTTTTTTTTCAAGGCTTAAAGTTTGGTCATCCAACTTTTCGAACTAGTTAGAAAATATCACTAAATTTTTTTATTAATTAAAATTAAAAATTAGAATTTTTTTGGAAGCATATGCACTGTCGAATTGAGTGATAGCATCTGATCCAACAGTATATAGCTATGTGCATGTACATCAAAGTAGCACTCAAATTTTTGTCACTGTACTTTTTAAAATAACTTTTGCTACCAACTTTATCTAAATGTACCTATTTTACTTTTAAAATAGAAATATGTGACGTTATGTGATTAATTGTTATGCGAAATATTTTTATTTTTTTTAGAAATTTTAATTATGGAGACAATTAAGAAAAAGTTTAGTAACCGGTTCGAAAAGTTTAATGGCAAAAAGTGTGATTAGCCCTGTTTCTAAATACTAATTAATGGATACTAATTAATTAATCTGTTTGCAGGAATCATTTCTTTATATTGCTAGAAGGAGAATCCACAGGTAGGCTTCTGAGATATGATCCTCCTACTAAAACAACTCATGTAGTATTGGATGGTTTAGCATTTCCAAATGGAGTACAACTATCTAAGGACCAAACTTTCCTTCTTTTCACTGAGACAACTAATTGCAGGTAATGCAAAATATTTCTTGCAATTTGAACCCTGATCTATACAATTTCTTTCAATTAAATTCCTCAATTATGCATTTCTATATAGAATAATGAAGTACTGGCTAGAGGGTCCAAAGACAGGGAAAGTGGAAGTTGTAGCAGACTTGCCAGGATTTCCAGACAACATAAGGATGAATGAAAAAGGAGAATTTTGGGTAGCAATAGATTGTTGTCGGACTCCAGCACAAGAAGTCCTAACAAACAATCCATGGTTAAGGAGCATATACTTTCGATTACCGATCCGAATGAGCTTGTTAGCTAGACTAATGGGGATGAAAATGTACACTGTGATATCTCTGTTTAATGAGAATGGAGAAATCTTGGAAGTTCTTGAAGATCCAAAAGGTGTAGTTATGAAATTAGCAAGTGAAGTTAGACAAGTACAAGGCAAGTTGTGGATTGGAACTGTGGCTCACAATCATATTACCACTCTCCCTTATCCTTAATTATTATTTTATCAATAATTATGGATTTTAATTATTTGAGTTGTCATAATTGATGATGGTTAAATGATTTGTGAACTTTTTTTTTTTTCATTTTGTAAGGTTGTAATTTGTGATTAACAAAAACTTCTCATGCTTGTAGTTAATATCCACGTCTCAATTTAGTTGCGTGGGACAAAGGACAAGCTAAAATTAGGTGAGATTAGCAATATAGAATTAATGGTTTAGAATTATTAGATGATGCTTGTGTAGTTTATTAAGTAAGTGTAGATGTAACCTGTTTTAATTGACAAGAATTTGATTTACAGTTTGTCAAAGAAATATTAATGATAACAGAGTCTCAAGTTCATGATCTCGCTATATACGTAACAGAGTCAGTAATTATTCCTTAATTAGTATACACAAATTCAGTTTGATATGGTGATTTAAGTTGGGTGAATAGAATCTTAAGATTTTCTGGGTTGGCAGCCAATGCAAACAATAAAAAGGCAATTTAATAAGCTTGGAGTTTGTTGGTAGCCAATACAAGCAAGAGGGGCCCATACATTGCTGGCATTGAAAATGATCGTTCAGATTAAAAGTCCTCTGTTTTTTAGTTCAAATCTTTCCAAACTCCCTTTTACATTCAAAAAACTGGAGTCGACAAATCATTAGATGCTCATTCAATTTTCAAAATTTATGTATGCACGTGTCCCCAAAAAAATAAATGCTCACACATGTTTTAAGCTAATTTTAGAGCTACAGTTTGTTTTTGTAGTATTTAGTTTGTTATATGTAATAAATAGACTATACTGTATCCACTGTCTCTATTTCTATACATTGAATAGAGAATAGTGCAGCAAAATCCAAAAGGCCTATACTTTTTGCACTAATGACAAAATGCTAACAATTCCCCGGAACTCCAATTCTTTTGCTAACAATTTCCATTGCAGTAACATTTCCTAAACTACCAAAACTTGCAATGATTCTCATACCGTTTCTTTTAAGTACATTGATAATATCACATATTATCCCTTGCCACTGGCTCGAAAGTTATAAACCCAATTAGAGGTCCAGAGTTAAGAGGACCACTTGGTACCAGTGGCAGATGTTTTATTAATATAGTCACAGCAAATTGATCAAACATAATGTCAATTAAATTTGTCACATCAATAGACTATACCCTACAAGTTATCACATCAGTCACTCTAACTCTACATACTTTAGATATGACTACATTTGGCACTTAATGGCTTTAGCCACCTAAGCACTATAAATACCAAAAACCTTTACAATCAAGGCAACATTTTTTATTTTTCGATTTCTCTCTTTTCTCTCTCTATTCTATTGTTGAATTAACTTTCAAAGTGCTAATCCCCTACCAGCCAGGGGTAAGTATTATTTTGTGTTGCAAATCCAACATTCGTTGATTGACGTTTAGATTACCAACTTTCCCTACCATCCAATTTAGTTTTTGATATTCTTAAACTTATCAATTGGTATTTTTGTTCAAAGGTGAGAATGGAGGAATCAAGAAGGCATTCTTAATGCCCTAAAGGAAGGCAAAGGATTAAGTCCACCATCCACACAAATAAAACTCCACAGAACCTCCTATCGATATTTGATAAACAAAGGCTCTTTGATGATGTCAACCAACTTAATGATGAAACCTTTTTAACAGTCAAAGATTTGAAAACAATGATGAGAGGCTTTGCCCACAAACTGTAAGATTATTTCATGCACCTTTACGTACTCCCTCTACCTTCTTTTAAGATGATATTTCATTCATACATGCTCCGAAAGTAAAAATGCCCAGAGGGAAGGACCAAATTACAGGACCTGTGGCTAACAGAGACAAAAAATGTTTCCTTCAAACTATTAAAATTTTTGGGCTTGGCTACCCAAAAAAGCCTATGTTTAATGGTAACACTACCACCCCTTTATCTTTAGAATCTTGGAAGATTGAACTTCCCAAAAGATTCAAAGAGGTAAGAATGTCTCGGTACATCAGGAAGTGAACCCGAAAGCCACAGTTTATAGTACCTCACTCAAATACAAATGTACACTTTTGACGACAAAGTTATCTGTAAAGTTTTTTTGTAAAACGTTGGTTGAAGATGCTTTGGATTGGTTTCATAATCTTCCTCCAAGGTTTACATCATCCAAGTTAGGATGCCCAAAACTGCTAATGATCTTTGCAACTTTAAGAAAATGCCTGGTAAAAGCCTGTGGAATTATGTTGACAAGTTTTAGACACTGGCATCTTTGATAAAAAAAACCTACACCACAAAGTCGCTACAATGGCTTTAGCTAGAGATGTAAGAAATTCCTTGTTATTCTAGTTGCTTACCATAAAACCTCTGATTGATTTTACTGATATGATGGATAGGGCAAATCAATTCATTCAGTATGATGATGTGCTTTGAGCAGACCCATAGAAATTTGGCTCGCCCATCGAGCATAAAGAAGTTCACTGGAGAAGCAAAAGCTTAAGAAACCTAGAAAAAATCAGTAGATTCGGGAATGGAGGAAAAAGAAAAGAATTGGATTATAGGAAGATCAATCACCATGTAAATATTCTGACGAAAGTCTACGCTACTCTGAATTTCTCCCCCTTTGACATACTCTTGTGGATTAATGAGAAGCATAACAAGGTAAATCGGCCTAAGAAAATGCCAGATAGAACATTAGTAAGACGGGACAAATCAAAATTTTATGACTTTCACAAAGGTGTAGGCCACACCACGGACAAGTGTAAGGCCTCAAAAACGAAATAAAGACATTGATTAAGAAAGAATTTTTAAAAAGATTCATGGGAGTTTAGATGAAAGGCCCATGTCGATCTCTCATTAAGCATTATGGATCGAACTCAAAAGAGGAAAAAAGATGAAAATCGCGAGACATAAGTTGGAAAAGACAAAGAATAGGTGTAATAAACATGATTGTTGGAGGGTCATCTTACGAAAAGGACTTTTCTAAGAGAAAAAAGGCCAAAAAGGTGTATACTTCTCAATGCAACCCTAGAAGTTGCCTTTTGTTACCATCTCTCCCGAAGCTGTAGGGGATATCAAATTCCCCCATGATGATGTTTTCATAGTTAAGGCCACCATAAATAATTTTATGGTGAAGAAAATTTTTATTGATAATGGAAGCATTGTTAACATCCGAACAATTAAAGCATACAAAAAGATGGGTCTCGCGATTAATGAGTTAAGGTCAAACCACATCCCTCTTATCAAGTTAGACAATACGACTATTTTTATCACAAGCTCAATGGAGTTGTTTATGGATCTTAGAGATGAGGCTATTATCCATGCCTATAAATGCATATTCATGGTTATAAACACACCTTTTGCTTATAACATGATCGTTGGGAGACCTTTACTCTTCCAAATAGGCGCTGAGACCAGCATTAGGTATATGCTAGTAAAAATTCCAATAGAACGAGGAGTAGGTATACTTGGAGAAAATCAAAAAGTTTCAAAAGAGGCATATGTAATGATGATAAGACACAACAAATAGACTTATGTAGTTGAGTCTATTGAAGAAAAATAAAAAAAGGAAGGCCAAGATACACGTTGATGACAATGTAGTAACTACGGCTCCAACCTGATAATGTAACTCGAGATGAAATTGCTCACATCCTTATGATCAACCAAAGTTCTTTTGCTAGGTTGCTAGAAGATATCCTTAGCATTGATTTACAAGTCATCACTAATAAGCTCAATGTAGATCCGAGCTTTACACCTATGAATCAAAAATTATGGAGACATGCACTTGATTGAAACAAGTTCATCTAATAAGAGATAGATCGATTGCTCAAGGCTGGTAGGTCAGAAAGGTGTATTACCTGATTAGCTGGCCAACATAGTCCTAATCAAGAAAAAGGATGGTAAGTCACAAAATATATTCCCTCCTTAATACTTATGCAGGTTATTATTAAATACTGATGTGGCTCTTAAGATAAGAGAAGACGAGCTTCATCACTAATGAACTTGTTGCTATAAAGTTAGGCCCTTTGGCCTGAAAAAATGTAGGAGTGAAATACCAGAGGCTAATGAACAATATCTTTAGAGACCAAATCGAACACAACTTAGAAGTATATGTTGATGGTATGATGGTGCAGAGCAAAAGTAAATCGAAGCACAATGTTGATCTGAGTAAAGTGTTTGCCACTTTAAATTAATACCCCATAAATCTTAACCTAGAGAAATGCATATTCGAAGTATCTTATAGAAAGTATTGGGGATTTATGATCTCTAAGAGGGGGATTAAAGCTAATCTGAAGAAGATTAAGGTGATTCTAGACATGCGACCTCCAAAAAATGTCAAAGAAATCTAAAAACTCAATGGAAGACGCACACTATGATGATTCATATCCTCCCCAGCAAAGAGATGTATCCCTCTCTAAGCCTCCACTTCTAAGCAAGCCAATTCCCAAAGAAAAGCTTTATTTATATCTCTTTACATCGGAAAAAGTAGTGGTAGTAGTGTTAATTAGGGAAGATGAAGGCCATCAAAAATTGATTTACTATATGAGTCAGGTGCTTCGAGGTTTCAAGCTCAAAATGAGTTGAACAACTTATTATAGCCTTAATAATTGTACAACCAAATTAAAAAGATATTTCAAAGCTCATGTAGTCATAATCTGATCAGATCAACCACTTAGAAAGATTCTTCAAAGGCATGATCTTGAAGGAAAACTCATTGAATAGGCTATAAAGCTTGAAATCCCAAAACAGCCATCAAAACTCAGGTATTAGCCGACTTTGTAACTAAATTGATTGGTGATGTCAAAGTAGATCCCAAGCTGGAACCTGTCCATTGGCAGATGATCATTGATGGCACTTATACCGAGCTAAAAGGAGGAGTAGGGATAGTCTTACATGGCCTTCTCAACATTAAGGTAAGATATGCCACTAAACTAAATTTTAAAACTTCCAATAACATGGCTAAGTACGAGACGCTATTACATGGTTTGAGGATGGTGAAGTGCATTCGACCTAAAAACCTAGAGATAAAAAGTGATTCCTAATTGGTTATAAGCCAAGTACTAGGAACATTTGAGGTAAAAGAAGAAAACATGGGAAAGTATTTGACTAAGGTTGGCAAGCATGAAATTAATGATTAGAAAAGCTTCTAGAGACAAAACTAAAAAAGTTGATCAGCTCGCCCAAATGGCAGCTCCAGATCAAAGTTTTAAAGGAAATATAACGGTAGATGAAATCTTATTCCTAACCATCAAAGAAGCAAAAGTCATGGAGCTTGATGAGATAGAAACATAGATGACACCAATCATCGTGTACCTCTGATCTAGACATCTACCAGATAATGAATCTGAAGTAAGAAAAATCATCAATAAATCCCTTAACTACTCCTTAATTGATGGTAAGTTATATAAAAAAGCCCTTAGTCATATTTAGTTGAGAAGTATCTATTAGGTTTTGCTGCGATAAAAAAAAATTAAAATTACAATGAAAACACAAAATCCACCAGGATCTATGCGATTTAACTAATTCAAAAGAGAGGATGTAAACGACTACCAACTTGTTAGAGCATAGAAAAAAAATTCTTTTAGGTGCTGCCTCACACGAAGCGAACACTCTGTACCGGTATCCACACTCGAATGTGATGATCAAAATCGCCCAAGGTGCTAGTTCCCTTTCTTGGCATCTAAAGTTTAAGTTTTTGTATTCTTCTCAAGGTTACAGAAACAAAATTTCTCACTCACATAAAATGATGATTGCCACTTTTTCTAAGTATTCTTAGTGTTTTAAAATACTTATATATCACTATATATAAGGTATCTTAACCCTAAAATAGGAGAGAGAAAATTCAGGCACATATCTTATTAAAATAAGAAATACTTTATTTCTTATTTAAATAATGGGAATTATAATAATTTTTTTTATTTTATTTCAAATTTTATTTTGTGACAAATTAAAATTTAAAATGCCCAAATAAACCCGTAGTCCATTCATCACATTCTATGTGTGCGATCCAATAGGTTTATATAATGTTGGCAGTGGGCCCCAATCCCATTTTGAGCCTACAAGTCATAAATAGCTTCTAGCAAGACATTATGACTACCCAAATAATATGAATATCGATAATTTGATTTTAACATAATTAATAAAACATGCCGTAATCTTTTTGTCACACGATATCTTGTTTGAAAATAAGTCATGGTCTATGTCAAATATATATAGTTTAAATATATAATTATTTTTTATTACTAAGTAGACTGATAATTTCAAACGATATTGATCGCTCTATCAATTCATTTGAACACGGTCATGCATTTTTCAGTCTTACTTATCGAGGGGGGCAATATATATCTCTCTCATAAGAGAGGGACAAATTCCACTTTGATTATTCACTATCCTCTGCATGATCTTATTATGTTAAATCATAATATTTATGATTATTTGATTAAAGATAATGTTTGATTATGTCAAAACACAATGTTCCTCATGTAGGATATTGTGATAATCTCAGGTCTAAGGATCAATAACATAACTATTATAAGATCACTAATGACATTAACCCATGTAGTATCTCATGATGGGTCTATCTAGTATCCTATTCTCTAATAAGTACCTACAAGTTTAATTTATATCACCATATATAATCATTCCATGATTATCAATCAAACCTATACTGGTCTTAATTTATCATTATTCCTTTAATGATAAATGACTAGAGATAGTTAAAATAACATAAGACTGTTATTTACAAATATTATTATAATATAATATGCCAAAAATATATTAATGTGAAGAAAAACCTAATTTTATAAAATGAAAAGTGACATTACATAAAGGTCTAAATGTTTGGGATAAGGTATAACTACTAACAGTATCACCCCTAAAGAAGGAGATTTTATGCTAAATGAAATTCACGAAGGACTTTGTAAAGTAAACGAGGCAGCAAGAGCAATTTGCAAAAAAGTCCTACAATCGAGATACTTTTGGCAAACCATATTCAAGGATGCCCAATCAGAAGCAAAAACCTATTCCCAATGTCAAGTCCATAGTACTCTAATCAAAAAACTCGCATTGGAACAACAACTGATTGGAGTATCCTGGCCCTCCGACCAATCGAGACTTGACATCTTAGGACCTTTTCTCCAAGGAAAGAAATAATTAAAGTTTTTGGTTATAGTGGTAGGCCACTTTTCCAAATGGATTGAGGCTGAACCCCTTGCGCACATTATGGCCATTCAAATAAAACACTTTATTTAGAAATAGGTAATTCATAGATTTAATTTGCCTAGAGTGTTCAATTTTGACAATGGTAAGCAACTCAACGATTCTATGTTCAGAAGCTTCTACTCCAATTTAAAGATCTAACTCATATTTGCATCCATTGCATATTCACAAAGCAATGGGATGATTGAAGTTTCGAACAAAACAATACTTAAAGGAATAGAAAAGAGACAAAAATATGCAAAGGGAAATTCGACCAAAGAGCTGTACAATGTCCTCTGGGTCTATAGGACCTCCTTTAGATTAAGAACCCATCAAACACCCTTCTCCCTTGTCTAAGGTTTAGAAGCAGTCATTCCTATAGAGATTGGCCTTTCCTCTTATCGAATAGGATTCTTTTTTGAATAATGAAATTCAAAAGAAGCATGGAACTCGACCTGCTAGAAGAGAAATAAAAAGATGTTAGCACCAAAATTACAGCCTACAAATAAAGAATCACTTGATTCTACAATGCCAGAGTTAAGACCAAAAATTTCAAAATTAGAGATTTGGTTCTACGAAAAGTATAGATCAGGCAAGGAAACTCGGGTGTGGGGAAATTGATGCCTAATTAGGAAGGTCCCTTTGAAGTTACAAAGATCATTGGCGCTAGTACTTACAAACTAAGTGATATAGATGGCCGAGATATCTCAAGGACGTGTAATGCATAAGTTTTTAAAAATATCATGTATGATTATGGTTGTCTAGTTATTCGATCAGGTAGTATCTTGTGCTACTGATCAAGTCAAATGACGATAAATACTAGTTATCTGATTAGGTTGTATTTTGTGCTACTGATCAAGTCAATGCATTTAAGCATGTTGATTATTAATAAAATTTGTGCTTTAATCATCATAAAAAAACTTACAAAGATTTTCTCTTTACAAGTTTCACCATAAACTTACACATTATTCTTTTTAAAAATTAATAGTTATAATGATTATGAGATACTTTCTCAAATTCGACAAAAATGATCAAATAAGTTATATATATCATACTCATATATGATAGTTCATTAATAGTGAATTTCACATTTATACTTACAAAGAAATTGTTTGAAATACACAATTCTTTTGCAAGTCATTTAGATGATCATTAAAAAATATATCTCGTTCGATAAGGTGTAATATGATAAAGTCCAAATGAATTTGCAAAATTCAAAAAATACACACACACACACACACACACATAGGCAAAATTTGTACAAAAAGGGACATTGTCCATACATAAACAAAATTTGAGAAGGGATCCCTAATCTATATTTCCTGGATTAGATTGATTCTTCCTTGACTCCCGATTTTCAAGCGGTCCATCAACATGAGTGTATGGATCACACTCTATGTCCTCCTCCTTTCCCTTATCATCATCATCCTCCAAGAGTTAAGGTAGAGCATTGGGATCTAACAAAAAGGATAGATCGGACCTAGGGAACTTATCTTCACAAGCCTTTTAGACCCACTCTAAAATCTCCCTTTGAGCTCTGTCAAACTCCTTTAGCAGTCGTTTTCTCTAATCTTTGAGCTCTTTAAATGCAAAGAGCGGAGACACCTTTCCTTCTCTTAAATAATCTCTTGGATGGAGTTTAAAAATGTGACCTACTCTACAAGAAAAGCTTATTCAACCTCCAATTTAGCCTATCTAGTCTTGAGTTTTGTGTTCTCAATTTTGAGCATGGTAACCTCCAACTCCTTGCCCCTTAACCTATCATTCTCCAACTTTAATTTATTAATTTTGGATTAAAGGAAGAAGAGGTTGGAATCATGTGTTAATCTGAGGCCAGCTAAGGCTTTTTCATGCTTCCGGGTGATTTTGTGAAAAGCATTATACTCCTCTCTCAACTTGTGCCGCTCTTTATTAAAGATAGCCTTGGCCTAGTGCAAATCATATTTCAATTATCTTTGGCCTAATCCAACTCCAGAAACTCTCCCACCATACGTCTACCCGTCTGAGCAACTTGAAATATGAAGCGATCAAAATTAGATTAAACCTAGTCACTAAAAATGAAAAATAAATTAAATATTAATTGTTAATGATTTTAACATTAGAGATAAGATACACAGATCTAATCCCATCCTCTCAAATCATGTTAGGAACTTCGAGCTGGTTAGGTTTTTCTCTAACAGCAGTCCCTCAGTCACATATCTAGCCAAATGTTGGTTTTTCATGCTAGCCTAATCCCTATAGTGACTATTTAAATCTCACTCAAATGAGCATTAGGAAAAGGTCTAGTGATTTCTGCTTAGGTGTAGAGATTAGGTCTTAAGGTAGCCCAGATCAGAGTTGCCCAATGAGGAAGCATTATTCATGTTACGAATGGAGAATGAAAACACCGAGTCTTATCCTTGATTTTCACAAAGTTTTTTTAAGGTTTTTTATTGGGATTTTCCCTTTTGCATTTTTATAGAGCTAAAATGGGGTTTAAATGGCAAAAATCACCTTTTCTCACTAACAGACAAGCTTTCCGTCTGTCACCACATGTTTGTAGTGATAGATACCCCATGACAGACACCTTATGATATACAGGTTGTTCGTCTATTATGGTGACAGACACCCTGCCCATCTGTTTGTGATCAGATCAGGATTTTGAATCCTTAAAAGGAGAGTTTTAATGGGACTCAAAAACTTCCTAAAATAAATAGGAAAACCCTAGGATTTTGGGAGAATTTTCTTCTTCTTCATCTTCTTTTTGTGGAAAAAAATTCATTTTTTCAATTTGAAGGGAATTAAGGAAAGGAAGCCAAGGATTCTTAAGAATAAAAAATTAATTTCTATCTCTTGAGAATAAAAAGGCTTTTTACATCTTTTCACAAACACAAAACATCTTTATTATATTTCAACCGTGGAAATCAATCGGAGAAGAACTTAGAGCAAAGTTTTTGACCTTCTAAAAAAGTAACCGAGGGTAATATTTTGGGTTGTTATTCTACTCTTTTATAATAAATTAATTGCCATATAGATACATTAATTATGTGCAGGTGTTGTCTATTTGTTTTTTATTTTTATGCCATGATTATTTCAATTGAATGTTAGTTCAGTGTTTTGACATGATTATATGAACGTGATTAAAATATGTAGAATGGAATGTTTTAGGATTTTTCACCATTGATGCATAATTGTTTTAGGTTTTAATCCTCCATTGATGCATGTTTATTGTCTTTTATTATAATTTTGTTTGCATGTTAATTACTATTATTGCATGATATTAAATCTGTTTTGATGTTTAAGATAATTTTGCATGTATTTTAGGGTGTAGAAACATGCATGTTTAGGACTTAGGTTGAGATTTTTTGTTTTTATGCCTATTTGCTGCATGACAGAAGGGAAAAAGGCCTCACTGATAGCTATCGGTCATAGCAGCCAATGGGACGTAGTGAGATCTTATTTCTATCCTATCTCTCCTCTTTTGCCTTGGTTGTCAGTCTTTGTTGTAGCCGTCTGTGGCCACTGTTTGAGTGTTTCCATGTTGTTTCATGTTTATTTCTCTTTCTAAATTGTTTGGCCATATTTAATTATGCATTCAAATGTTATTTAAATTATGTTTCAAGCATTTTAACATTCTATTTGTTAGTGTTTTAGTCCAAGATGTATGTTTTATTTATTTTGCTTCATTATTTATTTTTATTATGACATAAATGCTAATTATTTACCTTCTTTGTGTTCTTTTGAGTGATTAATTCACATGCATTTAGGAGTTAGCATCTTATGACCAGAATACCTTTAGAGGATTTCCTTTGACACGTCTGGCTTTTAATCCTACGTATATTTTAATTGTTCATTTAATCTTTTATTTACTTATTTATTATTTTATTTGATGTATTATTTTTGGGGTTGTAACAGCTTAGTAATAAAATGGTTTTCACATGATAATTGATAAAAACTCACAAAACCATTTTGACTAATTAAATTGGGTCTTCGTAATAAAATAGACCAATGTCCAATTTTGAACCCAAAAATCACATGATTAGTAAAAATCCTTCTTTATAAATTTACATGAGGGAACCAATATTTCCAACCTAAATGAACATCCCGATTTATGTATAATGTTTTCTTTATTTTCATGTTGGACAATTTGCCTCTGTAATAATTTAAGTAGAATTTGTTTATTTATTTACCGCTTTCTTTAAATTGATTGGTATGTTTATTTAATTTATTGTAATGCATCGTATGGGAAGGGAGGTAGTGGACTAATGATAAAAATTTAATTATAAGAAACCTCTAACTGAGATTCCAAGTAAGAGCGATGTCCCGAATACCGATTTCTATTTGAGCATCAAAAAGTTGAGATTCATTTTCCAATATTGTCTTAGGTGGCGACTCTATGAAACCCACCTCTTGAGCCCACATTGGGTGCCTTTTATGGGTTAACCATCAATAACAGTATTGGGCCTAAACCATTTTTTATTGTGAGGTGGACAATTCATGAAACTCATAAGCCTCGTCCCATTTTAGACCCTAAAAGCAAGCCTCAGAAAACCAACTCAAAATTGAGCGGGCTCTAGTGATCGTCAAAATGGCAAATATACCGGGAATTTAAGAGACTTTGCTCCTAAAAGCATCTCGATTAAGTTACTTATAATTGGATTTTTATTATTAATCCTATCTCCTTTCAAAATAACATTTCTTGCATACATCCTTAAGCTTTAGAATTAAGTTAGGCATCCCTCTTTTAGCCTTGGTTTTATCCTAAAGCATGCCTTATATTCACTCAATATAGGAAAGAATTAAAGAGACCACCAACCTAAGTCTAGTACCAATTGGTATATGAAATGGTGACCTATAAGTCATTATACTTGTGATGAGCTAGACCTTTTGGCAGAGACCATACTTGGATAGCCTTAAATTTTCATCACTCGATTACAACCTATATAATAACAATAGTACTTCCCCTAGGTTGTGTAATTGTAACAGATTCTTGCTTACTATGTGGGCCCTTATGTATTGAATAAATCTAACTAAATTAGGTAGGTACTAGTCAAAGGTCGCCTTACCCTAACAGGCCCCAACCTAATTTATTTAGATTGTTTAAATACATAATGGCCAAAAACCATATGCTTGTGCTTTTAATAAGAGAGATTATGTTGTCAGCTTTTCATGTTGCACCATACGCATCTAGCAGGCCCCCGGTTGACCTATAGACTAAGCCCACCTAGGAAAGAGACTACACTGACTCCTGTGTGGGAGCAATAAGGTTGAAAGGCTATTTTTATACTTGTATGTGGTTGTGGTTGATGCCTAACACAGTCATGCATCACACATCATATGTATATCATTCACATGCATCATCAAGCATCATTCTAACAATTGATTCACGCGTCATATGTATATCATTCATGTGTATTGCTCATATGCATCATGTGTATAACATACTCACCTTAATGCATTAAATGTATATTATGGACAAGCATCCTTTTAACAATTAACTTATACATCATATATATCCCTAACATGTATCATGCATCATATATATATATAATTCTAACCCTTTGATTTTTTAGCCATTATAGACTATTCATCCAGGTGGTTTAGGTAAATCTCTTGAGGATATTACAAAAGTTATACCAGAAGTAGAGATGGCCGAGGAAACACAACACAACAAATGCAATAGGAGTCAGAAAGGAGAGTGGATGATTTAGAAAGGAAAATAATAACTATGAGAGGAAGGCCGACTTCAACCTTGATACCTCTCCTTATGCCATAAGCACCTGATGATTTGGATAGAAGGTTAGATAGAAGATTTTAAGAGTTTAAGGAAAGCATATTAGCCATGATTGAAGGGTTGTTAACACCACTTGTTGGACTTCAGCCTGCTGTTTTGGACTAAATGGAGCTAAACACTATTGGGGGCACCTCCTTGGCAATTGCAATAGTGCCGTGATCTCCACCTATGGAAAAAAAGAAAAGATAAAATGTATGTTCCTGAAGAGGACTATATAGAAGATGAGGAAAAGGATGAGCCAATAGTGGTAGTGAAGGATAAGGGTCCTAAAGCCGAGGATGCTGCATTTAAAAGGATAGAGGAAAAAATAGAGGCGGTGGCCCATTTATTGTTAGCTGGTAAAGGGATCGACCTAGAGGACATAGATTTAGATTGAGAAGAGTTGTTACCCATAAAGTTTGAGATGTATGAGTTGCCCAAGTTTAATGGCAAGTCAGACCTTTCTGCACATGTGAAATAGTATAATCTTGTCATGAAGGGAACTACACTTACAAAAAGATAGAAGATAGAGTACTTTTGCTTGAGTTTGGTAGGGCCAACTATAGATTGGTACCATGGGTTAGATCAATAGACCAAGGAGGACTATGACCTATTGACTAAAGAGTTCATGGTGCAGTATGACTACAGTACCCGAATGAAAAGTCACGTTGAAAGATCTAGAGCTACTTCAACAAAAACTTGATGAGTCCTTCTATGAGTACCTGACTTAATGTAGATATCGAGTTATAGAAATGAAGAAAAAACCTGACACTACTGATTAAATAAGATTATTCATTAGAAATGTGAGCTTGTACTTAAGAGATGGATTAAAAATAAAAGGGATCAAAGATTGGGAATCTCTCAAGGACATTGCCATTGAAGTTAAAAACAATACCTAGCTAATAGATTAAGAAATCAGGCAATGAAGGTTATCACAATAATGGTAGCAGTACTTGAGGGGCAGGGCAAGTGTCAGCTGCTGAAGCAACTCAAAGGCATTTATCCAACCTGGCTAAGCCTTTATCTTAGCTTTTTGAGTTATTGGTCAAAGAAGAAAAGCTGTAACCCTTACCATACAACAAGCTAGCTAAAGATCATGGGAAACTAGGTTACAAGTCAAATCAATTTTGTGCTTTTCACCAGTACACTGGCTATTTGATAGGTGATTATTGAATTTTAAGGTATCAAATTTATGATCTTATCAATAACAAGGAGATTGATGACCCAGAAGAAAGAAATCAAGAAAGAAGAAGCTATAATGTAAGGGTGTGTAAATGGTCATTTCAGTTCGTTTTTGAACCGAATTGAAAGAATCAAAAACCAAAGTTTGGAAATTATAAGAACCGAAAACCGAATGGACTAAAATAATTTTGGTTGGTTTGGTTCATTTCAATCGATTTTGATTTTATATGGGTTTTTTTATTGGATTTTTAACCTATATGGGCCTATAAATTAAATTAACTTATATTTAATAAAATAAAATAATTTAAAATAACTAAAAGAAAAATTACATAAAATTTTCATCTTATTTATGGATTACTTATAATTGTAGCTTTAAAATTAGATTTTGGAGTATATACAATAAATTATTTATAATGATTTATGCAAATTTGGTGAAAATAGTTTTGCAATTTTTTATTAATGTATAAAAACAGTAAAAATTAAGAAGAAAAAGAAGGAGCACGTCATTTATTAATTTTTTTTTTGTGAAGTCCAGCATGTTTCTTATGGCTCAAATAAAAGCACTTCAATATAATTATAAGCCATCCATCTAGAAATAGAATGTAATCATTCAAAAATTTCATATCAATAATTTCATTTTCAAGATTTTTTTATCAAGAAAATAAATTTACAGTTTTTTTGTTCTCAATAATTTATTTTATTTTCTTGTGTCTATTTCCAATCAATGACATCTTTTGAGTAATTTAATTGATTTGTAACCTAGATCCTAATGTGATTTTTATTTTTATTTTCTTAAAATAAAAATTTTAAAGTAAAAAAATTAAAATAAAAATTTGAGAAAATAAAAATGATCAAAGTAAAAAATAGTAGAAAAAAATAGTGAATTAGACTTTTGTAGAGTAAAAAAAATATTAAAACAAAATGTTAAAAGTAAAAAAATTGAGAAAACAAAAAAATAAAAATAAAAAATGAGAAAACTTCTAATTATGTTCCTGCTTGGAATTTAACTCAGGACCTTGTGAATTTTATCTCGTTTCACACCACTCAGCCAGCTATGTATTCTAAAACTATGATACTAAAAAATATATATGTATAAAAATTTCGGTCGATTCGGTTCCTTCAGTTTTTTAATTTTAAGAACCGAACCAATTTTCTATTTCGATTCAGAACTAAGCGAATCAAAAACCTAAATAACCGAACCTAACATACCAAAATCCATTTGGTTCAATTTTTGATTTTGGTTCGGTTCTGCACATCCCTACTACAATACCATACTAGTCCTATCGGAAAGGTAAATTCCTCAAGATTTGTTAGATTCCAAAAGGATTGGAAAGTACAAGATATTGCAAGCTTTTTAAAAGTAGAATAAAAATTATTTTCTTTGCAATAAACCATATTCTGAACTTTGTTTCTCTGGATATTTTGATCATATGATTTTCTTTTGCAACAACTTATTTATTTACATTATGTATGGCAATAATCATAGCATTCTCAGGCATAGGTTCAATAAACATAGGTTTTTATTTAATTTCAAGGAAGAGACATCCTAATTGTATTTGCTATAGCTCCTAAAGTGTGGTTTGAGAGAATATAAAAAAAGAAGCAAAAAAGAGAAAAAATATAAAAAAACAAAATTCTTTGCCCAAACCCGAAGTGGCACTGATAGTCAATAAGCGCACGCTGCTCCTACAAGTTAGATAAATCTTGAAAAACACAATCACTGATCACTGTACAAGACTAATGTACACTGAAAAAGGCAAGGTTCAAAAACTATTTTAACTTTTGATGATGAAGGAAAGCATTATGCTAGGATCATCCTCTACGTATCGAAAATAAGCTCTCTAATATGCATGGGGAAAAGGTGTTCTAGGTTTTTTTCCTTCCACAAGATAAGGAATAGTTCTCGAGATTGTTATGAACCCACATGCTTTCCTTTCACCTCAAGCTATAGGGCAACCTTGAAAAAAAGAATTTCTTGCAGTGGCTCAACAAAAATGCCCCTTCTCTCCTCACTGTGTCAGTTAAAACGATCACAGATAGCTTCATAAAAATGAACTTTCCTATAGGAAATAAAAGGCTTTACAATGGGCGTACTAGTGAAATTGCCCATTCCTATCTTTTTAAGTCTAACACTCTACTAGTAACTAATCCAACAAACAATGTTGAGTGACCAAAAGATTAGAGACCCTTATCGCTACATTTGCAAGTTTGTGGATGATATAATGGAGGTTAATAAACCTTATGGTGCCATGCTATTGTGCCAACGGACTGAAGAAGGTTCCACGACAGATACTCATAAAAGAAAAGAAATAAAAAAGGAAAAAAAGGAAAGTAGAAAAAAAGAGATAAAGATGAAAAAAGAGAGAGCCCCACGAGTTGAAAACTGAAAAAAGTGGCCTTGCTAAAATTGGGCACCTCGCTGGGGCAAAAACCAAAAAAAAGGCACCCTAAGTAAAAATTTGGGGTTAAGAGAAAATGTTCAATCAAGAAAACCCGAAAGGACTAATTGATAACAAAAGTCAGATTCACATAAGATGTCCTTCTCGAGATTGAATAAAACCTATGTTGTTGCATTCCATGTTTGGTTGTGTTCATTATTGTTGCCATACAATGCACTTAGATAAGCACTCATGCATAAGTTAAGCATATGATTGACTTGCCCTGAAAAAATGAATAAAAAGGCATTGTAATGGGTTGGGTACATTCTAGGCAAAAGTTAGGTATAAAATGATGTGAAAATCCCTAATGAGACTCACTTCCCACCAAGAAAAGCTAGTGTGAACACCCATAAGGGGCGCACCACCTTTGAATAATGACAACAAGTCTCTGGAGAAATAAGGGGACTATTGGTCGAAAAAATATCCAGAATGCTTCCTTTTAAACAAACAATTCACAATTAAAGGCCTAATACAAGATCCTTAGGGGGAAAATATCCCACATATTCTTCAAGCAGGGGGCACAAATCTCCCCATATAAGGTAAAAGCTACAGGGCCATGCTCCATATGACTAAGCACACAATAGATCGACCTCCTTAAAAAGCCTCAAAGACTTGAGCAAAATCCAAGCTAACACTTTTTTAAGCTCTTCTAGAAGGCATTAAATAGATCCGTAAATGGGTACTTGCAAAAAAAAACAATCAAGTCGAGCTCTAGCAAGCCTCTAAACCACCTGAAATATAATTTATTACATTCTTACATGCATGTGCATGCATCATTTCTTACATGCTTCATACAATAGGTATGCACATATCTACATCACATATAATCTATGCATATATGCAATCTATCTTCCATACAACTGCATATATTCCATACATATAACTGCATACACATAGCTCGCTCACACACATATGTAGTATTTATGTTTAAATGTTGTTACATAGGAAAGAAGAGAAGCGCAACGCTAAATGAGGCATCAAACATTACTAAAGTTGATGGAAGCAAGCTATAAAGTACACTCATTCGACATGAGGTAACGGGAAGCAAGCTATGAAATACGCTTACTGTGAACTTGACATGTCTTTGCTATTAAGGTACATGATTACTCCTTTCAACAGTTGTGTCCCTGTTAAAAAAAAGGTTAATTACAAAAAAAGGAGCTCAACTATAAGGTATCTTACAATGTTGGATTTCATCTTCAAGATCTTACAATGTCAGCTCCTAACTTAGAGTTCCCTTTCAATTAAAGGACTCCATCAAATAATACATTTAAACTAACAGATTATGCTAATTGTGATATATAGTTGGACCCATTTTTCAAATAAAGATGCCATGTTAACCTTGTATACCTTTAAATGAGACCCACTTGAGTTTATTTTAATTAATAAATGCCATGTCAGATCTTCTTCTTCCTCCTCCTATTCTTTTTCTTATTTTACCATTAATTTCTATGTTTGTTTGATTTGTTACAACTCCCACACATTGAAATCAAATACATTTATAAAAGGTTTTATATTTAATTTTTAATATATACAATAATTTTTTAAATGAAATAAACTTGCTTTGAATTGTTTTTGCATATGAGTTATGGGTGCCAGGTAATCCTAAATGTTACAACATTCAGGTGGGAAAAGGGAAAAACAAATAATTTTTGTAAGATTGCATTGAGAACATGAATTATTAAATAATTAATTTCTTTTAGAAAGCTATGATGATGAGGTGCAAAAGCAATCAATTACAGTCCCTAAGAAAAAGAGAAAAAAAATAAAGAAACTGAAAATGCAGGGGTTATAAAGGGGAGTGGGAATGTAATGCCACAAAACTCGAATTGATTATAATTGGTGAAAAATACCTTTAGGTACTAGTTTGCAAGGATTAATTATTAAGAATTCAATATAAGTTAGTATTATTTTTGAGTTTTAATTTAATAATTGTTAATTAAAAATATATTATGAAAATTAATACAAATAGATAATAATAATAATAATAATAATAATAACAATAATAATAATATACTATATAGAAAAAAAGAAGAAGAAGAAGGTGGGATTTAAAAAGGTTATGTTGTGTGTGGATAAAAATAAAAAGAAGAAAAAAGTTATAAAAAAAAAGAGAGGAAGTGAGAACGTGAGGCGTGGATTGGGGACCCGAAGGGAAAAGGGTGGTGCTGGCTGCCGCCTGGCCACCGTCTTTCACGATACCGGTAAGGAGGCTCCGGTCGTTGCCATCGCCGTTCTCTGTTCACCCCTACAAGCACTGTTTCTCTTTGGTGGCGCAGCTCCTTCAGTTTTTTCCCACCATAGTGGCTCCTCCCTCTTCCTTCTTTTCGTTGACTCCCGATGGCAGTTAAGGCAGTTGACAGAACTGAGGAGTCACCAAAGCAAAGGTGAGTGTTCCGACACCTTCCTCCACCCTTCACTCATCGACAACCGATGGATCGGGGAAATGAGGCGATCAGAATTTCAGGTAAGATTTCGGCCAACTCCGATGGCCGTCGGGCGCGTGACCACCTGTCATGCGACCCCTTGGCCTGGATCTTCAAATGGACTGTAATTTTGTGTTAAAATAAGGGTAAATTGGCTAGTTGAAGTAAAAAGAGTGAATAATGAAATTAAACTGGCTAAATAAGACAAAAAGGGGCCAAAAAGGTAATTAGTTAAAAGTTAAGGGACTAAATTATAAATTTATCATCTTTGGAAAATTCAAAGAATCAAAATGTAATTTGTACATTGGAAATCAAATAAATGTCAAATAAAGTTAAATGAGTTAAAATGTAAGTTAATTGAAGAAATTAAAATAATAGACAAGTTTAGAACTATAAAATCGTCAATAGTACAAATCTTAAGGACCAAAATGTAATTCATCAATATGAGAGAAATTTTAGGATTTAAATTGTAATTTATGCATTTAATTTAAATTAAAGGCCAACAGAAGTTAATCCAGTCAAAACTGTGATTAAAATTGGTCAAGTTAAGGAAAAGTCAATTTCGGCGAAATGGAGAAATTAATTTGAAAGAATAAGTGATAAAGGTATTTGAAGTAAATTATGAGTAGATTAAGAATAAATCATGGATTTATATAATAGAAGGAAATTACAAGGATTTAAAGAAAAGTAATGAAAGTCGAAGGAATTAAAACGAAGAATAAATAAAATTTAAGGACAATGAGTAGTGAGTCCATAGGGCCTAACTGAAATGTTACATCCGACTAAAGATTTTATACATATTTTTGTGCTAAAGAATTAAGTATAAGAGAAAAATAAAGACAAGGAATTAAATCCATAATTTAATTAAGTAAAACATGATGAAATAAAGGATCTTATTATTTGATATTAAAAGAGGTAATAAAATTAGACAAGAAAGAGTAAAAAGAGAATTTGAATAAATTGTTATAAATGATGGATGAAATTGTAGTATGGTCAAAGAAAGAAAAATAAAAGATGAAGTCGTGGAATAGACTAATGAATAGAATTAAGGAACAAATTAAAAGAAAAAAATAGTTTCATGGCGAGAAATATTCAAAGAGAAATGAAGGATAAATTAGCAGTTTTGAGAAAAGAATTAACGAAATATTGATTTAGCTAGGCAGGAAAATTTAAATTGTAAGTCGAACAAAAATAAGTACCTAATCGAAAATATAAGAGGAAATGAGAAAATAATAGGAGAATGAGGTATGACAAAGTATGAATTAGCGAATGAGAAAAGAAGACTAGAAAGAAAATAGAAATGGAATGTTACAACTAATGAACTCTGACTAGTGAAAGTTTACTGTATAAATTATAGTGAACCAAAATAGAAATTTCAAATAAAATAACAAATGAAGGACAATTTAAATGAAGAGACAGATAAGAACTAGTAAATAAAAATGCAAATTGCAGGGGCATAAACATTATTGAAATTAAACTGTGATAATAAATCAATAAAATATTAGAAGATAAAGTTAGTCAAATGAATAGACTTGCTTAAGATAATAAAGATAATAAATATTGGAAATAAAAATTTAATCAAATGAAATTTCGAGTAGTTGTAAGCACATAGTTGCTCAGCGTGCGGTTGTTGACTGCGCGCAGGAACCAATGATTTTGGGATATGAAGTAGAAATTTCGAATGGCATATACATAAAGATATTGGGATTGCATAAATTGAGGTAGAATGATTTTATATTTAATGTCTAGCATTTTATATTTAGAGTTATCATTGTTTTAGTAAATGATTTTGAATTTATATATATATATGTGTAAATGTGACTAGTATCTCTGTATTATGTACGGATATATGGATGAGATTAGGGTGATACATTAAATGGTATTAGAGCTTGATTTAGGCGATCCTAAGATCGGAGTGGGTATGTAAGCGAAGAAATTATTACAAGTAACTTATGTACATGCCATATGGAATGAGTGAATTTGAAAGAGCAAGTTTGATGTTATTCGTTTCCTCAGATAATTTGAGTATAAATAAGTAAGTTGGTGATTGAGGACAAAAGTTAGACTCTTCGTTACCTCGATAGTTATGAAATAGCATTTCTGGATGATTTCGTTAACCCAGTTAGTATATACTACCACGAATATTATGCATCGGTCATCCATGTATACATTTGTGTTTCAATCCATTCATAGACATACGATATACATACATACAGTTCAGTCATGTGGCTACATGCTTTATAGTCTACATATGCATTTGTTATTGCATAGTAATATAGTCACATGCTTTGTATTCGCTTTTGTTAGTGGTAGTTTTGTTATACTAGTAAGGGGTTATAGCTGAAACCCAGCATAAATTTCGTTAGTTACGTTGAATAAAGGCCTCATTGAGATAAAAGCAATGCTTGATTTCTATTAGTTATTAAATCATTCAAGAATAGACAGTAAACATGGGCCTTTTCTTAATAAGGAGTTTATGTATAGAAATCAAATATCAGAGTTGAACAATAGAGATCAGGATAACCAAGTGTTTAGAGGAGCGATGTAGTTAAGTGATAAAGTGGTAAAAAGGGGTAATAGAAGATCAGTTATCATTAAACAGAAGACATGTTAATTAATGAAAGACTGCTTATATTTTGGATCGATGAAGTAATCAATTAAGGAACAAACATATGTTCTATTATAGTGTTCTGAACATATCATGACGTGGAAAAATATGAGTAGCAGTAACTACAGTTTTGCTATTCAGGTGAATTTTGAGGTCGAAACTTTATTTAGTGGGGGAGAACTGTAAAGCAAAAATCGAATTGATTATAGTTGGTGAAAAATACCTATTAGTACCAGTTTGTAAGGATTAATTATTAAGAATCCGATATAAGTTAGTATAATTTTTTAGTTTTAATTTAATAATTGTTAATTAAAAATATATTATGAAAATTAACACAAAGAGATAATGACAATAATAATAATAATAATAATAATAATAATATACTATTTAGAAAAAAAAAGAAGAAGAAGGTGGGATTTAAAAAGGTTGTGTTGTGTGTGGATAAAAATAAAAAGAAGAAAGAAGTTATAAAAAAAAAAAGAGAAGAAGTGAGAATGTGAGTCATGAATTAGAGACCGGAGGGGAAAAGGGTGGTGCTGGCCGTCGCCATTCACGATACCGGCGAGGAGGCTCCGGTTGTTGCCGTTGCTGTTCTCCGTTCACCCATGCAAGCGCCATTTCTCTTTGGTGGCGTCGCTCCTTCAATTTTTCCCACCACAGTGGCTCATCCCTTTCCCTTCTTTTCGGCGACTCCCGACAATAGTTGAGGAGGTTAACGGTACCAGTTAGTCACCAGAGCAAAGGTGAGTGTTCCGGTACCTTCCTTCACCCTTCACTCACCGACAATCGGTAAATACGATCAGCATTTTGGGTAAGATTCCGGCCAAATACGGTGGCCGTTGGGCGCATGACCACCTTCCGTGGAACCCTTGGACCTAGATCTTCAAATGGACAGCTTCGGTGAATTTTTTGGCGAGTCTCCAATGACCGGTCTGGCGAGCCCAATGATGACAAAGTGTAGGAAAAACACGGAGATCAATACTAACGGGTATGTGGATACAAACTACCCTTAGTTTCATTCAATTTTAAATTATATGATGAATTTTTATATTAGGTAAATAGATGAATTTAAGAAATAATGAGAAATAATTTGAGTAAATAATAGAAAATAATGATATAACATGAAATAAATGAGAATAGAAGAAGAAATCAAGTTATTAGTTAAAAAGCTAATTGATGCCTAATGATGCCCATGAAAATCTTAAATAAAATATGGTGATTTATTAAGAAATAAATTAAGGACAAATATAACATTCTAATGATATATGTGTTATGATGGACTTAAGTTAAAGATAATATATGGGTATGGGTATGAAGTTATATATATAACATAATGAAATTCATGAGGGTAATAAAAAGATATTTAAATAAATTAAGTGTTAATTGATATATATGTAAATGCTAATATACATTGGTGTTAGAAATATAAATAACAGATAATAAACCATGAAGAGATTTGTGAGTGTGAAAAATTATATGTTGGTCGAATTATATACAATGGTATATTAATTAAAGAATTGATATTAAATAGTACTCTATGTATAAAATATGTTATATTAATTTAGAGGAGTATAATTAGACTAATTTGAGTTCAATGAATATATTAACATAATGTACACTACAGGAATATATATATAGTGATGTAATATTTTGTAGATACATAAGGGAGCAAAAGGGGTGAAATATATTGATATAAATTAATAATGTGGTGAATTAATGTAAGATGAATATAAGTAAGGTGAGAAAAACAAATTAAAAGTATTAGATTACTTAATGATCGAATTAGACACTATAATTAATATAACGGAATAGGTTAACTTATTTGAAGTATTTAATAAAAATTGAGTAATATAAGATATAAGGAAATAATGGCCGACGAATAGACAATGGTTGATATATATATATGGCCGAAATAATTTTAGTTGAACAATTAATAATAATTAGGAAAAATAAAGCATAAGAAATGTAATATTGATAACTAGAGTGTAAGAAGTAATGAGGAAAGACCCTAGTTACATAATAGTTGCATAATGCAAAAAGTTAATGAAATTTAAATTTACCATGCGTAATTATTTTAATTCACCATGAAATTATTATAAATGGATATAAAGTTATGTATGACATGAAATTGGAATGAGAAATAATCCATTAGTGGAAAATCTCTTGATGGGTAAATGATGAATATGTGGAAATGTTATGTTTTAGTCAAAATTATATGGTAATGAGCATCTATACAATGAATGCATGATTGATGAGCTTAATTGAATATGTTGAGAACATGATGTGACTAATATAGAATAATAAGGAAAAATAATAATGCATACGTGTGATAAGAAATGAAAATTTTATAATGCCCTTAGTGTCAGTGGAAAATCTAGTTTTTTGGATAGTATGGCTAGCCATACGAAATTATTTCGCGGGATACCATGAGTTTATATGATAGCTATCATCAGAAATGACTATGATATATGAGATTGGATAGCCGGTTTATTATATGTATCAGTACTGGGGCTTTGGTGTCTCACCTAGATGTGGGATTCCTCCAGTACACTGTATTTACATCCCGTTTATCTAGTTCATGGTTGTCCATGACCAGGGGCAAACTAGTAATCTTATATGAAATCGAGATAAAAGAATAATTATGATAATTTGGATGCCATAAATGTAAAAAAAATAATAAATAATGTTGAAAATGAGACCAATGTGATGAGTAAGAGCAAAATTGTAATTTTATGTTAAAATAAGGGTAAACTGGGCAGTTAAAGTAAAAAGAGTGAATAAAAAATTAAACTGGCTAAATAAGACAAAAAGGGGCTAAAAAGTAATTAGTTAAAAGTTAAGGGACTAAATTGTAAATTTATCATCTTTGAAAAATTCAAAGAATCAAAATGTAATTTGTACATTGGAAATCAAATAAAAGTCAAATAAAGTTAAATGAGTTAAAATCTAAGTTAATTGAAGAAATTAAAATAATAGACAAGTTAAAAACGATAAAATCGTCAATAGTACAAATCTTAAGAACCAAAATGTAATTCGTCAATATGAGAGAAATTTTAGGATCTAAATTGCAATTTATGTATTTAATTTAAATTAAAGGCCAACAGAAGTTAATCCAGAAAAAACGGTGATCAAAATTGGTCAAGTTAAGGAAAAGTCATTTTTGGGGAAATGGAGAAATTAATTGGAAAGAATAAGTGATAAAGGTATTTGAAGTAAATTATGAGTATATTAAGAACAAATCATGGATTTATATAACAGAAGGAAATTACAAGGATTTAAAGAAAAGTAATGAAATTCGAAGGAATTAAAACGAATAATAAATAAAGTTTAAGGACAATGAGTAGTGAGCCTATGGGGCCTAACCGAAATTTTACATCCGAATAAAGATTTTATAAATATTTTTGTGCTAAAGAATTAAGTATAAGAGAGAAATAAAGACAAGGAAGTAAATCCATAATTTAATTAAGTAAAACATGATGAGATAAAGGATCTGATTATTTGATATTAAAAGAGGTAATAAACTTAGACAAGAAAGAGTAAAAAGAGAATTTGAATAAATTATTATAAATGATGGATGAAACTGAAGTATGGTCAAAGAAAGAAAAATAAAAGATGAAGTTGTGGAATAAACTAATGAATAGAATTAATGAACAAATTAAAAGAAAATAATAGTTTCATGGCGGGAAATATTCAAAGAGAAATGAAGGATAAATTAGCAGTTTTGAGAAAATAATTAACGAAATATTGATTTAGCTAGACAGAAAATTTTAAATTATAAGTCGAAAAAAATAAGTACATAATCAAAAATATAAGAGAAAATGAGAAACTAATAGGAGAATGAGGTATAACAAAGTATGAATTAGCGAATGAGAAAAGAAGATTAGAAAGAATATAGAAATGAAATGTTACAACTAAAGAACTCTTACTAATGAAAGTTTACTGTATAAATTATAGTGAACCAAAATAGAAATTCCAAATAAAATAACAAAAGAAGGACAATTTAAATTAAGAGACAAATAAGAACCAGTAAATAAAAATGGAAATTGTAGGGGTATAAGCATTATTGAAATTAAACTGTGATAACAAATAAATAAAATATTAGAAGATAAAGTTAGTCAAATGAATAGACATGCTTAAGATAATAAAGATAATAAATATTGGAAATAACAATTTAATAGAATGAAATTTTGAGTAGTTGTATCCACCACTAAGCACTTAGTTGCTTAGCTTGCGGTTGTTGACTACGCGTAAGAACTGAAGATTTCGGGATATGAAGGAGAAATTTTAAATGGCAAGTACATAAAGATATTGGGATCGCATAAATTGAGGTAAAACGATTTTATATTTAATGTCTGGCATTTTATATTTAGAGTTATCATTATTTTAGTAATAGATTTTGAATTTATATATATATATGTGTAAATCTAACTAGTATCTCTGTATTATGTACGGATATATGGATGAGATTAGGGTGTTACATTAATTGGTATCAGAGCTCGGTTTAGGTGATCCTAAGATCGGAGTGGGTATGTAAGCAAAGAAATTATCACAAGCAACTTATGTACATGCCATGTGGGATGAGTGAATTCAAAAGAGCAAGTTTGCTATTATTCGTTTCCTCAGATAATTTGAGTATAAATAAGTAAGTTGGTGATTGAGGACCAAAGTTAGACTCTTCGTTGCCTGGATAGTTATGAAATAACATTTCTGGATGATTTCGTTAACCCAGCTAGTATATACTGCCACGAATATTATACATCGGTTATCCATGTGTACATTTGTGTTTCTATCCATTCATAGACATACGATATACATACATACAGTTCAGTCATGTGGCCACATGCTTCATAGTCTACATATGCATTTGTTATTACATAGTAATATAGCCACATGCTTTGTATTCGGTTTTGTTAGTGCCAGTTTTGTTATACTAGTTAGGGGTTATAACTGAAACCTAGCATAAATTTCGTCAGTTACGTTGAATAAAGGCCTCATTAAGATAAAAGCGATGCTTGATTTCTATTAGTTATTAAATCATTCAAGAATAGACAATAAACATGGGCCTTTTCTTAATAAGGAGCTTATGTACAGAAATTAAATATCAGAGTTGAACAACGGAGATCAGGATAACCAAGAGTTTAGAGGAGCGATGTTGTTAAGTGATAAAGTGGTAAAAAGGGGTAATAGAAGATCAGTTATCATTAAAAAAAAGACCTGTTAATTGATGAAAGACTGCTTATATTTTGGATCGATGAAGCAATCAATTAAGGAACAAACATATACTCTATTATAGTGTTCTAAACGTATCATAACGTGGGGAAATATGAGTAGCAGTAACTATAATTTTACTATTTAGGTGAATTTCGAGGATGAAATTTTATTTAATGGGGGAGAACTGTAACACCCCAAAACTCGAATTGATTATAATTGGTTAAATATACCTTTTGGTACCATTTGTAAGGATTAATTATTAAAAATCCGATATAAGTTAGTATAATTTTTGAGTTTTAATTTAATAATTGTTAATTAAAAAAATATTATGAAAATTAATACAAAGAGATAATAATAATAATAATAATAATAATAATAATAATAATAATAATAATATACTATTTAGAAAAAAAAGAAGGTGGGATTTAAAAAGATTGTGTTGTGTGTGGATAAAAATAAAAAGAAGAAAGAAGTTATAAAAAAACGAGAACAAGTGAGAACGTGAGGCACGAATTGGGGACCGGAGGGGAAAGGGGGCGGTGCTGGCTGTCGCCTGGCCACCGCCGTTCACGATAATCGTGAGGAGGCTCTGAATGTTGCCGCTACCATTCTCTGTTCACCCGCGCAAGCGCCGTTTCTCTTTGGTGGCACCACTCCTTCAGTTTCTTCCCACCACCATGGCTCCTCCCTCTCCCTTCTTTTCGGCGACTCCCGACGATAGTTGAGGAGGTTGACGGTACCGGCGAGTCACCAAAGCAAAATTGAGTGTTCCAGCACCTTCCTCCACCCTTCACTCACCGGCAATCGGCAGATTGGGGCAAGGATGCGGTCAGCATTTTGGGCAAGATTTTGGCCAACTCCAGTGGCCATTGGACGCTTGACCACCTGCCATGGAACCCTTGGACCTAGATCTTCAAATGGACAGCTTCGGTGCATTTTTCGATGAGTCTCCGGCGAAGCTATGATGACTGGTCCGGCGAGCCTAATGATGACAAAGTGTAGGAAAAATACGGAGTTCGACACTAATGGGTATGTGGACACAAACTACCCTTAGTTTCATTCAATTTTAAATTATATGATGAATTTTTATATTAGGTAAATAGATGAATTTAAGAAATAATGAGAAATAATTTTGGTAAATAATAGAAAATATCGATATGACATGAAATAAATGAGAATAGAAGAAGAAATCAAGTAATTAGTTGAAAAGCTAATTGATGCCTAATGATGCCCATGAAAATCTTAAATGAAATATGATGATTTATTAGGAATTAAATTAAGTACAAATATAACATTCTAATGATATGTGTGTGTGTGTGTGTGTGTGTGTGTGTGTGTGTGTGTGTTATGATGGACTTAAGTTAAAGATAATATATGGGTATGGGTATGAAGTTATATATAAAACATAATGAAATTCATGAGGGTAACAAAAAGATATTTAAATAAATTAAGTGTTAATTGATATATATGTATATGTTAATATACATTGGTGTTAGAAACATAAATAACGGATAATAAACCATGAAGAGATTTGTGAGTGTGAAAAATTATATGTTGGTCGAATTATATGCAATGGTATATTAATTGAAGACTTAATATTAAATAGTACTCTACGTATAAAATATGTTATATTAATTTAGAGGAGTATAATTAGAATAATTTGAGTTAAATGAATATATTAACATAATGTACACTATATATATATATATATATATATATATATATATATATATATATAGTGATGTAATATTGTGAAGCTATATGTGAAGCTATATATCTAAGTGAGCAAAAAGGGTGAAACAAATTGATATAAATTAATAATGTGGTGAATTAATGTAAGATGAATATAAGTAAGGTGATAAAAACAAATTAAAAGTATTAAATTAATTAATGATCGACTTAGACACTATAATTAATATAACGGAATAGGTTAACATATTTGAAGTATTTAATAAAAATTGAGTAATATAAGATATAAGGAAATAATGGCCGACAAATAGACAATGGCCGAAATATATATATATATATATATATCCGAAATAATGTTTAGTTGAACAATTAATAATAATTAGGGAAAATAAAGCATAAGAAATGTAATATTGATAACTAGAGTGTAAGTAGTAATGAGGAAAGGCCCTAATTACATAATAGTTGCATAATGCAAAAAGTTAATGAAATTTGAAATTTACCATGCGTAATTATTTTAATTCACCATGAAATTATTATAAATGGATATAAAGTTATGTATGACATGAAGTTGGAATGAGAAATAATCCATTAGTGGAAAATCTCTTGATGGGTAAATGATGAATATGTGAAAATGTTATGGTTTAGTCACAATTATATGGTAATGAGCATCTATATAATGAATGCATGATTGATGAGCTTAATTGAATATGTTGAAAACATGATGTGACTAAAATAGAATAATAAGGAAAAATAATAAAGCATACGTGTGATAAGAAATGAAAATTTAATAATACCCTTAGTGTCAGTGAAAAATCCAGTTCTTTGGATAGTATGGCTAACCATAGAAAATTATTATGCGGGATACCTTGAGTTTATATGATAATTGTCATAAAAATGACTATGATATATGAGATTGGATAGCTGACTTATTATATGTATACTAGGAGGGCTTTGGTGTCACACCCAGATGTGGGTTCCCTCCAGTACACCACATTTACGTTCCGTTTATCCAGTTTGTGGTTGTTCACGACTAGGGGTAAAATGATAATCTTGTATGAAATCGAAATAAAAGAATAATTATGATAATTTGGATGCCATAAATGTAAAGAAATAATAAATAATATGGAAAATGAGACCAATGTGATGAGTAAGAGAAAAACTGTAATTTTGTGTTAAAATAAGGGTAAATTGGCCAGTTGAAGTAAAAAGCGTGAATAAGAAAATTAAACTGGCTAAATAAGACAAAAAAGGACCAAAAAGGTAATTAGTTAAAAGTTAAGGGACAAAATTGTCAATTTATCATTTGGAAAATTCAAAGAATCAAAATGTAATTTGTACATTGGAAATCAAATAAAAGTCAAATAAAGTTAAATGAGTTAAAATGTAAGTTAATTGAAGAAATTAAAATAATAGACAAGTTAAGAAGGATAAAATCGTCAATAGTACAAATCTTAAGAACCAAAATGTAATTCGTCAATATGAGAGAAATTTTAGGATCTAAATTGCAATTTATTCAATTAATTTAAATTAAAGGCCAACAGAAGTTAATCTAGTCAAAATTGTGATCAAAATTGGTCTAGTTAAGGAAAAGTCAATTTCGGGGAAATGGAGAAATTAATTAGAAAGAATAAGTGATAAAGGTATTTGAAGTAAATTATGAGAATATTAAGAATAAATCATGGATTTATATAATAGAAGGAAATTACAAGGATTTAAAGAAAAGTAATGAAATTCGAAGGAATTAAAATGAAGAATAAATAAAGTTTAAGGACAATGAGTAGTGAGGCCATGGGGCCTAACCGAAATATTACATCCGACTAAAGATTTTATACATATTTTTGTGCTAAAGAATAAAGTATAAGAGAAAAATAAAGACAAGGAAGTAAATCCATAATTTAATTAAGTAAAACATAATGAAATAAAGGATCTAATTATTTAATATTAAAAGAGGTAATAAACTTAGACAAGGAAGAGTATAAAGAGAATTTGAATAAATTGTTATAAATGATGGATGAAATTGTAGTATGGTCAAAGAAAGAAAAATAAAAGATGAAGTTGTGGAATAGACTAATGAATAGAATTAAGGAACAAATTAAAAGAAAATAATAGTTTCATGGCAAGAAATATTCAAAGAGAAACGAAGGATAAATTAGCAATTTTTAGAAAATAATTAACGAAATATTGATTTAGCTAGATAGGAAAATTTAAATTATAAGTCGAACAAAAATAAGTACCTAATCGAAAATATAAGAGGAAATGAGAAACTAATAAGAGAATGAGGTATAACAAAGTATGAATTAGCGAATGAGAAAAGAAGATTAGAAAGAAAATAGAAATGAAATGTTACAACTAATGAACTCTAACTAGTGAAAGTTTACTGTATAAATTATAGTTAACCAAAATAGAAATTTCAAATAAAATAACAAAAGAAGGACAATTTAAATGAAGAGACAGACAAGAACCAGTAAATAAAAATGCAAATTGTAGAGGCATAAGCATTATTGAAATTAAACTGTGATAACAAATTAATAAAAAAGTAGAAGATAAAATTGGTCAAATGAATAGACTTGCTTAAGATAATAAATATTGGAAATAAAAATTTAATCGAATGAAATTTTGAGTAATTGTATCCACCACTAAGCATATAGTTGTTTAGCGTGTGATTGTTGACTACGCATAAGAACCGAAGATTTCGGGATATGAAGGAGAAATTTCGAATGGCATGTACATAAAGATATTGGGATTGCATAAACTCAGGTAGAACGATTTTATATTTAATGTCTGGCATTTTATATTTAGAGTTATCATTGTTTTAGTAAATGATTTTGAATTTATATATATGTGTAAATCTGAATAGTATCTCTGTATTATGTACGGATATATGGATGAGATTAGGGTGTTACAGGGAATATCTAAGAAAGCAAATATTTGCAATAAGTGTATTTTATTAACAGCACATTCGACTGACATTTGTTGACTCATACGCCGATGCCAATTAGATTGCCTTGGAATTCTACCCTTTTTTTACTATAATCCCATTGAAACCATTGTCTATCCTTCATTTAAAATAAGCAAATGGGTATTCAATCTCCCAAATTCTAGAAGTTCAGTGACGACCCTTTTCTCTCCCTTTTAATTAATCAAATAGGTATTCAGAATTGGAGCTTAACATTAATTATTTCACACCAACAAATTGTTGTTAATAACAAAATCTCTAGTTTTATTAGGAATTTTGATTGTTTGAATTGTTGAAAAGGGAAGGGAGATGAATTTAGGCAATTTAAACATAGTATAGGAAACCAAAGCACTAAAGAAGCCAGGAGAAGAAGAAACGAATAAGATGCTTGATCAAATAGCTAAACTGGTCCAACCCAAATAGAGATTGGGATTTCTTTCCATATGATTAGGTCTTAGATATAATGCTTTATGAACTTTGCCATAATGTTCATGGTCCTCACAATGCCAATTTCAAGTAAAAGCTTATCATTTTTGGTTTAATGAAACTATATTGGTATAATAATATTTTTGCTAGGATTGGACACTAGAAGAACCAGAAGAAGAAGAAGATGGGGGGTATCCTACATGCTACGGTGGGTCCCACAATACATCTTAGTCAGCACAATCTGTTAGTTTAAATGACTATTTGACAGAGTCCTTTAATTGAAAGAGAACTCTAAGTTGGGAATTAACATTGTAAGATTTTAAGGATAGGGTCCATCATTGTAAAGCGCTCTATAGTTGATGCCTTTTTTTGTAATTAACCCAAAGAAAAAAAGAAAATCCTATATCAAAATCATTTTCAACACCCAAAAATCTCCCTACAAATAAAGCCCAATCTTCCTACAGATGATAAACCAAAATCTTCCTATAAATGGTAAACTAAAATCTTCCTGCAGATTGTAAACTGATTTCCCATAGTCTATAAACCAAGATCTTCCCACAAATGAAAATCCAATCTTCCTCTAGATGATGACAAACTTACCTTTCCACAGATGGCAACTAGCTTTCCTACAAGTCACCCGACTAGACTTTTTTATAAGTCACAACCAAATTTTCCTGCAAGTCACAAACCAATCAGAGATTTGATGCCTTAGAAGGTATGTGTTTTCAATCCTAATTCTGCATGCTGAAAAATTAATGCTAATCAGACAATCAACTAAAGGTTAACACGTCGACAACCTGATGTTAATTGTCCAACCAGAGATTCACTTCCTCAGAGTAGCACTCACCTAATTGCACTCACAAAAGGGTTATCTGTAATAATAATAATAATAATAGTAATGACAACAACAACAACAACAACAACAATAACAACAACAACAACAATAATAATAATAATAATAATAATAATAATAATAATAATAATAATAATAATAAAATAATGTAAAAAAGTGAAATAAATAATAAAAAAGGACACAAATTCAGCACCTATGTCAGGAATGCATTGGTGCGCATTAGGCGACATAAGGTCAACTCGTTTATTTTTAAGAATGAGAAAATATATTTTAGGCCGTACATCATATGACACATGGATATGCACAAATGATACACGACCGCATTAGCCTCGCGAATGCTAGTTTTCTCTCCCTTTTTAAAATAAATTCCTTGTTAACAATAGATCCAAAAGGGATCAAAAAGGGAATATTCAATACAAAAATGTGATTTTTAAACCAGATCTTTTGAAAAAAAACAACCAAAATGGCAAAATGAGATTTTACGAGAACAGCCTAATAATTTCTATCACATAGCAATATATCCATGAGAAGGGTTTCACAATGTAAATCTAAATAGAAATGAACATACGGTAGATATAATCAAGGAATGAAAATCATAATATTTAAAGATGTGAAAGTGTAAAATTTATATTATTAGGAAATCAAATCGAGTAGAAGAGGCCTTTTATATTACCTTTAGTTTACTTACTCGATAAGACTATTAAATGTCAGATTTGTAGACCTCTCTTACATTGAAATGGTCAAAATCAACTTAAAAAAGTAAAGAACTAAGTGCCAAAATTAACCTTTTGAACGTGGAAAACTTTAGAAGCCTTTATGACAACAACAATGCTTCCACAATCAAAATTTGTAAACTTTTTCAAAGTGATCGGCCTATTCCTTATATAAGGAGATTTTTACACCACATGCACGAGCATGTGACCCCAAAAGTCAGCCAACTTGCCAACTTGCATCTAACTAGTTAACCTACTTTTCGATTGCACAGGCATGCAATAAGGGTTGGTTGAGCGTGCAACTCAAGTGCTTCAGGCCACTTGCTTAAAAAGATAAGAATTTTATTTTACACAACCGCACAATGCCTTGTGCATGGTTGTGCAAACCTAAAAATGGAAAAAAGTTAGCAATTTGGCCAAACAATGATGATATTCTCCTTATGCACTTGCATGGGTGTACAAGGCTTAAAACTTTCTTAAATTATCTTTTAAGCCCTTGATCGAGGATATTTCTCATTGTTAACCCTTTTCTCTACTCGATCGCCCACACCAATCATGAAAACTCTTTAAAATATTTTTAAAAAGGGGTTTCAACATATAAAGGCCTCACTGTCCTTGATCCTTTGTCTTTTAAAAAGTAATTTTCTTATCAGGTAACCCTAACAAAAGCATCCTTAGGACCCAGTGTCTACAAGCCCATTGTGCCAGTTGTTGCTTGAGTCAAATCGACTCCTATCGAGGAGATTTTAGTAGCATCTATCATGGCCCCCCATTAGCAACAGATGCTAGAAATGTAGCTACGTGAGGAATAGAAAGGGATGTCGCTCGAGGTTATCCTGAATGTAATTTTATAACTGGTAAAAAGGAAGAATTACGGGCCCTTCAAGTGCTAAAGAATCTTTTTCCTAAGGAGGAAAATCCTACTATGAAGAAGATGGAAGAGAAGCTGAAGGCTTTGAACAGGATGCTATCAATTAGGAAAAGAGTCAGTCTTAAGGATATTTCTTTAGATAGTGAAAATGTTTTGCCTAGCCAATTCAAGATGCCTGATTTGATGAAGTTTGATGGAACATCTAACCCACTAGCTCATATTAAACAATATGTTTTGCTCATAAAAAGAACTGCCCTTACTAAAAGATAGAAATTGAATCTCTTCGATCTCAACCTTATGGGCTTTGCTATTGATTGATATCAAAGCTTAGACAGGAAAACCAAGGAGGATCAGAAGAGATTGATGGAGGAATTCTTTAGGCAATATGATTTAAGCACACATATGGAGTCACTCTAAAATATTTGGAGTTATTACAGTAGAAACCTAGGGAATATTTCCATGAGTACCTCACTCGACAGAGGAATAGAGTAATAGAGATGAAAAGAAAGCCAAACACATAGGACCAAACTTGATTGTTCATTCAGAATGCTAGTCCTTACCTAAATGAAGGTCTCAAGATGAAAGGGTTAAAAGATTATGAATCCTTGAAAGACATAGTGATTAAAGCCAAGGAAGAATATTTGGCAAAGAAAGCCAGTGCTACGAATTCGAATAGTGGAAGTTATAGTAGCAATAAGCAGGGTTTCAAAAGCTCGAGTTTTGGTAAAAATGTCGATAACAGTAGTGGCAGTAGAGGAAATAATGGAAGAACTATTGAAGTGTCAGCGACAAGGATTAACCAATGATGTTACTCAGAATTGGGTGAGTCATTATCCTGGTGCCTTAGTCATTTGATGAAAGATGGGAAGTTACAGTCAATGCTATCTAAACCTATAAGGAGTTAGGGTCAGCCAGGACACAGGTCTGATTGGTATTTTGCCTTTCACCAGCACACAGGGCATGAGACTGATAACTATCATGCCTTGAGGGACCACATCTAAGACTTAATTTATTCTCAACGGATTCCTAATTTATAGAAAAGAGCCAAGAAGAAGGAAGCTTATAATGTTGTGCTGCCACTAGTGTTTCTAGTTAGGTCTGGGTTACCAAAGTTGTATGTTCTTAAAGATTTTTATGGTAATGAGTATTTGGCTATCACTCACAAGGCTCAGAGAAGTGGTAACAGTTCAGATGTAAGCACATAAGGGTCGATCCAAGTAGGGGAATCAGTTCGATTAGTGGATATATGGGATATAGACAATTAGGTAGGCTCAGTTAACACTAAAGAGGAGCTAAAAGACCTGTGGAAAATTGATGAAGATGAGAAGGAAGTAAAAAATAAAATAGTGGTTTAAGCCATCACTAAGAGTGGTAGAGTCATACTTGAGGTTGAAAGGCAACAGGAACCCATTATGCCTGTAGAAGAAAGAGCCACAAAGGATAACCTAGTCTTGAAGCAACTTAAGAAGACACCTACTTAGATTTCAATTTGGGATTTGCTAAGGCATTCGCCTTTCCACTGGTAAAAACTAGTGGAAGCTTTGTGTGAATTAGTGGTTGATATCAACATCTCTCCTTTTGAACTATTGGAAATGGTGAAAGGGAATTCCAAGAAGAAGATTGTGTTCACTAACATGGACATCCCCCTAGAAAGATGTGAGTATAACTGCCATTGGTATAATAAAGCTGAAGTAAATGGTAAGCACACTGCATGTGTAATGGTGGATGATGGCTTTTCCTTGAATACATGTCCTTTTATAGTAATGGTAGCCTATAGTATTGATGAGACCATGCCCACTAAGTCTCGACTTACTATAATGGCTTATGATAACTCTAAAAGGCAAGCTGCTGGCACTTTTAGGGCAGCAGTAAAGACAGGGCCTATTGAAACTGAGGCAAAGTTTGCAGTGTTATAAATATCAGCTAATTTCTCCCTATTATTGGGACAACCTTGGTTCCATAAATTATAAGGGGTTCCTTCCATCTTGAATCAGATGATCCAAATTCTGCATGAAGGTCGTATGGTTACTATCAAGGTAGCAAGAGAGAATTCAATCTCTACTTTGAGCATAGCTAACAAGCCATTTAATGGTTTCCATGTAGTCAGAATTGATGCTGAAGAAGAAGAAATATATTTTGGAAGCCCTTAGGTTGTTAATATGATGAAGAAAATGAATTCTCTACCAGGCGTCAGATTGGAAAAGAATTCTTAAGGGACCCTTATACCTATTGCTCCAATTGGTCAAAATGATAGGAAAGGTTTGGACTACTGTAAGAATGATGTTAAGAAGCAACATGGCCTGCAACCAAGAAAGGATCCTCATATGGGTGTTCAACGTTCGATTCGGTTCAATAACCAAACTGAACCAAAATAACTGAAAATTGAACTTTTAAGAATTTAACCAACCGAACCAAATCAAATTTATAGAATAACCGAACTTTAATCGAACCAAAATTTTCGGTTAATTCGATTCGGTTAACCAAAAATTAAAAACTATTTTTTAAAAAATAAAAAATTGTATCTAAAAATTATAAAAAATTACAAATGATAATAATAAAATAAAAACATCCAAACAACATCCAAATTGTATAAAATACAAGTCCAAATTAAAGATACAATCCCAAAATACAAAATAAATAATACAACTCAATTTCAATATATACAATACAATAAAGTATTAATCCTTAATACTAAAAAGAGAAGAAGCAGAAGAAAATAGAGAAGAAATGGATGACATAGTTAGACCATCATTTATTCTGTCCTTTGTGATCTTCTTAATCGTGATTGTGACAAGGCTTCTTAATCCATTACCTCTAATTCACAAAAATAATAGCAAAATATTATAATAAAAGGAAATATAGGTTTCAACTCCAAGAGTGGGTTACATTTTGAGTAAGGCACAACCTAGAAGTTGCCAATCCATTGATTCTTTCACCTTAATAAAAACAAAGAAAATGGCTTTTACTAAGATAAGAGATGACACTTTGCAAGGCATTTGTCATTATAGTTTCATAAGAACAAATGGATTTAAAAATAGATATGACACTTTGTAAGGAATTTGTCTTTATAGTTTAACAAGAACCTGATATGAAAAATAAATAAAAATAAAAGAATTTGATAGAAAATTTTTTAAAAAGGATAAGAGATTAAAAATGCATTTCGCTTAAGAGGAGGAATGAATTTGTTCTTTAACTTTTGTTTTGAGCATATAGAAATATGACAATTAAAATGCTTAAATTGTTTTTGTAGAAAGATATCTATTTAGTTGTACAAATAGTACCATAATACTTTTCAATACTCATAAAAATTCATATGAAATAGATTACTTGAAAATTTATTCTAGCAAATCAATTTGCTTACATAATGATTTGATTAATCTCTTTTAATGGTTCGGGATCAAAATTCTAAACTAAAATTATTCTAATTATAGTCTAAATCTCAAATTTTCTTTTTTTTTGAAAGAAAAACAAAATCGATTTAGTATTTATTTTTATTTTATTTTTCTTCAAATTGAAAAAGCTAAAAAGGTTTCGCAGCTAACAAAAAGACAAAAATAAAAAAAAACAAAGAGAATAATAGCCTATAAGTTGAAAACCAAAAAAAAAAGTAGCCTTGCTAAAATTGGGTACCCTGCTTAGGCAAAAACCGAAAAAAGGCACCTTAGGCAAAAATTAAGGGTTAAGAGAAAATAGCCAATCAAGAAAACCCACAAAAGCTTATTGATGACAAGAGTTGTTAAAGATGTCACTATCCGAGATTAAATGAAAGTTATGTTTTGCATTAAATGTCATGTCGAGATTATCATCATTGCAGGCTGTAATCATGTGAGAATGCATAAATAATTTAAGTTATATACTTTAGTTAACATGAAAGTAGGCATATTATTCATTTATAAAAGAAACAAAAACATCAACCACACAAACACAAAATAAAAACACCAACCATACAAACACAACAACAACAAATAAAAAGTAAAGGTCCAAGTAGCCAGCATTGCAGTACATATATTACATATCATAATGAAAAAAACAAAAAAAAACAACAAACTTTCCCTTAATAAGACCAATCAATTTGCATCTCCCCTACTATGGCCTCTCCTATCTGGACATCTTAGCAAGAATGCTCTGGTGTCAAGCAACTCTATGACCCATAAGCGATATTCTATGCTAGTCCTAAAGTCGCAGACATTTGTAGAAGGGATATTGGTCTTTACAGGTAAGCGTCTCTAGATATAATGATAGCATGTAACGAAGGTGTTAGTTAACTCGCCTCTCCCAAAATTCAAGCATGTACGCATAATCTCTTGTCTCACACCAAACTATCAAGCACAGCACGTGATACAAAAAGTAGCCCTACAAAGGCTGCAAAAGGGAATGCATTCAAAATTCCCATTGCGAGTCACAAACTCTATACGAATCTAAAGGCACATGAAACTCACCCTCCATTCTGTTATGGAGCTCAACCATATGATGCCTTCCTCCATGGTGCCAATCCAGTACTAGTGAATACGGGCACCAAAAAATCTCAAGGAATATGCATCCATGATATGAAGAGGGGGCTCAACCGGCATCCTAAGCTTTTCCTGCAGCCAAATCTGAAAAAAAAAAAGAACAAAAAAACAAAAAAAAAATGTGAAAAAAAGAAAGAAAAATGAAATTAAAAATAAATACAAAATCCGCTGGAATGGTTTAGTGTCCACTTCAGGCAAAAATTAGGCATAGGACCATATGAAAATTTATGAAAAGATGCATTTCCAATAAAGAAAAGCTAGTATGAAAAGCCACAAAGGGCACACTACCTTAAATAAATGAATATAGGTACCTGAAGCAACAAGAGACAGCCAATGAATAAAGCCGCGTGGTTAGCATTTACCACATCCAAATCGAGCAGGGTCTCTGCTAGGATCAACGAAAATAGGGTCAGTCCTTTACGAATGCTGTTAATAATGTCAAATAGTCGATAATCTCCCAAGATGCCATCTTCACTAATAATGTATAGGTAATGGGCCAGCCATAAAAAAAAGAGTTGTACCAACAACATAAGTCTCGTTACCATTGAAATAGTACAGGCTGTCAAATAGGAGGTAAGCACAAAAGGTTCAGACAGCTCGATAATCACTCTAATGTCAGAAGGACAGATCTTAAGAATATAGACAGCCTTACGAGGATAATTTAGGACACAATTAGCACGTTTAGAAGGGTGTTTAGATAGAAAGGAGCACTCAAGATACCTATGAATTCCTCATGAAATGGGCATATTTCTACTTTATTAAAGCGAAAGATGTGAAAGTGGGGATCATAGTAGTGTGTTAAGGCAAAGAGCAGGTTCTCATCTAACTCCACCATACGAAGAAATCGCAGATTGGAATAAAGGGATAGGACAAGATTACCCTAGGTGGACTAATCATCAAGCAATAGACCAAGTCATTGGAAAAACAAAGTCATTGTTAACAAAGTGTAACTAGAACTAAAGGCAAAATGAGGTAGAGAATTAGAAAATGAAAGAGGGCAAAGAGAATGTGAGTGGGGAGTAAAAAGTAGTTGAAAATCCAAAACACCTTTTTATATGCCAGTTTGTACACCCGTGCAAGGTTAATTGCATGCCCGTGTAAATGCCTCAGTTACCACCTAGTGAAAATAAATAGTAAAAAATGGCTTTGCATGTCATACATCTCATCTTGTATAATCTCACACTCACATGCACGATCCCAACACCGCTGTTTTGTAGAGTTTACTTCAATTTTCAATTTTCAAGGCTGACTCACCATTTAATGTTACAATGTTTATTAAGAAAGTTCAAATAATTCAGGGAGTATATTTTACACATGTACATGGGTATACGATCACCATAAAAATAATTAATTGAGAGAAAATGTACATAATAAAATAAAAGTAGCAAATTAAGTACTTAATGATAGAAAAAAAACAAATATAAATAGATGTTAAGCATGATAATAATAGAAAGTAGATTGTTAGTGTTACATTTGTGCAAAAATAAATTCTTTTAAATGAGTTGTAATTGAAATAACTTTATTTTTACTAGACTGATAAATTGTAAAAATTATAATTCTTAGAATTATTTTGAAAGAAATTTGGGTTAATTTGCATGATTTTGGGTTAAAACCCATGCAAAAATACTATTCACATAACTTTTTACATGCATGGGAAGGTTTCACATTCAAAAATTTTCAAATTCCTAATTTTTTTGCATTGTACACCCTTGCATGGCTTGTGCATGGCCTTGCAAAGGTTACACAACTATGCATAGCTTATGTACACCTATGCAAGGCATCGAGACATAAAAACTTAATTGTTTTTCTTTCTTTTCTCTTTCTTTCCATCTTTTCCTTATTTTTTCTCGAGTTCAACATGGTGCACTCCGTTTTTTGCTTTTTTCTTGTTCGATTGGCCATGTTTCGTGATTCCAATCTAATGGGCCACTAGGTTTTTGTATTGTGCATGTTTTGATAACTTATTTGCATATTTTTTCCAAGTTTTTGCTTTCTAACCAAAAGAGGTATTTTTAATACCTTTTAACTCTTTTTTATGATTCAAATGAGATTATAATGCTATGAAAATAATGGTAGAAGTGCCTGTGGATGTGTGTGATGTAATGTGAATGATGAATTTTTGTCTTATTTTGGCTTTGAAAAAATTTTGGTGAATATGTTTTATAGGGATAGGTACTGCACTCTAGTTTACTGAGCTTTGTTTGTTTTTTCATTATGTATACTATAAAGATTAGTTGCTTGATTGAATTATGTAGTGAAAATTTGCATATGGGCAGCACAAGCACCTTGTGTCGAATTAAAAGATAACAAATAAGTTTGATAAATAATGACTATGTATATATATGTATTAGGTTGTTAGTTGTGTATGTAAAATAATGATGTAAAATATGCTTGAAAACAAAAGAAAAGGCAAAAAAAACTTTATTATTTATAAAAAAAAGTTCTTTTTTAATTGATAAATAATAAAAATATAAAACAAATCATAATAGTAATAATTTTGTTATGTATTATTAATGCAATAATATGTGAATGAAGTAGAATAATGATGACAAAAAAAAGAGGAAGAGCAAGAATAATAAGGGATAATTGAATATTAGCTTTAGGATGAATTGAGTTTTATTTATTGAAAAGAATACATGTATTGTAGTCTTGTGTAAACATTGTTGTTGTGCTAATGGTAGAATTATGCAAATGTATATAAGTGATTAAGTCCTTCATACATATTTGTTTGCATTTAAATAAAAATAAAGGCAATAAAAACAACGATGATAATATATATATATATATATGATAACATGGCAATTCCTAATATCCTGACATAGTATTTGTGTACATTACCTTTTGTGAACTATGGCATGATTGCTAGATGCCCAATGATGGGTTAGGATGAACCAAGTGTGACTTAGTTATTATAGCTTCTTATGGATAAATTTTGTACAGGTTTGGGCTTAAATTTTTAAGCCGTTATACTGCCAAAATTTATGCACAAAAAGCGCCAACATCTAAGTGACACTATTAGGTGAATCACTATAATTAATTGCGTAATTTTATCTTTTACAGGACATAGATCCCTACTTTCTATTATGGATGATGCTTGAGCAGGCCACTCAATATCGAACCGTGGCAGAAGTCCATATGTTACCAAGTTGGTTCTTGTCTAGGGGACTTTTGAGCAAGCTGGGATTACTTAACGAGGCTGATGCCTTGCTAGCTCAAGTGGGATGGACAACATTTTATACAGGGGCATATAGGACCTACCCCTAGATGACTAGGCAATTTTCGACTACATTTTGCTATATGGGGCAGCAGCGACTAGATGACAAGAAGGATATCATCACCTATCGTATCCGGGACCACCTAATGTCCATGACACACAAGCGCTTTGCTGAGATTTTGGGGTTACCTATAGGGGAGGATGTAGTAAGGCCTGAGAGATCCACTCTGGCCCATATATAGAAGGTCATTTCATGGCCAAGTGTTCTATATGTGTGGAGAACAACAAAGTCCACCATGTTGAGATCAAAACTACTTCGTTACCTCCACCTAGTTCTTTCTTACTCATATCTAAGGAGGATAGGTAATCTTAGTATCGTTAATGTGGCAGAGATCTACAGCCTATAAGGCATGATGAGTGATAGATAAGTAGATTTGAGCCAAACCATCCTAGAGCACCTGAGGAAGACATAGCGTAACCTAGATGAAGGGACAGTCATAGGTGGGCTAGTCACTAGATTGCTTTTTGGCAGAGGGCATACAGAGGCTATGATAGGCCTATCAGTTGGAGAGGGTATCTACTTGGAGAGAGGAGTAACATTTGATATGTGCATGGCCGGAGAGGATGATGCTGCGCTCAATAGGATCAGATTGATGACATTAGAGGAGATGGATACGGCCTTACACCCAAATAGGGAGTGACCGAATTATGAGCCACAGCCACCACATCTTGAGCAGGAGCCCAATGTTGACTAGTAGATGGAGGATGTCTTGGGGCCAGGATTTGTGGAGGAGGAAGTTATTTTTATCGATTATTTTACAGGTAAGGCCTGCCAGGAGCCAGTCACACTACCCATCATATAGGCCTTTCCCACTTTCTAGCATGAGTTGCCACCCGAACAATATGGCCACCCCGGTAAGACATCATCTTCAGCACCACCTCCACAACAGCTAGAGGTACCTATAGCTCCATAAGATGCCATATTATAGGGTATTCAAAATATGACAGTATCCTAAATTGTTATGGCTACTAATATACAGGTGATTCACTAGGAGCAGGCTAGGCATCATGAGGCCTACCTAAAAATATTCAATGAAATTGCTAGCTTCCAACATGGCCAAGATGAAGACAGGGATCCTGAATGTTGATAACAGGGTGTAAAAGGGTATAGAGAGGATCACGACACTGGAAACCTCATTCCTTACAACTAGTGAGATAGTTAAAGGGCCAGGGATGAGATCAAAAAAAGGATCGAAAAGCTTGATACTGATTTCAAAGCCCATGTGATAGGTATAGATGGGACGATCGCAGGTCACTTCATGGCACAGACGATTGAGCTGACTCAAATCCGAGAGGAGATGAGACTTCTTATAGGTTACCTTAATGAGTTCCTCCATCCCATTGTTATTCACTCCTTGGGACCCACACACCCAGGTCCATCCACTTCTCAAGCACCGAGCCCACCATTTTACAAACTCCGCTCCCATTCTCTACTAGAGGGTCCGACTAACTACAACCTACATTCAGACCCTATGATTTCAAGAAGATGATGTCACTTACACCTGCTTTTATCTCACACATAGTTTACGTATTCATACATTTGGATATTTATCTTGGGATGATGTTATTTATTTTCTTTTGGATTTGCTTTTGACTTGTCGGGGATTTCTTTTGAGTTTGCCTTTGGATTATTATTACTTGTCATGTTTGATATAGCTTGTTTACTTAGTGGGATCACCTTCAAATCAAGGTATAGCTATAGAGTGGGATCGCCATCAAGATATAGCCATATAATGGGATTGCCTTCGAGGTATAGCCACAGAATGAAATCGCCTTCAAGGTATAACCACAAAGTGGGATCACTTTTCAATTAAAGTATAGCCATATATGGGATCGCCTTCAAATAAGGTATAGCTATAGAGTGAGATTGCCTTCAAATCAAGGTATAGCCACAGAGTGGGATTGCCTTCAAGGTATAACCACAAAATGGGATAGCCTTCAAATCCAGGTATAGCCACAATGTAGAATCACCTTTAGGTCATGGTACAATTGCAGAAAAGGAATTGCCTTCGAAACAAGGAATGTGCAACAAGCTAGCATCGGTCACCAATAAAGCCTTCTTAAGAAGCAACAGGGAGATTGCCTCCTCAAGTAAGTGTCGCTTTCTCCTACTTTGAACTTTAGCTCACCTAGGATCTCGTATGTACTAGCCTCCCCAAAGTTCAGGGTAACTGTAGACACTAGATCCTAATGAGGCTTTTATCAGGGTTACCAAATAAGAAAAATTATTCTTTAAAATAAAGTAGATCAAGGATAGTGAGGTCTTTTTTATGTTGAAAACCTTTTTCAAAAATATTTTAAGGTGTTTTTGTGCTTAATTTGGGCATTTGAAGGAAGCAAAGGATCGAACAATGAAAAATATCCTCGATCAAGGGCTTAGAAGAAAATTTAAGTTTTAAGCCTTGTACACATGTGTATAAGGAGAATATCATCATTATTTGGCCAAATTGCTATCTTTTTTTCATTTTTAGGTTTGCACGCCCATGCACAAGGCCTTGCACGACCGTGCATAATAAAAATCTTACCTTTTCAAGCAAGTGGCCTGAAGCACTTGAGTTGCACGCCTATGCAACCTTATTGTATGCCCGTGCAACTAAAAAGTAGGTCAACTTTTCATATACAAGTCGGTAAGTGGGCTAACTTTTGGGATTGTACACTCGTGTATGTGCAAATCTCCTTATATAAGAAATTGGCTAATCACTTTGAAAAAGATTGGAAAATTTTATGTTTTGAAGTGTTATTGTTATTACAAATGCTTTTAAAGGTTCCAAAAGCTTTTCAAGTTCAAAAAGTCATTTTTGGCATTTAAGTATTCACCTTTTCAAATTGATTTTGACCGTTTCAACACAAAAGGGGTCTACGAATCCAACATCCGATAATCTAATCGAGTAAGTACGCTAAAGGTAAAATAAAAAGTCTCTTCTACTTATCTGGTTTTTTGACAGTATAAAGTTTATACATTTGCCATTTTAATGTTGTAAACTCTATTCGCTACTTTACATATCGCAGTCTATTACATATTTATTCCTATGTAGTTTTAGGTTGTGAAATCCTTTTCAATGATATTTTGCCATGTGGTAGAAATTATTAGGCTATTGTATTTAAATTCCCATTTATCCATCTTAAAGTTAGTTTTTTAGAAATTTTGATTTAAAAATCATTTTTTATTTAATAAACCATTGTTTCTTCCTTTTAGATCTGTTATCGATAAGGGCTTTATTTTAAAAAGAGAGAAAACCAACCTTCGCCAGGCCAATATGACCATGTATCGCTTCATACGCACCCGTGCATTATGCGATGCACAGTCCAAAACATGTTTACTTATTTTTTTTAAATAAAAGAGTTGACCATATGTCCCCTAATGTGCGCCAGTGCATTTTTTACATACGTACTGGATTCTTATCTTTCTTTTTAATTTATTTTATTTTTTTACATTCTCCTTTTTATTTTATTGTTATTGTTATTATTACTATTGTTGTTATTATTATTGCAAATAACCCTCCTGTGAGTGCAGCCAGGCAAGTGTTGTAGATAAGTCTACAATCCTCTCTTTTTATTATAAAAAGGCATTTTCGATTGTCAATGGAAAATGTCACAAAAATATTTATAGTAAAAAATTGAAATATTTAGTTAATAAAATTGAACCAATGTCCAATTTCTTGCCTAGAAAACTCACATGTAAAAATTGGTTTTTAGTAATGTAAAAGATTCTTGCATATAATTAAATAACATGGGATATTTCTTAATAAAATTTGGATTGGCAAGCCCCTATCTTTAAATCCTCGTAATGAAATGCTTCTCCATAACCCACATGCGAGGACCAAAGTTCTCACCAACAAGGTTATAATGAACTATCGGTTTATGGATGTCTTTATTGCTTTATTCTATGCCATAATTTACCACTTTCTTACGTGATTGGGTGTGCCTTTAATTTTTATATTTGCTCTAAATCTTGTATGTAAGAAATGAGATAAAATCATTAATTTGAAAGTCGTTATGTCACATTTATCAAAGATAAAAATAAGAGCAGAGTTCTGAACCATCTCTAAGTTTTTGGCCTCATGAGGTTGGAACACCCTTTTCCCAATGTTTTATTGTGAGGTGACCTTTACAATCAGCTTTGTGATGCCCAACAGATGTCTTTTGGCTATCAATTGTTAGCAAAGAAAGGGACATATCGAGATGGTGTCTCAAGTTGGGTCATTTTCCTTATTGCGAAGCGACTGATAAGTTTGGGTAAGGGAACCTCAACTTGGTTAGGCCCTAAAAGTGAAACTGAGCCGCTAAAGGTCAGAGGTTTCCTCCCTCAAGCTCGATGATCACTTAGCTTGAGGGTGATTCAGGTAACAACGGAAGGAAGAGCACGCATCACAATATGTTTATTTTTCTCTAAAAGGAAAAGTTTTGGGAAAACTATTAGATTTGGTGGATTTAAGGTTCTTATTGATAGATGAAAGAGGAAAAGTATGGTTTAAGGGTCTTTACAAAATGTTGTGTTCAAGTGTGTCTATTATGACATTTTTTTTATATTTATGTTATTATTGAATATTACTAATATGATGTGGCAAAAAGTGGTAGTTGTTTAGTTTGTTGGTACGTCTTATATAGATATTTTTGGACAACACATGTGCTTTAGATTCATTAGGCCCATCTATTTTAAACTCAATGTGCATAAATTGATTAGTTTAAAGATTCAATGTGTATTTTAAATTTTAAGGACACAATGCAAAAAAAAAAGTATAATTTAAAGACCTAAAAATGAATTTTGCCTTAAAAGTTTGACATATTTTGCCTTAAAATTTAAAAAGCCTCCTAGGTATATTACCCAATTTTACTTGAAAAAATAACAACTAAGGCTGTATACGAGTCTAAATCTTATTATCGAACTGAAGTATTGAATAAAAAGATTCAGAAGCGAATTGTAACATTAACTTTATTTAGAACAAATCTAATTATTTTATCTAAAATCGGATCCAGAACCATATTGAATTGTATGGAACTATTGTAAAATCGAATTGGACCAAAAGAACGATAATTATTAATTATTATATAATAATATTAATAATTTATACATAAATATTTTTCATAATTTCTATTCTATATTTATTAATTAAATTTAATTTTGTAACTATTTGTATTAAGTATTTTAATTCATGAAATCAAGATAATAATTAGTTAATAAATTAAATTGAATTTATTAATTATTTATAAGATAAATTTAATTATTATAATAAGTATTATATCTATACAAATATTAATGTGTAACTAATTAAAGCAATTTATGTTTAATTTAATTTAGGCCTAATGTGCAAAAATTGTCCTAATATTTATCAAAAAGAGCAATTTTGCAACTAATATTTAGTTACAGGTAATTTTGACCCTAAGGTTATCAAAATGATGCAATTGTTCCTCTAAAGTAACAGAACCATTAGTTTGACGTCATTCAGTCAAAATTTCGCAACATGCCCACGTCAGCGGTCGAAAAATGGAATAAGATCAAACTAGAAGTTCCATTGCTTAAGGGGTAAAATTGCACCATTTTAATAACTTTAGGGGCAAAATTGCCCGTAACTAAATATTAGGGGGCAAAATTACTCTTTTTGGCAAATATTAAGGGTATCTTTGCACATTAAGCCTTTAATTTATCTTTATTGGCACTCAATTACTACTTAAATTTCTTTTCACAAATATTTGTGTGTGTGTGTGTATATATATATAAACTAAGCAACTTATCACCTAATCCTTTTATCAAGTAATTTCATTTATTTTTAGTGTCACTCAATCGATTTTTACGGTTAGTCGATCCAATGGATTTGGTTACGATTTTTAATTTTTATATTTTTTGTCAATAGTTACGGTTTAGATTTTTAAGTACCAGTTAACCATTAGTCTATGGTTAACTGCCTCAAATACACGCACGTATGTGCGCGCGCGCACGCGCACACACACACACACACACACACACACATATATATATATATATCTTAATTTTTTATATTTTCTGATAAAATTTATATAATACTTTAAACTAAATTTATATTATCTCATTCTCTTTAATTATATAATAATATTTATATATAGTATCCAATTAACTTTTATATATGTTGTTTTTTTATCATATATTGGTGTTCATAGTTTACTTAATAGCATTTAATTACATTTTCTTATATTTTAAAGTTTATGTTATAACATTTACTATTATCCAAAATTTTATTTGATTTATAATCAAACATATTAATTTTCAATAAATATCAAATCTTTTTTAAAATATTATCTATTAATTTATAGAATATGAGTTTTGGCTAGTAAATTATGTTTGTTTCGTAATTTTTGTATTAAATTAATTTGCACATTTGAAATTGAATTTAAATTTGTCTAATTTTTTTATATAATTTCATGTTATAAAAGTTAATGATTAACCGAAAAATATTAATTAACCAAACCAAGAAATCGATGGATTGGTTAACCGAATGTAATGGACTGGCTAATGGTTAGTGATTTTAAAAAATCAATATTAATAGACTGGTTAATTTTCTTGTTCATGAACTAGTTAACTGGTCTATATTCACCACTAAATATAACTATGTATAGTTATTATTTATAATGAAATTTTAGTTGTATTGTTAACAATGATAAAATAGAAAAATTAAAAATTTTAAAGGGATTTAAGAATTAAACTTGAAAGTTTAGGAGGGAATATTTTGTTTATTTTTAGTTTTAAGAGGGAGTTAAATATTGAAGTTAAAAACTGTTAGTTTTTTAAAATATTAAAAAATAATTTTTTTAAAAAAATTAAAAAGAAATTCATTGTTAAGAAATTAAGATGATGACTTTAGATAAGTTTAGAAGCTCATTAATCCCAACTACAAATGAAGTTTTTACCTGTTACCCAAATTAATTAAGATCATCTACAATTTTGATTTTAGAGACATCAACTAAAAAAATTGAAAAGTTTGAATTGGATAATTATTGTATTCACGTAAATTCTTAAATTGTATATTTAATATTTAGAATTTGTTATGTTCTAATTAGGGATGAGCATGAACCGGTTAACCGGTTCATTAATAATTTTCTTAAACTAGTCCATTACTATCGGTTAACCGTTATATCGATTTCAGTTTTTAACTCGGTTTTTCAGATCGATTTATTGGTTAACTATTACAAAATTTTAATATATAAATTTAATAAATTATACAATTTATAATATTATTTTTAATAGTTAAAAATGCTTTAAAAATAAAAAAAATACTAATTACATACAACATCCATTAAAATAATCAAAATAAAAATAAAATTTCCCTAATTAATTATAAAAATTAAAAATATTCAATATAAAACTAACAATAGAATGCTAATTATGCACATAATTTTAATATTTATTTACTAAAAATATATAATTTACAAAATTATATATCATAATATTTATAAATTACAAAAAAATTGAAAAATATAAGTGTAAAATTTAAAATATAATTCATAATATATATATATATATATATATTCAGTTTCGGTTTCAGATCGGTTAACCATCAATTTTTAAAGTAAAAATCATAAACCTAAAATTTTGGTTCGGTTAACCTAAAAATTAGTTCGATTTCAAACCGATTTTTCGATTAACCTAAATTTCGGTTAACCATGCTCATCCCTAGTTCTAATCATCTAATTATCTAATTTCTTTGGGACTTTTTTTTTAATAATAATGTATTTTGGAAAAGTAATTGAGATTGTAGGATGTTTTGAAAACTATTTGGGATTCTGGGGGTTTTTTCATTTTTGCAATTGATCGGTATCTAGTAAGTGTAATAGATCAGCTAGTAATATAAGGAAATATAATTAAGACCCCAAGAATATCGAACCCAAGGGAATTGTGTAAAAGTTGTGTATTTTAGATTTTAGAATAAGTGTTATGTGCAAAGAATTCCCAAGTTTTAAAATGATGTAAACAAACTAAATCAAAACAGAAACTTAAATAGGTAGAGCAATGAACCAAATTAATCCATTATAGACTTAAGAAAATAAACTTAAACTTAAAAAAGAAAGATATGAGAGGTGAAAAAATTCAATAATAAAAGGCATTTCTACTAAAGGACTATCTACGTCAACTTTTATTATAATGACTCAATTAAAAATAACACAAGTGTTTATGAAAAATCAGTGTAAATTTAGATATCTTATTTAAAATATCATTCTAAGCATTAAATCCTTTTATTAGGAATAATCCAATACTTAACATAAAAATCCAATTTATTAACTCCTAAACATTCATTAGACCTTTTCTCAAGAGATCTAACTTTAATCTATTCTTAATTCAACTTTCTTAGCTTTAATTTCACTCTTCACTAACATAGAATTATCTCAATTTTCATAATATAATCATGCATCAATACAAGTGAATTAACTAAGAACATGCACATTATAAGTTCTACTTAAAAGTGATCATTAACCATTTATTCAATACATTAACAATCAACTCAATCATAACTCAAGATAATACATTGCTCAAGAATTAAGAAATAATACACATGCATTAAATTAAAGCTTAAATTAAAGTCATTACAAATAGAAGTATGAGGGTTCAAGTTCCCTCACAAAAGTAAAGAAAATTACTCACTCATTATCTTAAAGACAAAAGAAAAATTGAAATAAAGTTACAAACACATAGAGCTAAAAATATTCTCTTGATCTCTTCTCAGAACACCAAGCTTTAGCCTCCAACCCTCAGTTTTTGTCTCTTCAAAAACTAGGTTAATAACTTAAGTGAAAAATTCATAATTCTAAATATCCTCCTTATTCTAGTGTCTAAAGTTTGCTTAAATACTTTGAAAAGAAGAAATTTTGGTGCCTTGTAACTTCTTATTCTAGAAGAAAGAAGAATTTTATCATAAAAAGGAGTCTTCTGCTCAGGAGAGGGCTTTTTTCCATCAGGTGAGGGCCTTTATACCTCAGGAGAGGGCTTTTACTCTGCTCTCTATGTGAATCTTTGCTTTAAAATTACATAATTGCTCTAATTTTCTTCCTTTCTCTAATTGACTTCCTCTTTTCTTCAATTTAGTCCTTAAAAACACTAAATTACAATTAAGTCCACAAAAATCATAATTAATAAAATTAAACACCAAATTAACACTAAATTAACAATTAAATCACCTAAAAACACACTAATAACATAGTTATAATTTACAATTATCAAATACCCCACACTTGTCTTTGCTCGCCCTTGAGAAAATTTAAACAAACCAACTTCTCATAATAATCAAACTCTAACCAAGAATCATGTATTTCAAAACCATGCTTAACAATTAACAATTGCACTTAACAATATTTTAACTAAATTAAATTCAATCAAGGCAATATGAGCTAGTTTCCATGTGTGTGTAAGACCAAAATATTTTAAGCAATTTCAAAACCAAAATCCTAATGCATTTCATAATGAAGCTCTAGAATTAATGCACACCTAAGTGTACAAGTGGTTTTGCACTTGAAACTCTAGAAACACCATAACCCTCTCCTTTAGCATCTAAACTCGAAGGTCATCTCTGCTAAATAACTCAAAAGCAAACTTAGAATCACTAGATCTTCATTAGGTTGTAATGGGGTTAGAGTATTGGTTATCAAAGAAATGATAACATATCATTAAAAAGAATAGCCACTCTATACTTGAATGGACCAAATTTCCAAAATTTCAATCCACTGAGAACATACCCTTTCACCATACTTGCTCACTCAATCCACACTTAAAGTTTTGCCATAGACTACTAGCCTTATTTTCAATTTTTTTTTTAAGAAATAGCTTCATCCTTGGCAATCAATGATCATATGAGTGTTTACAAGGTCAATTTTCACTAATTATTTGACTTCATCCACAACCCTTGCCAATAGTACTAAAAATCCTCTCTACTACAACTTTCAACTACCTAACAACTATTAATCCATCGCAATTCTAGAATGGCTAATTCTTAGAATGAGAGATAAAGGCTATTTAGGTTATATGGTAAACTTAAGTGTAATAAGAAAAATAAATATGATATGCATTAAGCATGCCTTATTAGGCTCAAAATGGCTAAAAAGGGACAAATGCACAAAAAGGGTAGGTAAGAAGTCTTAGTATGGTTCAATAACAAAAACTTGTGTAGATCACTTTCTAAGTTATTTGAGTTGTTTTTATACTTTAAAGGGTGATGACGAAGGTTTTAGTGTCCTAAAACTCCTTGCTCAACTATTTCAATGCACTAATTTTTCTTCTATTTCAAAAACTGGTCTTTTAGTGCTCAAAAAGTGGAAACTAACAAATATACATCAAGTTGAATATAAACTAGCTAAAATTTCATTAAACAACATGCTTGCCTTAATGTTAAACAAAGAATTTAACTATTGCATATTCTAAGTTAAAGTTCAATATGTTCAATTTTGAGAAAAACTAGGGCGAACTAAGCTTAGTGGAAACTAAATGATGATTTGAACTAACTATACCACTAGCATACCCAAAAATAAAGAACAAACTAAGCTACCAAAAGACTAGCCAAATAAAAGCACTAGCTTACTCTTAAAACAACTTACAAAGTTACTAACATAATAGTTACAATAAAAGCAACAAACTAATAAAATGGGGGGAAAAACTAAACAATAAAATGAAAACATAAAAACACAAAATAAACAAACTAAGAGCTTTCTTGAATTAAAAAGGGAATGGTGAAATTTTACTTCCTGAATCTAAACAAAATTAAACTTTAATGAGCTTTGCCCTCCTCAAAAGAAACTTGTTGTCGTCAGCAAGATGGAGCTCAAATCACTGTGATGGGGGAGGTGGTGGTGGTGGGAATCATTGCTAAAAATTTGTAGTGAAATGGTCAAAGCTGGAGGCAAAGTGCTCAAAATTCATGGTGAGCTGCTCTAAACTACTTTTCAAACCATCAATGTACCCAGTTTGTACATCTAATCTACCATTAACCTGATCCATAAAAGCAACCATTTGGGGTAAAGGAACCTCTTAAACTGGGGGTGCCTCCTGGTGCTCATCCTCAGCCTCATCTTTAGCTTATTGTTGTTCGTCATTTCCAACATGAATCAAGTTTAAGTATTCAACCCTATTCATCTAGTGGCGACGTGATTTATCCCACATTACCTTTTTGAACTTTAACATTGTATAATCAATGTATTAGACATCGCCCGGAAGATAATTCCCAAAATCTAAGTGTTTCACTACCTTTTCCATAATAGTGGCAATCCATCCAATAGAGATAACCTTGATATCATGAGGCTTCTTTTGTAGATCCCTTATTTTTCTCCATAAATGGACCACACCATTGATTCGGATCCCTTCAACCATACACCTTAATAACATAGACTCACCCGCGTTGACTGCACTAAGACCACGAAGATAGTTATAGATAGTGATGGAAAGAAACTGGTGTAATACTCATAGTGTATGATCTCGCAAAGAGTGAGCCTTAGTTTGGATTACATTCCATGGCACTGGATTGAAAGGATATCTAATGACCGCCCAATTCTCACTTGGTGATGCATTAGGTAATTCACCAATCCCATCAAAAGGAAAGCTCAAATCCTTTGTAAATTTAGTAAAATCCATTGTGTACATCTTCCTCCTAATTTTAAAGCTCACAGTGCTAGTATCCTTCTCATCCTCAAAAGTAGCAACTAAAGGAAGTGAGGAAATCTCTTGCAGGAGTGGGGTAAACTTTTGGCTTTTGTTAAATAAAGCTCTCCCAACCAATGTTTCTAATAAATGGCAAGATCTCATTCCACAAATTTCCATCAGCGATATCCGGGAAAAAATCATTTAAGTAAGCTGGATTAATGTATGTTGCAATCCCAAAATATTCATACAAGGGAATATTCTCCACATCCACATATGGTGGAATGTGCAATCCGGAAGAGCTTGAAGCACCACTATGTGTTGGTCTCTTAGGTGTCACTACATAAGGCAAAAATAACACAAATAAGTGACTAATATTGAGAGTTCAAACATTTATTCCAAGAGAAAAAAAACTAACTAAACTCAAGTTTATTTATGTCATATGCACATTATCAAGTCGTCATAAAGTAGAAATTAAGAGTGGAAATAAAACAATGATATATGAGAGTGATTAAACATAGTTTAGACTAAGAAAATTTAAGCTAAATAGGGAAACTTATTCACTTAGGCATTTTATCAAACACCTTGTGTGCACTAATCAGGTAAGCAAAAGTGTAAGCAATATCTACTCTAAATCAAGCCAAAAAGTAAAATTAAACATCAAGTGCACATAATAAGTAAGCTAAACAAAGATAGAGTGCAAAAGAAAAAAGAGATGAGCTCAAATGTTAACTTTAATCAAACCTAAGTTTAACAATAAAAACCCAATTTCAATTCAATAACAAGTAAACTAAATGTTAATTCAAGAATTAACTGAGTAATATGCACTTACTTGCTTTAATAAAGATGAGAAAAGATGAAAATTTGTATCTTGACTTAAATGCCTCGATAGAGGGGATTGATTGCTCAGGTGAGGGAGTTGGAAATTTAAGGGAGGGGATTTATAGGAGGTGAGGGCCTCTAGAGAGTGGGGTGTCACGGCAAAAAAACCCAAAGGCCCTCGAGAGAAGGCTGGAATCCCTCGGGCAAGGCAATGAGATTGGGAAGAAAAGGGCCAAAAGCCCCTCAGGTGAGGCCAAAACCCCTCAGGCAGGGTGATGAAGAAAATCAATAGGGCCAAGAAGCCTTCGGGAGAGGGGAAACCCACTCGGCAGAGGAGCTCCTCATGGGTTGCCAAGGCCAAAATCATTCAACTTAAAATTTTTAGCATTTTAAGTACAATACCAAAAATTCACTCAATCTTCGTACAATTTAACTTATTCCTTCAATCACTCTACACACAAAGCTCTTCAAATAATTAAACACAAATCACATTAATTAGACTCATCTTTAAACAATCAACTAATTCCTAGTGAGGACCATGCATGCACTCAATTAAAGTTAAAATACAATTTAAATCCACTTAAAATTGGAAACATGATTAATTGTCCTTTTAACTCATAAATCACCAAACTCACACTTCAACAATGAAAACAACTAAAGACAAACTCAACAAACCAAATCAAACAAAACAAATCAAAGTAAAGGAATGAGTTTAGTTTTAAATTTATTAAGTTTTCAGCTAGACTTTAGAACCGCCTTAATTGTCAAGTAGAATCAAAGTTACCTCAGCAACCTCCTGATAAGCTACAAAATAAGGTTTTAACCTGTGGCCATTAACTTTATACTCACATCCATTCTTTGGATTCTTGATGGTGATCAATCTAAATTCATTACTAGAGATTACTTGATATGGCCCTAAGCATTTAGACTTCAACTTACTTAGGAATAACCTTAATCAACTGTTATACAGTAAGACCAACATTCTAGGAGCAAATTCCTTTTGATTTAGCTTCTTGTCATGTCAATTTTTTATTTTCTTTTTATATAGAGCAGTATTATCATAAGACTACTGTCAAAATTCATCAAGTTCATTTAGCTGTAAACTTCTCTTAGCACTTGCACTTCTCAAATCAAAGTTAAGCAATTTTGTAAACCAATATGCCTTATACTTTAGTTCAACTGGCAAATAACATGTTTTTCCAAAAACCAACATAAATGGAGACAAGCTTATAGGGTTCTTATATGCAATTTTATAGGCCCACAAAGGCTCATCTAACTTGTGATACCAATATTTTTTATCAGTGTTCACTGTTTTCTCTAAAATTGATTTTAACTCCCTATTAGACACTTTCGCTTACCCATTTGCTTGAGGATGATATAGGGTTGTAATTTTATGCGTAACACTAAACTTCCTAAGCAATTTTTTGAATTGATGGTTGACAAAATGCTTGCCCCCATCACTCATAATGACCCTTGATGCCTCGAACCTAGTGAAGATATTCCTCTTAAGGAATTCAAGCACAAATCGAGCATCACATGTCCTAGTAGCTATTGCTTTGACCCAACATAGTCTAAAGTAACTAGGATATACTCAAACCCAAATGAGTTTGGAAATGACCCCATAAAGTCTATACATCAAAGATTTCAACTTCTAACACATTACTCAAGGGCATCTTATCTCTTTTTGAGATATTTCCTACACATTGACACCTATCACATGACTCTATAAAAGATCTAATATCAGCAAAAAGAGAAGGCAAAAAAAAAACTTGACTGTAAAATTTTTTCCATTATACGATTTGGTCCATGGTGACCTCCAATCTCTCCTCCGTGATATAGTCTCGTAATGTTTACTTGCTCCTCCTTCAAAATGCATCTCTTAAGCACTTGATCAGGATATAGCTTGAACAAATATGGATCATCCCATAGGTAGTGCCTTGCATCTACCTTTAACTTTTTTTGTTGTCAAGTTAAGTCCTTTGGAAGGTAACCTCCTGCAAGAAAATTAGCAATGTCAGAGAACAAGGAACCAAAATTTCACATGAATAAATGGCATAAATACGTTTATTAGGAAATAAATAAGAAATTTTTCCTTTTTTATATGAGCATGATCTAGTCTAGATAAATGGTCAGCTACAAAGTTTTTAACTCCTTTCTTATCCTTAATCTCCACATCAAAGTCTTGAAGTAGCAAAACCCATCTTATTAGCCTCAGTTTGGAATCCTTCTTTGTAAAAATATGTCTATGAGTCGTATGATCTGACCATACTATAACTTTAGAATCAAAGAGATATAGCCTGAATTTTTCAAAAGAGAACACTATCGCCAATAACTCCTTCTTTATGGTGGTGTAATTCATTTGTGCTCCCATGAGTGTGTGACTTACATAGTAAATGGTATAAAAACTTTTTCTTTCCTCTAGCCTAAAACAAGTCCCGTTGTATAGTCACTAACATCACATATAATTTCAAAAGATAAACTCCAATCCAGTAATGCTATGATTGGTGTTGTGATTAACTTTTATTTCAACAAATTAAAAGCCCGCAAACACTCATCATCGAAGTTAAATGTAGCATCTTTAAGAAGTAAATTTGAAAATGGCTTAGCAATTTTAAAAAAATCCTTAACAAACTAATGATAAAAGTTGGGATGACCAAGGAAACTTCTAATGCCTCTAATACTCAAAGGAGGAGGTAATTTATCAATCGCATCTACTTTTGCTCTATCAACTTCAATACCTTTCTCAGAAATCTTATGCTTTAGACTTATACCTTCCCTCACCATAAAATGACATTTTTTCCAATTAAGGACAAAGTTAGTTTCTTCACACATTTCTAAGACCAGTGCAAGATTAGACAAACAAGACTAAAAATTACGACCATACAACATAAAACCATCCATGAAAACCTTCATAAATTTCTTAATAAAATCATGAAATGTGGCTATCATATATACCTTTGGAAAGTGGTAGGGACATTACATAGACCAAACGGTATTCTCCTATATACAAATTTGCCATAGAGGCATGTGAATGTGGTTTTTTCTTGGTCTTTCAGGGCTATGAAATTTGCATATACCTCAAATAACCATCAAAAATAAAATAAAATATATTCTCAGCCAACCTTTCTAACATTTGGTCGATAAAAGGTAAAGGAAAATTATCCTTCCTAGTGGCATTATTTAATCTCATATAGTTTATACACATTTTCTATCCCGTCATAGTGCATGTTGGGATGAGTTCAGTATTTTCATTAGTCACAACAGTATTTTCTCCCTTTTTAGGCACACATTAGACTGGGCTAATCCAAATACTATCAAAAATAGGATAAATAATACTTGTATCAAGTAACTTAATACCTCATTTTTTACCACTTCTTGTATTGTTGGGTTGAGTCTCCTTTGGGGTTATACCACCGGTATAAAATCACTCTCCATAAGGATTCGATAAGTGCAATAGCTAGGGCTAATTCCCTTAAGATCGGATGTCTCCCAACTAATTGCTTGTTTATGCTTTTTCAACTTTTTTATGAGCATCTCTTCCTCCAAACCTATCAAAAGTAAAAAAATAATTATTGATTTTGCTTTATCCTCTAAAAATACATAATTTAAATGTGAATGAAAGGTTTTAAGTTCAAAAATATTTTCTCCATTAGGAGGGGATGGTTCTTCCTCCTTTGTTTCTTCCTCACTCTGCTCTTTCTCTAGCTTTCTCTTCTACTTTCTCCGTACTCTTTGGGTGCAATAGGTAACCTTGAAGCTCATCCTCCAACAAAATTTCTTCTTGCTTCTCATCGACACACTCTTGAACACCATCTATGACTCTTTAAAATCATAAGATGGGTGTTACATCACTTTTTTGACATTAAATTTCATTTCTTTCTCATTGAACCTCAAAGTCACCATTTGTCCATGCACATCAATCAAAGCCTTTGCCATATTCAAGAATGGCCTTCCTACTATTAATGGCACCATCCAGTCTTCTTCCATGTCCATCACAACAAAGTCCACTAGAAATATGAAATTCCTAACTTTTACTAATAAATCTTCTATAATGCCTTTTGGCCTTTTTACGAATCTATCCGCCAATTGTAGTGTCATTCAGTTTTCCTTGATATCATCTAAATTTAACTTCTTGTAACTAGAATAAGGCATCAAATTTATACTAGCATCCAAATCACATAAATTATTTCCAACAAAATTCCCTCCTAATTCGCATGTCAAGGTAAAACTACCTGGATCCTCTAATTTTTCAGGAATTTTAATCATCAATATAGCACTATAATTTTTAGATAGTTGTACCATTCTTATACCTTCTAGCTTTTTCTTATTTGAGCATAGCTCTTTCATGAATTTAGCATACTTAGGCAGATGTGATAAAGTTTCATCAAATGGTAAATTTACATGCAACTTTTTAAACATATTCAAAAATCTAGTTAATTATCTATTATGCTTTTCTTTACTAGCTAAAAATGGATAAGGCAACTTAGACTCATCAACCATAGGAATAACCTTTTCCCTACCTTTACCTTTCTCAATAACAGTAGGCATTTCAATACTAACAGTAGGTTCAAAAATACTTACCTCCATTGTTGGTTCCACCAATTTTGAAGAATTCTCACCATTGTTGGTCTCTTTTATCTCTTTTCCACTTCTCAAGGTGATTGCCTTTGCTTCCTCCTTAGGGTTTCGGTCTACATTAGATGGAAAAGTGCCATGGGTCCTATTGGAGGGAGAATTTGCAAGTTGCCTTACTTGATTCTCTAGGTTCTTAATAGAAGCATCTTATTTTCTCATCCAAATATCTTGAGATTTTCATCTAGCATTTTGACTAGCCATAAATGTGGATTGAGTGGTCATAAAGCTAGCAAACATCTCCTTTAAGTTAGGTTTCCTATCTTATGGGGGTTGTGGTTTTGGTTGAAATCCTGGTGGTTGATAAGGTTGAGCTTGGCATGTGATGGGTATTGTTGATAGTTGTCGATATGGGGAGCTACATTTTGGCTAAAGGGGGCCCTAAGTTAAAGGTTAGATGTTGATGTAAGGTTCCCTTTCCTCCATGAAAAGTTAGGATGATTTCTCTATCGCGGATTATAGGTATTACTATAAGGGTTCATTGTATTCATATCCTCAACTATTGAACCTATACCTTCTCCAATTTTAGTTTTAGGTGTCCCTTGTATTCCTTCATAGGTATCACTCCCTAAAGTTGACACATTTTGCACCTTCAACCCATTTAACTCCTTCTTTAACAACTCTATTTATACCCTAAGCATCACTACTTCATCTACACTGTCTACTTCTTGCTTCTTATGTGTGGTACTTGTGGTTGCCTATTGAACTTTATTTGTGGCCATTTCATCAAGGAGTAAGAAAGCTTCTTTTGGTACTTTGTTGATAAAACCTCCTCCTGAAGCTGCATCTAGGGGAGACCTGGTAGCTGGATTCACACATGTATAAAAAGTAAACATTAGTTTATGCATAGTTATTTCATGGTATGGATAATTCTTTAAAAGATTCCTAAATCTTTTTCAAGCCTCATGAAATGGTTCCTCATAAAACTACTGGAAATTGTAAATATTATTCCTAATAGTGGCTATTTTGGTGGGTAAGAAATACTGGACTAGAAATTTCTCCTGCATTTGCTCTCATTACCTAATAAACTGATTTGGTAGCATTTGCAACCAATTTCTTGCCTTATCAATGAGAGTAAAAGGAAATAACTTAAGCCTAATAGCATCTATAGATACATTTGGAATTTGAACTGTGTCACTAATCTCTAAAAAAAATATCCAAATATTGAGCTAGATCTTCAATCTCTGATCCTGAAAAGCGGTTCTTTTGGACCATAATGATAGTGGCAAGTTTAAGCTCAAATTGATGATTTTGAGGTAACATAATCGTCATGTGCTCCTTATTCCACCTAGAAGTGGCATGGTCCTTAATGGTTCTCGATCTCATCTAGTTCCCTTGGGCCTGATTTTGCTCAACTCGCCCTCCTTGTAAAAGTGGATCTTCAAAATGAGGGTTATTATGTGGCTCTCTTAATAGATCTAAATTCATGTTTTCTCTTTGTAATCTCCTGACCCTATAGAATGTCTTCTCTATTTCAGGGTCAATAAGCAAAATCAGATCACCTCTTACCATAAACTATTGACACTTGCAAAGAATAAAAGAATAAAAATAATCAAAGAATAAAGAATAGAAAGAGAAGAAGAGTAGTGCACAAAATTCACTTTAAAGTCTAAAATAAGCAAATAAATTTCAATTTCCCGGCAATGGCACCAAAAACTTGACCAATGTCTAGTAAGCTACTAGATCGGCTAATAATATAGGAAAATATAATTAAAACCCCAAGATTATCGAACCCAAGGGAATTGTGTAAAAGTTGTGTATTTCAGATTTCAGAATGAGTTTTATGCGCAAAGAATTCCCAAGTTTTAGAATGATGTAAACTAACTAAATGAAAACAAAAACTTAAATAGTTAGAGTAATAAAACAAAATAATCAATTGTAGGCTTAAGCAAATAAACTTAAACTTAAACAAAGCAATACATGAGAGGTGATAAAATTCAATAATAAAAGGCACTTATGCTAAAGGACTATCCACCTCAACTTCTATTGCAATGACTCAATTAAAAATAACACAAGTGTTTATGAAAAACCATTGTAAATTCAGATATCTTATTCAAAATATCATTCTAAACATTAAATCCTCTTATTAGGAACAATCCAATACTTAGCATAAAAATTTTGTTTATTAACTTATAAACAATCATTAGACCCTTTCTCAAGAGATCTAACTTTAGTCTATTCTTAATTCAACATTTTTAGCTTTAATTTCACTATTCACTAACATAGAATTATCTCAATTTTTAGAACATAATCATGCATCAATACAGGTGAATTAATTAAGAATGTGCATAGCATAAGTGATACTTGAAAGTGATCATTAATCATTTATTCAATACATTAACAATCAACTCAATCATAATTCAAGATAATAAATTGCTCAAAAATTAAGAAATAATACACTTGCATTGAATTAAAGCTCAAATTAAAGTCATTATAAGTAGAAGTGTAAGGGTTCAAATTCCCTCACAAAAGTAAAGAAAACTACTCACTTATTATCTTAAAGACAAAAGAAAAATTGAAATAAAGATACAAACACATAAAGCTAAAAAGCTTATCTTGATCTCTTCTCAGAACACCAAGCTTCAGCCTCCAACCCTCAGTTCATGTCTCTTCAAAAACTAGGTTAATAACTTAAGTGAAAAATTCATAATTCTAACTATCCTCCTTATTTTAGTGTCTAAAGTTTGCTTAAATACTTTGAAAAGAAGAAATTTTGCTGGCTTGTAACTTCCTATTTTAGAAGAAAGAAGAATTTTATCGTAAAAAGGAGTCTTATGCTTATGAGAGGGCTTTTTTCCTCGAGTAAGGGCCTTTATGCCTCTGGAGAGGGCTTATACCCCTCGGAAGAGGGCTTTTACCCCTCAATAGAGGGCTTTTACTATGCTTTTCTATGTGAATCTTTGCTTCAAAATTACATAATTGCTCCAATTTTCTTCCTTTCTCCAATTAACTTCATCTTTTCTTCTAAAAATACCAAATTACAATTGAGTCCACAAAAATCATAATTAATAAAATTAAACACCAATTAACACTAAATTAACAATTAAATCACCTAAAAATACACCCATAACATGGTTATAATTCACAATTATCAACAGTCCTTTCCTGAGAAATCTGAGTGGGCCCTTCTTTTTCTTTGTCTCTCTCTCTTATTCACTCATTCTCTCACTCCCCCTCCCCCTCCCCCCTCTCCCCCTTCTCCCCCTCCTCTCTCTCACTTACTCTCTTTATATTTTCTAAAATTATTATCATACATGCACATATGTATGAAATTCTATAATTAATTGCCTACACAATTTTACAAACAATTTAGAAAATAAAAAAATATTTTTGAGAATAATGTGAGGTAAAAACGAAATAACTCCAAGTGGAAATTGCTTCAAAGATAAAATTTAAAACAAACTCATAATTACAAAAAAAAAATATTTGACAGTAGAGTAAGAGAAATAGAGTATAGTAGTTAGTGAGCATTGTCAAATATTAAAATTTAATAATAAGTTAAAATATCATGAAAATGACTTTATTTCATGAATCTTCTTCAAAATTTAACAATGGGAAACAAAAATTAATAGTAAATCCATAAATTTTGCCCCACAATTATTTGTTCTTGGTTTTTAAAAATTAGAGAGAAAGAAAAACAAGGAGCTTTAATTATAACTTCTGTCCAAAGCAAATCGGATAAAGTTATAATTATCCAAACACAATCTCCACCGTTCAAGTTGAAGAACAAGGAGTTCTAGCCATACTTATAAAAAATCAACCCGATCTAACGGCAAATAGTTGTTCGATCATCAAAGAAGATAAAACTGGTCATTTACATAAAAAAAACCCAAAAAATAGTCCCTTTTTTGCAGAAAAAAAAAATTAAACTTACAGACCTTAAAAACTAATCTTCACCATTCTAATTTAAGAACAAGGAATTTCGATCATACTCACCAAAAATCAGCCCAATCTAATGGCAAATACCTACCCAATCATTAAAAAGGATGGAAGATGAAGAAAGGAAGAAAGCAAGAAGAAAAGAGGAAGGAGGAAGAAAAAGATATAGGAGAGGAGAGGTTTTTTTTTGTGATTTTGCCATGTCATCAAAGTGGCTGCCACATGTGTGTCCATGTGTCGCATTCTCATTGATCGCCGTTTGCCACGTCAAATTTTCATCTATTGTAGGGGTAAAATCGCATCAAAAAAATAATTTCTGGGACACAAATGGCTAAAAAAAATTTAGGGGCAAAATTACTCTCTTTTAAAAAGTACAGGGGCAAATTTTCACCTTAGCCCTATTTAGAATTATTTGTAGGATTGTGTAGGTAATTAATTATAGATTTTCATATATATGTGCAATTGCGATAATAATTTTGGAAAAGAGAGAGAGTGAGAGAGTGAGGGAGAGAGAGGCCCACTCAAATTCCACGAGAAAGGATTGCGAAAATGCAAAAAAAAAAAACTCAGAACCTTAAATAGTTTTCAAAACACCTCAAAGTCTCAATTATGTCTCCAAAATACATTATTATTAAAAAAAAAGTCTCAATTTCCTTTTATAGTTTTTTAGATATTATTTAAAATTCTTGAATCAATATAAATATACTATAGAGAAAGATAGTAGAATACTAATTTTCAAATTTTTTACTTTGACCTAAATTTTAATTGTTTTTATTGATATATTTTAATCATATTTGTATTTTTTTATTGTGTGTCTTTATTTATTTTGTAAATTTTAAAAAAAATGTTGAATTATTCGAAATACCAAGTTATCTTGTAATATACTGTTTAGTAACAAAGAATCGAATCAAACAATTTCAAATTTTTTTAAAAAAAATTGTATCAAATTGTCTCGAATTTTTAAAATAATAATAATAATAATTAATTTTTTGAGTTAATTACAAAATAAGACCTCAACTATAGGGTACTTTTTAATATCAAAATGTCAACTCCCAATTTAAAATCCTCTTTCAATTAAGAGACTTCATCAAATAATCCATTTGAACTAACGAATTGTGCATACTAGGATACATAATGGGACTCATTGTGCCATGTAGGATGCCATGTCACCTCTTTTTCCCCACATCACCTCTTCTTCTTCCTAATTCATTTTTTTAATTTTATGAAACCCTCAAAGTTAAGTGTATACCTTAATTTGTTTGCTTCTCAATTATGCAGTTTGGTTAACCTGTAGGTATATATATATATATGATAAACAAACAAATCAAGGTATTAAAAGAACAAAATTGAGAAAAATAACTAAAATGGGATAAAAGCAGTCAAGATTAAAAAAATAAAAACTGAAGAAAAGTTAACTAGTAATGAGATTCATATCACGAGTCACTGTGCACTCATCATAGCTAGTATCATCATCTTCACCAGTTTCAGCAGGAAGCCTGGTGCCATGGCCACTGTAATGAACAAAAAGGAAGTCACCAGGCTTAGCAGATCGCACAAGATCCTTAAGAGCCTTGCAAATGTTTTTGCCAGTAGGCTAAGTATATGAATCATCAGTGTCGATCAATTACTTCTTAGTTTTTTAATTTTTTTATTATTTTAATACCTTGCTTTGTTTGTTTCTCAATTATGCAGTTTTTGATGTATACTTACAAGTTGAGTGCTTTATTAACACTTGTTTTCAAATTGGATTTTGAAGTGATAAAAGGGTGAAATTGTTGAGATTTTAGGGTTTGGGAGAGGAATCTAGGGAGTGAGGATAAAGGTTGTATCTTGGAGGAAGAAATGGGTTTGAAGGAGCACGTAGGCAAAAGGGAATTGATGGATGTTTGGAATTTGAATGTGGAATTGGAGGGTTTGATGGAGAAGTTGCTACTCAAGCTGGGCCGGACTCACTTGGGCCTGGGAAGCTGCTGGCTTATGCTTGTAGGGAGAAGAAGAAAGGGCAGCTGGAAGTCAAGGATGCAAAAACACAGCAAAGGCAATGAGGGGGTTTGGTTGAAATAAAACGATTAGGGGTAGGAGAGAGAAAAAGGTGCCAACCTTGTGTCCAGCTGGGCACCTAGGGAGAAAAACATTTTTTATCTTTTGCTATGTTTGGTTATAAAAGCTAGGAAAGAGGGAGGGGAGATTATCTTTTGGAATCATTTGTAATTTGCTGCTATTCCAGCAAGGCTCCAGTTCCTGGAGAGGGAAGATCATCTTCTTGGGGATTGTAATTTTGTAATTACAGTCATTGATTAATGCAATTTACCCCTTCCTTTACCTTTTCTCTTTTTAATTCATGGTTGGATTGATTTGTTGATTTTCTGGAAATTGTTCTCTATCATTTGGCGCCGTCTGTGGGAAATCCATTGATCCTTCTCACACATAATTAATCGAAGATGAATGACCCACTCCAAACACACTTACAGACTGTTGCTGTAAAACAATAACGAAATGATCTTCGAAATTCCATGGCAGCATTACAAAAATCCATTGCTTCACTTCAGAAATCTATGGAAGATAACTTTGAGCGCATGAATGCCCAGCTCCAGAAATATGTGGAAGAAGAAGATCAGCCATATAACAACAAAACCGAGCTGAGCGATGATACAACCCAGCTCCAAACACAAACCGAAAACCAGATCGATGAAGGGACGATGGTGGAAGAACCAGAGGAAGAAAATAGGGAGGAAGAGATGTTGTTGATAACTCAGGCTATGGATTTCCAAGTTGCTTTGCTCAACAATGCATCTTGTGGAGAGCGACACATCAAAGTTCACACCGCCACAACTCCTGTGGTTGTAGATCTAAGAGAGATGAATCATCAAGCCGACGTTGGTGCCTTCATATCCTCGCTGGTCAATCGTGTCCTCATTCTCAAGGATATGGGTCAGCCCAATCCAAGATTCATCAGTAGAAGCCCAGGCCCATCACCATTAAACCCAGCTGACTCTCCAAACCCAGTTCAATAAGCTACCCGAGTGAGGGGACCGCATCCTCTCTCGCCGCGGGAGATTGTTGATCGTTGTCGGTTAGGGCTTGGGTTCAAAGGCGCCCAACCGTATAATCCACAACAACGCTACAGCACAGAGGACTTACAAATTGCGATCTTGGAAAATGATTTAGTTATGGTTTGGGATGAGCAAGAGGATGAACCAACCAAAAACGCTGATCAGGGAGAGGATGATGATGCTGCTGTCATTTTCCAAACAAGTCGGGGAAATCTAAAATGCATGTACCCCAAAAAATTGGTCCTGGCATCAATCATCAATGCTTTGAACCAAAGGCGGTTTGGAGATGCTCTGTTTATGGTGAGACGGCATATAATAGATTTCAATATCATTGCTGACCATAAGGGATGGAAAGAATTTCTTCAGTCGGCCTCAGAATTTGTAAAACAGGTTAGCAATTTGAGCTACATAACTGAGTTTGTCTGTTCCATAAAGAATGAGAACATCATGGAGAACTTATATAGAAATTACATCTCTCTACCTTGGCAAAGAGGAGCTGAAGTTCATCAAGGACAAGATTTCAATGGGTTTGATGCTAATAATAAGGTTTCTTCTGTCCTTCTAGCCATAAGGAAAGGTCTTGAGGAACAGGTACCTGAAATTCCTACAAGGGAGCTCTGCATTTTGACTACTCTAGCACGTAGCGATCCACCTGCTCTTGAGAAAGCTTTAGAGAGAATAAAAATTATTCGTGAATTGGAACTATTAGGTTCTGATGACCCTAGGAGAATTTCCTGCCCTTCTACTGAAGAGGCTCTGAAGCATCTGTTATGGCTATCTGATTCTGAGGCAGTATTTCAAGCTGCCTTGGGCCTTTATGATTTGCACCTTGCAGCTATTGTGGCTCTAAACTCTCAACAAGACCCAAAGGAATTTCTTCCCTATCTACAAGAACTAGAACACATGCCCAATCTCATAATGTGCTACAATATTGACCTTAAGCTGCTAAAGCATATCATTTCAGCAGATAATGATTATTATTTGGACTGTATGAACCTCTTGAAGAAAAATACTCAATTTTTTCCCTTGGGACACCAACTGATTACTGATCCTGCCAAGAGAATGCAGGTCCTTGAGGCCTGGGGTGATTATCTTAGTGATGAAAAATGCTTTTACGATGCTGCTACTACTTATCTCTGTTGTTCTAGTTTGGAAAAGGCCTTAAAGGCATATCGTGCTTGTGGTGATTGGAGAGGAGTGCTTACAGTTGCTGGGCTTCTTAAAATGGGGAAGAATGTTGTATTACAACTTGCCCATGAACTTCGAGAAGAACTCCAGGCATTAGGTAAACCAGGGGAAGCTGCAAAAATTGCTCTAGAGTATTGTGGAGATGTTGATGGTAGGATATGTTTGTTAATTGATACAAGGGACTGGACGGAAGCTTTAAGGATTGCATTTGCCTTTCCTTCTCTAGTTTTTGTCCTAAGTCTTGAGGACAAAACTTTATTTGAAGAGGGTGGCATTGATGGAGAAGTTGCTACTCAAGCTGGGCCGGACTCACCTGGGCCTGGGAAGCTGCTGGCTTATGCTCGTAGGGAGAAGAAGAAAGGGCAGCTGGAAGTCAAGGATGCAAAAACACAGCAAAGGCAATAAGGGGGTTTGGTTGAAATAAAACGGTTAGGGGCAGGAGAGAGAAAAAGGTGCCAACCTCGTGTCCAGCTGGGCACCTAGGAAGAAAAACGTTTTTTTATCTTTTGCTATGTTTGGTTATAAAAGCTAGGAAGAGAGGGAGGGGAGATTATCTTTTGGAATCATTTGTAATTTGCTGTTGTTCCAGCAGGGCTCCAGTTCCTGGAGAGGGAAGATCATCTTCCTGGGGATTGTAATTTTGTAATTACAGTCATTGATTAATGCAATTTACCCCTTCCTTTACCTTTTTCTCTTTTTAATCCATGGTTGGATTGATTTGTTGATTTTCTGGAAATTGTTCTCTATCAGGGTTTCACAAAATTAAAAAAAAAAAACTTGAGGAATAAGAAGAAGTGATGTGGGGAAGAAGAAGAAGAAGAAGTGACATGACATCCTACATGGCGCGGTGGGTCTCATTATGCATTACAGACAGCATAACCCATTATTTTAGACAGATTATTTGACAAAGTTCTTTAATTGAAAGGAGACTCTAAATTGGAAGTTGATATATTGTAACATTTAAAAAATTTAATCTGACATTGAAAAATATCATATAATTGAAACGTTATTTTGTAATTAATCCTAATTTTTATAACACCCAAAATTTCAAACCAGTATGAAAATTTACAACTTGTGGTATTACAGCGAACCGTATACGCCTCTTATAGCAACCAGTGTCCTGTCATTCAAGTCAACTTTCCTTTCAATTAAATGGATGGAACTATGGAAGTTTCGATTAAAATCAAATTAAATAATGGATAATGATTTAGGTATATTCTACATATATAGTTTACCCAATTTATTTTATTTTAATATTGTAAATCGTTTTAGTTATTTAGTAGGTTGGCATGCATAATTGGTGGGATTCGAACTCTAGGAAAATGAAAAACATAAATCACATCAGCAAACTAATAGCAATTGATCCATATTATAATATTTAAATACTAATGACACAATCAACAAGGTATGAAGGTGTCTCAATATATATATATATATATATATATATATATAAAGAAATTAAATTGCAATACTCTCTTGTATAATATATAATATATAATATATATTATAAATTAAAACTACAATGAGATTAATTAAAATTTATAGTGTCTCTATTGAAACATTTCAATGGTAAATACTAATTTTAATATACCAAAAAATTTCGAATTAAAACCCTCACTTTCTTTTCCTTCTATAAAAAGAAAATTAACATTTAAAATTTTGTCTTATTCAATATAAGTTAGATATCTTAGAAAGAAAAACGTAGTAATTGGGATCAAATTATAGGCTATGTCCCTCATTTTAATCTTCTTTCTTTATCATACAAATGGAAGTATCTTAAGATTTAGTGAATGGTTGTCTTTTTATCAATTTCACAACAACAAGTGATAGCATCTTTCAGAAACGATTTATGATTCAATTGACAACCAAGTAACTTAGGCTTGTCCACTCCTTCTTTAAGTAGAATTGAAAAAGTCAAAGCATGTGGCTTTCCATTGTAAGCTAACGTGTCGATTATATATTATATAAAAAAGTCAACACCAAATTAGGTCAGACCCAAAAAAAAAAAAAGAAAACCTAACAAATTACTTATTATTCCATACAGCCTCACTTTTGGATCCTTCTAATTTCTATATAATAATTTTTCTAAGAAATAAATTATCCAGTTTAGACGATTGAAACATTTTACACTCTCTCATTTGATTAGTGTTTCAATATCATAATCTTCCGTCAAAAAATTATGTTAACAAAATTTATATAAAGGTATGGTCACTTGCTATATGGCCCTGTGCAACGTGCCTACATTATTGACAATTAATTTTATATATTTATACATTAATGGTGTTGGACAGCTAATTAATTTGAGACGAGTAATTATTATACATATATACGTGATTAAAATAAAAATGCATGTGCTTTCATATATTTTCTATAAAATGAAAAGTCGGTTCCTTATCACATGTATATTATTATACATCTTCAAGTGGAATGTTTGTTTTATATTTTTTTTTCTTGGACGTGCTCAGATAAGGTCTAAGAAGAAGCATGCATTGCAATTAACGTACCAACATTTTCAACTTATATATATATATATTAATGATAGGAATATAGACTTAATATTTATATATGTCTTTAAGTGTTTGTTGTTTCGTCAAATGCTAATTGAAATTCGAGAGTGATGATTCCGAACTCTAATATACTTGAGTTTTATAAAATAATAAATATTATATTATAGAAAATAATAAAAAAAATTAAGAGACTAAAGTATAAGAATAAGAAATTAAAATGACCAATTTTTTTTAAAAAAATAATCAATATAAAATTACAAGTAATATAAATGGAAACTATTAGAGAAGTAAACCAAGGAACAAAATTAATAAAAATATGATATTATAGATGATTTAATATAAATGATTAAATTAAATATAAATTAAAATACAATTACATATACTTCGGTAACGAAATTGATATAAATTTTGGATGAATTTCCAATTAACACTTCAACTTTCTCAATTTGAAGTCACGAATACCTATAATTTTAAAAATTTAAATAATTAAATATACATTGTATGATAAAATAATGTAAATCATAACACACATAACTAGGAATATAACCAACATCAATCTTATTGCAAACATATTATCTTTTTTTTTAATTATTATCATTCTAATTAGTCCAACATCTGCTCTCTTTTTTTTTTAGTTTCCTTTTCTACTTTTTGATATTTTATAGTTCTGGAGTTTAATTGTGTTTCTGAAAACACGTTTTGGTAAATCATTAGAATATGTAGGGATATTTTTATTTAAAAATGTTTTTTTCTCTTATTTTCACTTTTATATTTTTAAAATATGATTTGGTAAAATGATTAAAATATGTAGGGATATTTTTATCTAAAAATGCTTTTTTCTCTTATCACCACTTTTATATTCTTAAAACACATTTCGGTAAATAGTTAAAATATGTAGGGATATTTTTGACTAAAAATGTTTTTCTCTTATTCCTGATAAGGTCTAATTTGTCAAAACCTTGAGACAAGTCAATGGCTATACGATCTGATCATTGGGTGAGTACCTGCAAGAAGTTTTGTCTGGTCGGACCGGGCAAAAGAACTCTGAAGCTTAAGTAAAAGACTTGAAGAGAGTTGAATCTAGAGAGAGAGTCTCAAGTTTCGCATACCTGAGGCTACTATACATTAGGCTATTTATAGATGATGTGAGAGTACACTCAAATGCCTAAGTAGGGCTACTGAAACGTCAGAACAGGTGAGCGGTGATATGACAATGAGTAGATTGGAGATATAGACTTTGTCGTATGTCAGTGGATGGATGAGACTAGAGGTCCCATCAATCCGATCAGACTGATCCATCTTGCTTTCCAGTGCTTGTCTGTCACGCTCTAGGCATCTATACAGACAAAGTCTTTGGACTTTAGGCCTAAGCTTTGCTTGAGCCTAAAGGATAATACTATATTATCACTTGTCCCCCCTTAAGAGGTGTTCGATCATCTGAAAGTCGGATTAGAGAAGATTGTAAAATTGTCCGCCTGATCAAATCAGCATTTAATCGGACAACTATCACAGGTTAGAAGATAGGCGCATGTGTCGAAGGTGACGCTTCGATGTCCGAATCGATGTGATATTTCTTTTCAATGCGTGGTAGAGTTTGGTTGGTTGATTAGTTGGCATACCCAAAGAGTTTCTCTGTATAAATAGGTGACTTCCAAGGATCGTTTTTTGCTTTTTATCGATTTCTCTAATGAAGCTCAACCAAAATTTCCTCTCACGTTTCTAGATTTTCAGACTTCAAGAGTGTTTTTTTAGGTCTCAAAATTATTTGCCTAAGTAATTTCTACTTACATGTCCTATGTTTCCCTTTTGTCTGACTCTTCATACACTTGCATTTGCCTTGTCTTTGAATCCTCTGAGAAATTCTCTAGTTTGGATCCCCAATCTTTGGTTGAGATTAGGAATTATTTCACATCTCCCCCTCTTTTGAAATTAGCCTCCAGCAGCGGTCAATCCCTAGAAATGACCTTTATTGAGGAGTATAAGAACAGTCCCACTGTGGAGAAATGCTCTAAATTGACGCCGAGGGAGGTGTCAAAAATAAAAGCTAGGTATAGTCTACCGAATGATGTGCACGTGATGAAGTGCCATGAATCCATGGCGATGACAAATGGCCTTTTTGGCGCGAACAATAATGAGTGGTTTATCTGTCATCTGTGGAGCTTGGATGCAGGGTTCAGATTTTTAATTGGTGCTTTTGAGATTAGCGTTCTCGAGGGTTATGGGGTTGCGCCGAATTAATTGAACCCTAATGGGTGGAGAGTGATAGCGTGCTTTAGGATACTCTACAAAATTGAAGCAGTCGCCCCCACTCTTGATCTCTTCACCCATTTTTTCTATCTATCTAGTCAGACAAATGGGATAGAGTATTACTTCACTAATAGGTCAGGGAAAAAGTTGTTTATCCTCCCTACATCGATGAAGGGCTTTAAGGAGAAGTTTTTTTCTAATAGGGAAGTCAGGAGGATTTGGTGTGTCACTTATCCGGTCGGATAGGGTGGCTTCTTTGGAGGATAGGCAGTATGTCCCTGTACGCAGCAGACATTGATAAGTTAATTAAGGCTGTGGACAGAAATAAAGGTCCATAAGATTTTGATCAACTACTGCACAGCCTGGATGGATTGTTGAGCTCTTCAAAGAAAGGAGATGCAGAATATGAGCATTGAAAAATATTATAGGAAACCTATCTTGTTATCTGTCTTCCATGCATTGTATATGCAATTATAGTGAATCTTAGTGCAAAGCACTTATCTCTTATTGTCTTCTTTCCTTTTCTCCTTTGTGTTCTTCTTTTCTCTCTTCTTTTTTTTTTTGTAGCTACGATGGCTGGCATAAGAGTTATGACAAAAGAACTGGCTAGGGCAACCAAATAGCAACTTATGGAGAAGTGAGCTACAAAGAAAAAGAGACGCGACAAGAAGAGGACGAGGATGATATTGTCCTCTTCCAAGGTCAAGCAGCGCAAAAGGCTGAGGTGTGGTCCGAGTGAATCCTTTCAGGGTGGAGCTCCTCTAAAGATCCTGTATCCCCTATTGCAAAGCTCTCTGCAAGTTCCACTAGTGTTATCATGGCACTTGCTGCCCCTACTAAATCTAGCCCTCTAACTCATCGCTCTGTGCGAAGATTGAAACTTGAAGATGAATCATCATCTGAGGATGCTTTTTCGGTGCCTGAGCCTCATAATATTCTCATGATGCAAGGATATGTTGGGGAGCATCCGTGGAGGTGGCCGAGAAGGCCAAGGCAATTGTCCTCGGACAATTTACCTATTCGGAGGAATCTTTCGATCGAGGTCGTCCAGGTGTCACCCTACCCTTTGATTTCCATCATCTCTGGCTCGTTAAGGGAAGAGGAGAGTTGCTTTACAACAATTAAATTTTCTTTTATTTCTTACGTTTCTATGGCGGACAGCTTGGCTAGTCGATCGGCCATTGTTTTTTCTTCCCTAGGCACTTTCTCTAGAATCTAGGTCAATCTGGCCTCTTCTAGCCCCTTAAAGTTGTTTTAAATTTTACCAAGTACCTTTTCATGGTATCTTCTTTAGCTTCAAAGGTGCCTGACACCTGGCTAGTCACTAGCTGAGAATCACTTTTGATTATGAGGGTTTCTGGTTGTACCGCCTTGACTGGCCTCAGGCTCTGCAACAACACTTCATACACTGTAATTTTATTGGATGCTTTAAAGCTAAGTCTAATTGCGTACCTTATTGTAATGCTTAAGGAGCCCATTATTAATATTTTGACTCCTTCTCTGGCACTGTTTGAGGCCCCATCAACTATTATATCCCAAGCCATTTTCGAGGGTTGCTCAGTTTCTTTCCGTTTGCCTAGATTCTTGGATATAGATGCCCTATCTGGGCTTCTTGCAATTCTTTCGAACATCAAAGTCCTCTGGCTCGATCGTCTATCTGGGTATTGTAATATATCCATCACATTCATCCTTCATCCCCTGTTGGATTGCGAGGCATCATCCAGTTGGATGTGCTGCCTAACTCTTTCCATCAAGCCGAAAAAGTTCGTAGGTGGTCTCGTGATGAGCGATTCAAATAAGGGCCGATCATGAATTCCTTTTGCCAAAGCATTGATTGCAATTTCAACACATATATTCTTGACTTTAGACATCACTATTTGGAACCTCTCGACATAGTCTCTGAGACTTTTATCGGGCCCCTAATAAAGGTTACATAGGTCACTAACTGACTTTGACATTTGTATCTACACGATAAATCGTGTTGTAGATAGATCTTTCAACTGTCTGAAGGAGGTGATTGACTCTTGAGCCAGCTCGTGAAACCCATTCAATGTGTCTCCTCCTAATGTGGTAGGGAAGATCATGTAGGCTATTCTCTTATCGTAGGTGTAAACTTACACCTTGGTAAGATATTCCACCATATGGGTGGTTAGATCAGCTTTTCTCATATACCTGTCCATGATTATGTCTCTCCACTTGGAAGGCAGTTCGAAATCTGTTATCTCTCAACAAAAGGGGGAGGCAATATTTCCACATGTATTATTTTCAAATACACCTTTTCTAAGGTTTTCCAGGCCAAACTGTTTGAGCTTTCACTTGAACCATCTGTCTTCTCTATTTTCTGCCTATGAATCATCTTCGCCCTTAGTTCTCTTTGAGTGGCCCCTGGCAAGAGTACACATGAATGAAAAGTCATCTCCTATGGATTCGGTAGATGAGCGGCTTAACTGGTAGGTAGGATCTCTGCTTGAGAACATTGTCCCTTTGCCTCTATCATTTCTTCCCGAGGCTCACATGCTAGGGTGCATACCCACTCTTCTGCTATCTTGAGCTCGCTGCTCACTGATGAAGAGCCCACTATTCCTTCATCTTTTCAGCTCTTCATCCATAGAGTCATTTCCACAACTCCGCGTGGAGGTCTGTTGCATTTTGTCTTTATGGATGGTCTGGACAATGCTCCTTGTAAAATCGCTGAGAAGCACTCTTATGTCCCTTACAATAATAGGAGTATTTTTAACTTGTTGCAATATTGCATCATTGAATTCAGGTAGGATGTCAGCTCACTTGGGGGACCTGTGAATCTCATTTCATCTCCCAACGGGCCTATAATTCTCCTAACATCGCTAGCTTGGTCACTTCTTTCGGGCGTCATGCGTCCAGCTGATCTTGATCTTACCATAACTCTCAATGAAAATACAAAATGATAAGGTCTGATTTGTCGGAACCTTAGGATGAGTCAATGGCTGTATGATCCAATCGTTGGGTAAGGACCTACAAGAAGCTTTGCTCGGTTGGATCGGGTGGAAACACTCCAAAGCTTAAGTCAAAGACTTAAAAAGAGATGAATCTAAAGAGAGAGTCTCGAGTTTCGCATACCTAAGGCCATTGTACATTGGCTATTTATAGATGGTGTGAGACTGCACTCAAGTACCTAAGTAGGGCTACTGAAATGTTAGAGCAGGTGAGCGGTGACGTGACAAGGAGCAGATTGGAGACGTGGGTTTTGTTGTATGTCAGTGGATTGACGAGATTGGAGGTCCCACCAATTAGATCGAACTAATCCAGCTTGTTTTCTAACTTTTGTCTATCAAGCGCCAGGCATCTATGAAGACAAAGTCTTTGGGCTTTGGGCCGAGGCTTTGCTTGGGCCTAAAGGATGATACGGTATTATCAATTTCCACTTTTATATTTATTAAATATAGATAGATATTTTATAGGTTTGTGTAGAATTTTTCGTATTTAAAGATAGCTTAACAATCAAAGTTAAACCTATTGATCCCATCAACAGAAACACCCGCGAATGTAACTATATTTTTATAGCTAGTTAATGTATTCTCTTCACGTTTAGAGTGAACAAATGCATGCAACCGAATTGTAACATGAAATACTAGATATGTATATAGATGGCCCAAAATTATAAGATTAATAGCTTTTATACAATGTCAAATTTGTTACTCAATATATATATATATATATATATATATATATATATATATATATATATATATATATAATGTCAAATTTGTGTAGATTTTGAAGAATATGATTTGATAATTGTCAATTTGTCATTGCATTAAAATAACTTCAACTATTATAAAGTTAATTCCATTACAAGATAGTCCCTTGCTATTTTTCTTAAACATCTAATGAGGAGTTTATGCTTCCATAAGTTATATACAATTTAAGGTAATTTTTTTTAATAGAAATGTCATTTTCGAGACACAAATAAGCTATTTAAAAAATATATTAAGAATAAAATTGGACGTTTGCCCTTTAATTTCATATTTCATTAAGACGTCTAAATTAAGTTATTTAGACCTTAACAATGAAAAAGACAGAAAAAAAAATCATATTCTTGGCCACTTTGATTTTTCGTGTACTGAATAGGTCTATGATGATAGAAATATATTATTGTTAAATAGATTTGTTGGTAGCTTAATGATAATAATAAAGTCATTCAAATTGTTTTTAAGAAATGATAATATCCACCCCGAAAACAACATTTTTCGTTCGCTTTAAAATGGGCAATAAATAAAATAAAATAAATTGATAAAATCAAGTACTATTATCCACTGATGACTCATAAACAACATTTCCTCATGGTTATTAAAACCGGGAGGTCGAACTGGTTTAACCGCAAACCGTCGGCTGATCCGGTTGATTCAATAGATGAAAATTGGATTGGATAAAAACCGGAAAATATTGTTTCAAACCGTCAAAAAATTGGTTAAACCGGGATAAAACTGAAAAAACCGGGTTAAATGATAAAAAATCGGTTTGATTTTAGAAAAACCAATTTTTTGTCCAAAATATTCATATAATATTATTTTTTCTGGAAAAAAATAAAATAAAATTATAAATACAAAATAATTAAAATTCAAACAATTTAATGAATTTTTTATGAATAAAATAAAATTTTATAATTTATATTTGAAAAATTTCTTTAAAAATTTATAATTTTTTATTATATTTATCTTAAATTTTTGTTATAAGTATTGAATGACTTGAAAATATAGTCTTATTATTAATGTTTGATAATAAATATATTTTTCTAAATTATTTTTAATTTTTTTATATAGTGATATTTTCATAATATTTATATAAAACTTAAAAAATAATATATTTTTTAAAAAATAAAAAAAATTCGATTGAATTCCAACGAACCGATCGAACCACGAATCCTTAAATTTTTTAATTTTTTATTCGATCCGATTTTAATAACATTGCATTTCCTCCTCATTTGCTTTCTTAGGTATAAGAAAAAAAAAAAAAAGCTTTCAAAAAAAGGGTATAAGAAAAATAAGAGAAAAAAAAAGTCTAATTGCTTCGTCAGTGTTTGGTGGAGCCGCCTCCCTTTGGTAGCAGCCGGCTTAGACCAGATGCTATAGATTAGGATTTTTCATTCGAAAAACACATCCTGATTTTTGAGTTTTTATGTTTTTGTACAGTTTATTTTTATATTTTTATATTTAAATCTGATTGATGAAAATAAAATGCATAATTTCTTAATTCTGCAAGAAATTAATTTAAAATAAATGTGTGATCAACTAAAATATAAAAAAATTAAAAAAATAATTCAATACTTTTTACATGTCTGAAATAATTTTATATTATTTTAGTTTTTTTATATTTTGGTAAATACTATAGTCATTTTAAGTTAATTTCACGTAAAATTAATATATTATATTTTTAATTTCACTAATTCCATATAAATTAGATATTATATTTTTTTTATTTCACTAGTTCCATATAAATTAGATCTAAAGTGAATAATTTGAAAGTAAAAAAAAAAAAGCTAATGCCAAATTTTAAATTTATAAGAGTTTAATATATAAAACGTTAAAATTAATAGACATAAACTGTAATTTTCTTTTTTGAACTTCAAAGAAAAGGCACTTACATGCCGTCATTTTGTTATGGGAATGCATGAATCCTACTTTTTCAATACTAACCAAGCTTGGTATGTACGGATGGAAATGGCAACTTAATTACAAATTCTGTTGTACTAATGTTATTTCATAATCTATGCCGTGCCAAACTTTTATTTGTAAGTAATTTATTTTACTGGTAGAAAAAAGTGATTTAATACATAACAAGTTTGTATTGGAGCTTTTTTATAAATAATATTTTTTCAGTTTTTATTTAGAGAATTGAGATGTTTTGAAAAATATTTGGATATTTGAAGTGTATTTATTTCGCAGTTAAATTTTATGAAAATGGAGTGCTAGATTCCACAAAAAAAAATATTATATATTCATTTTCGTAAAGTTGTGTTGCGAAAATGAAATGGCAGCGGCACACTAGCACAGTTAATTTAAGGTAGAAATTGATATTATTGCCGTTATAATTCCCATAAAAAATAATTATATAACATATTTTTCTCCGGCTCTTTTTTTAATAGAAAATCTAAAACCAATTTAGTTATACTTTATTATATATTTAGATAAATCACAAAATTTCATATAGATAGGATATCTTTACGTTGAAGCAGACGAGAAATAATGGCTGGAAAGAGAATCGATCTCGATCGGAATGTCGTGGATAGACCTGTAAAAAAGGGTGCTAGCCCGATTAATCCAAGCGCAGACACTCTAATACTTAAGTTAGCAAAGAACAAGAAAACTCTTTATAGAGAGACTCTATATCATTTAGAGAGAGAAAAAGTGTGTCTTTTTTAGAAGGAAATCTGCTATTTATATAACTGAGGAAGTTTTAAACAGTGTCAAATAGTTGTTTTACTCTGTTTCAAGTATGGTATATCCTTGTAGGTAACGGCGATTAGATGGTGACGTATGTCAGACAACTTCTGCCTGTTAGGAAAAGGTTAAATCCGATCGGATAGCCTTGATTTTAGTGTTTGGTCCCTTAGCTGATGGGACCTTTATGGGCCTTTATCTTTGGCTCCTTTTGGAGTTTTTGGGCCTTTTACCTATATATTTTTTTGGTGTTATCACTTGTCCTCCATCAATTAGTTCGATGAAAAATTGAAGTTGCGATGTTGTACCTGTGCTAGCTTGTTTGATATCACCAATGATAGAATTCCTTAAATTCCAAATTTGGACGTAGTAAGATAGACAAGTCGATCGAGATAGATCATCGATCGAAATTAATAGATCGTCAGCCTTAAGAGGCTGGAATTGATACGTCAATCGGGATGAATCATCGATCGGAATTAATAGATCGTCAGCTTTGAGAGGCTGGAATTGATATATCGATCGAGATGAATCATCGATCGAAATTAATAGACCATCAACCTTGAGGTTGGAATTGATACGTTGATCGGGATGAATCATCGATCGAAATTAATATATCGTCATCCTTGAGGGTCTGGAATTGATACGTCGATCGGAATGAATCATCGATCAGAATTAATAGATCGTCAACCTTGAGAGTCTGAAATTTATATGTCAATCGGGATGAATCATCGATCAGAATTAATAGATTGTCAGCCTTAAGAGGCTGAAATTTTCCTACAATTCCGTCCTACGAACAACTGTTATTGTCATAATCATGGGTTGTTTTTCAAAGTTTGCTTTTCTAGCCTATCTATTTGATGGCTACAGATATGAGACATTGCCGATTGTCACTAGCTCTGTTTGTTTTTTTTTCTACTGATAGCTGACTGGCTTATTATCATTATGAAGTACCTCCTCGGGGGGTCCATCAATTTGTAGACATCGAGAGTTGTGACTTTTTGATATATCCTTTACCGTTTCATTTGCAATTGTTGTGGCTAGACAATTTTAATGATAATGGTCAAGAGAGGGGGGAAGTTACCTTATAGGGTCATTGGCTGCCTGGTGATAGTGACCGTGGTTGTTTGACGCATGTTTTCCTAAAGAGGATCTAAAGCATACGATCATCGATCGAGGCATGTTCTGCTTATCTTGTGCAGGTTGGATTTCAAGTGATTTGTTTCACCAATCAGTCATTCTAATATTTTTGTCAGGCGTCGTTTCACTTCTCCTGATTTAATGGTAGTCACTTCATCTTTTGTGTTTTGACGGTTGATTTTCCCTCTTGACGCTTCGATTTCTGATTGTGCCTTAATGAGCTTTGACACGTGGTGTTTTCATTAATATCTTTTCAAGGTGTTTGGATGCGCCTATAAAAGGGGATTCCTTTCATTTTTTCTCTTACGTTATCTTTTCCTATTTCGTCTGCTTCTTCCTGCTCGTTAAGTTTTGACGATGAAACCTCCAGACCTGCCATTTTTTTGCTGTCGAATTTTTTATTTTAGGAAGATAAATGAAAAGTGGGGCCTTGACTTGTCTGGATATGGTTTTTGATAGCGAGCCATATGGCCTCCCACCTTTGCTGGCCTTCCTTCTCAGCCCTAAACTTTTTGCTGATCATGGTAGGGGATACATGTCTGTATTTTCTTCTCCATTTTCCTGATGCTCACCTGTCGAAAGGGATCTGTTAATGAGGGGTGGTCTCATTACGAAGGTGGTGGGGCGGCTCTTGTCCTCTTTTCTCCCTGTAGTCTTGCTTTTTCTTCCCTCACTGCTTTTTTGGTTTTTTTAGCAGGAAACTCTTTGGTTGTGTACTTTTTTCGGATAGGAAAAGTGTTATCTGTATACTTTGTACTTTGAATGAATTTTATTCTTTGAATATTTCATATCTAACCTTCTTATGTCTTTAATGTGTTTTGACGATCTCAAGTAAAAAGATGTTGCTAAAAACTTGTAAAGAAGTAACGGCGATTGAGCGATACTTATCTTTGTAGAGACATTGGATTGTCCTGATCGGTTTGCCTTTCCGAGATTCGTATTGTTAATGCTGAATTTTGTTTGTCCAGCTTTAGAGTGGGTGAGCGGTGATACACTTTGGGTTCTTCTGGTGGATTAGGACTAAGGTCCCATTAATCCTATTAGATAGCATTTGATGCCTGCTTTTTCTGCATCGAACTTCTTTTTGGATATCCTTTGGGCTTTAAGGGCGAGGCTTGCTTAGGTCTAAAGACAATTCAGAGATCATCCTTCAACCACTTTTTTTTTGTTAAGCAGTGATAATTAACTATTTCTTGTAGTTTCTTTTGTCCCTGTGGCCTTTTATTATGGTTATTTTACTGATATTTCCATGTGTGTCTCCATTTCTATAAATAGAATTGATCATTCTTGCTCCTTTTTTGTTGGTCTTCTTTCCTTTCCCTTGTTCTAGCCATGCTATAAGTGGGAGATACTTGCAACATAATGTTTTTTAATGAACTATTTGTTTTTTTATTGCTATTTACAATGTGTACATCAACGTACAACGTGCTCAAAGAGGCATCAATTAAGAGATAGATCTATTTCTTCAATCTTTTAATCGTGATAAATTTGTTCAATCTTTCGGCCAGAGCAACAATTTTCATCAATCTTTCGATTGGGACAACAATGATTTTCGTCGATCTTTTGATCGGGATAAGGGCCGACCTTGCATTCTTGTCGTTTTCGCTTGGAAATCGATAAAAAGGCGTGCTTTTAGGGTCATTTTCACCTTAGCCATCTTTCTTTTAAGGCTAGCCCAAATTTTTTTGCCTTTCAATTTAGATCATCAGGAGGGGTGCTTTTCGCATCTTTTTATCCTTTTTCATCTAATGTTCTTCCAGTTGTCTTCATCCATAGGGCATTATGCCAGACATTATTTCCTTTCGGAGTCTTTTTTCTCCAATCTGACTTCCTCTTTTCAGTATCTCTTAAACTAGCTGAGTTTGTGGAAGGGAAGGCACTCTCGGGATGGTCTTTTAGCTCTAGCATTGGGCCTCGTCTGGTTCGCCTGGAGACATAGAGGGGGGGGGGGCATTTCATCCCCCTCAATATCTTTCCCAGTAGGCTATTTTTGGAAGTCTCCTGCACCATTTGCGTAGTAGACCGAAAGAGGGATGTTTCGCTTTCTTTCGATCATGGCGCGTTGCTTTTCGCTTTCTTTCAATCTTAGAATTTTGCCTTTACTTACATAGCCTCTTGTGTAGTCTTAGGGACTTTCACAGATTTCATGCATTTTGCCTTTCTCTCCTCGGTACTCTATATTCACTGTAAGATTTCTCGTGTAGTCTCGAAGACTTTCACAGAGATCATACATTTTATTTTTCGGCCTGTGATCGTAAACCCATTCCTTGGAATGTGGGAGTTAAATGTTTCAATTTAGCCATTATCTTTCAACGAAAATACCAAATGATAAATCACAAAATTTCATAAAGATAGGGTATCTCTACATTGAAGTGGACAAAAGAAATAATGGTTGGGAAGATGACCAATCCTAATCAGAATGTTGTGGATAGACCTGCAAAAAAGGGTGCTAGTCCGGTTGACCCGGGCGTAGACACTCCGATACTTAAGTTAACAAAGGGCGAGAAAACTCTTTAAAAAGAAAATTTATATCATTTAGAGAGAGAAAGAAAGTGTCTTTTTAGAAGGAAACCTGTTATTTATAGAATTGAGAAAAGTTTGAGCAGTATGTCAAATAGTTGTTCTACTCTGTCACATGTATGATCTATCTTTATAGGTAATTGTGATTAAATAATGACGTGTGTCAAATAATTTTTATTTGTCAGGAAGAGATTAAATCTGATCGGGCAATTTCGATCTTAGAATTTGATACCTTAGCTAATGGGACTTTTATGAGTCTTTATTTTGTGTCCTTTTTGGAGTTTTTGGACCTTTAATTTTTATATTTTTTTTGACGTTATCAATAATCTCACAGAAAGTGTTGTACGCCAATTTTCTATTTACCTTATTTTTTATTTGGTAATGAAATCGCAAATGATTGCCAGATATGGAGCAAATATTCCTTGCATATATGTATGGCAATGCTATTATACATCCACATATATACACGCATTGTAACAATATCGTATGGATGGCAATGCTATCACCAATTTTTGGTAAAAGAAATATTAAAAATAATAATGATAAAACAACAAAAAGATAAGATGATGTCACTGGTAATTTTTTCTTTAATTAGATGTCAGCATTTTGTCCTGCTAACGAGTTTATTCTATATAAATCTAAATTTAAATAAATTAGTAAATTTTGAATATTAAATAATTATACTACAAAATATAAGGACATAATATTTGTTCCTAAATTGCCAAAGCAACTGATTTTTAAATGAAATTAGATGAGAAATTTTTTTTTTTGAACTCACCATTGATTTTTTCTGTTACTAAATTAAAGTTAGGACGGATTCATTTTGGTCGCTAACAGAATTGTAGCAATTAAAGTTTTAGTGAATGAAAATTTTCAGTTGGTAAGAGTCAAATTCAATCACTGAATGCTTTAGCAACCGATTTGACTCTTCAGAGATCAATTTGGTCGATTTGCAATTTTTTTATTCTTTTGTATGCTCCTTGACAAAGTCAAGGAGCGAAGTATGATCTATGATGATGATTTCCAATTCTAAACAAAATGGCCCATAGAATTAGGAATGCTTAATGTCAAAAGTTATTTTAATTGATGTCGACACGGACCTACTTTTTATGCTGGTGATCAATATTATTAAAATTAGATCGAATAAAGAATTGAAGAGGTTGAAGGTTTTTTATTTGATCGGTTCAATCGAATTTAACCGATTTTTTTAAATATTATAAATTATTATAATTTTATAAATATTATTGTATAAAAATATCCATCAAATATTAATATATGTCACAAATATCCTAATAATAAGTTACAAAATATAATTTTAATTTTATTATTACAAGTAATTAATTATGTATTTTTAAATATCATATATTAAAAACATAAAAATACAATCATATCATGAAAAATATTTTTTTTAAATGGAGTACTAATGAAGCAAATACAAAAAATATTAACATTGTATATATGAGTATAATTATATTTAATTACAATAAATCCAAATAGATAATAAGTATATTAAATTATTAAGTAACATTTTTAGAATTTAAAATACTTCATTTTTTAAAGAAATAAATCATTAAAATTTCATATATATGATTACAGTGAACCAAATATATAATAAGTATATTAAATTATTAAGTGATATTTTTAGATTTTAAAATACTAATTTTTTTAAATAAATAAATAATAAAAATTTAATATATATATATATATATACACACACATACATATATTTGATTATAACGAACCAAATATATAATAAATATATTAAATTATTAAGTGACATATTTAAAATTTAAAATACTATTTTTTTCAAATATATATATATATATATATATATATAGGGTGAAAAAATATAAAAAAATATTATTTTTTGCAATTTTTAGCCAAAAATCTGGTTTTGTTCAGTTTTTCGGTTCAACCTAATTTTTTTTTGTCCAATTCAATTTTATGCAATTGAACCAATCGATTAATCTGTCGATTCACAATTAAATCGATTTAATCGAATGATTCGATCTGATTTTAATAACTATGCTGTAGATATTTCATAATGCGTGCAAAGAGAGGATACACAAAGTATGTGAAAAAATAAATATTTGAGTTCAGTGACAAGCATGCAACAACACCCGTCTTGAAGCAAAATGATAGTAATTAATTGTAATTAGAAAGAATAACGTGTATATTACTCTGAGGACGGTCCATCTTAATTTTCCAATACACCAATATTATTAGAAGTGTACACGAATCTGAATTTTATAGAACTGAATCGATGTATAAAAAAAATTCAAAATTGAATTACAGTGTTTATTTATTTTTATTAAAATTTAATCTAATTGTACTATTGATTTTATTTGAAATGAATTTTAATATTTTGATTAAAATCAAACGAAAAATCTTATTAAATTGCTCCGAATTATTTTGAAATCAAATTGTACTGACAAAATCGATAGGTATTCATTAGTCATGATTCATGGTTAAACAAAATCTTATATTTAATTAAATATAACAAATTAGAGTAAATTCATTAATCATCTAATTATGCAATTTATCATTTAATTAATTTAATTTCATTTACTTTTAATGTCATTCAACTACTAATTTTTTTTTGGTACTAATGCATGTATTGGTATGTAATTAAGTAATTTATTACCTAAACAATTTCATTTTGGCACCAATACCTTCATGAGCATGTAACTTAGAATTTTATCATCTAATTATCTTAATAATTTTATTTTATTTACTTTTAATGTCATTTAATTATTACTCTCATGTTTTTGGCATCAATATTGATATGTAACTAAGTAATTTATACGGTATGTAACTAAGTAAATTGTATATTTAATACTTATATTTTTTTACGGTTTAATTATCTAATTTATTTGTTATATTTTTCTTTTTAAATATTTCTCAAAATTCTCAGTTAATGCAAATATAATAAAAAAACTTAATTTATGTACTATCAAAGTGAAGTGAAATAAGGAATCTAAATAATAAAATAGGCTAAACTATATTAGTAACAAGTAAATATTTTGTACCTAAAAAGTTGATGTTTTCACTTTTAAATTACTAAATTTTCTTTATTTTTCATTATAAATTTTTTTAAAAATATTTTATTATGTAAAATATACTTTATATTATATAGATTGATTCTAAAATATTCTTATAGAATGATAAAGTATTTTTAAATTAAATTAAAATTTTATTTTTATAAGTTGATTGAGATATATTAGTTAAATTGAAGTCTGTAATTTTTTTTAAATATTAGTTATATTTGTTGACAATATTTTATTAGAATTTTTTTTAAAAATTGAATTATTTAAAACATTGCTTTTTTTATTATATTATTAATATGGAAAGAACCAAATTGAATATTATTAGTTTAAAAAAAACTGTACCAAATTTATTTTAAAATTTTTAAATAATTTCAAAATCTAACTTTAATAATATTCGAATTTTTAAAAAAACTAGATTTTATAAATACCTGAATTCTGCCGACGGACGCACCACCAAACAATATTGGAGTAGTACGACATATTAGTAAAGTAATAATCAAAATCTGACGAATGAACGCTGTCCTTTTTTTTTTTTCCCTTACTTGCAGGGGTCCCACTGGCTGAAAAAGTAAATATTTTCAGGGGTGACGTGGCAGCATACAACTAGCGACAGCACGAAAGACCAAACCCCGCGTTTCCTCCCCGCTCAAAGACCAGGCCTTTTCGACCATGATTGGTCCGTGAGGCACTGAACTTTTTAAAAAGATTAATCAAATCAATTTTCTTTAAATAATTAATTATTTAAATTTAATAAAAATGGAAAATTCCACAGAATTTTCTTTTCCTCCTTCCCCTCTCTGCGCTTCACAAAATGGCCGAACAGAGAATTCTCCGCCTATTAGAACTCTCTCTCTTTCTCTCTCTGCGTTTCTGTTTCTCTCTTTGGCCTTTTTTCATATTCAAAACGACCCTTCTTTAGAAACTGGGACCTGCTTCTGTCTTTTCACACTGTCGTACGTCCTCTCTCTATCTCTCTCTTTAAAACTCAAAAATTTGTTTTCTTTTTCTGATTTTTATTTGAATTTGATTCTGGGTTGTGTCTCTCTTGCGTATATATGTGCGTTTCTGTGTCTGGCTATTGCTGCATGCGCCTTATATATATATATGGCAAGGATCTTGTGATTCTTGAAACATAATTTTCACCTTTTATTTTTTATTTTGGAAGTTTGATAATAGTCCTGCCTTCTCAGGTGGGATGCATTTGCAATTAATGCTTTCTTTTAATTTTTTATTTAATTCTTTATTTTAAATTTGTGTTTGAAGTTTCTCAGGGTTTATTTGTGTGCATTTATATACATATACAGAGGCTGGCTGTCACTTTCTCTCTCTGTGTTTTGCTAAGGAGGTGCTGTTTCTGTGTTTTTATGATGGAGGATTTTGGATCTTGGGAAATTTGATTTTTTTTTTACTTTTTTTTTATTCGGTTTGTCCACCATTTCTATTTTGTTTATTTGCCCAAAAACCTGATCAATATATCATTTTTAAATTTGTACAACGAAATTCAGATGTTTGGATTTCGAAAATGATCCTATTGGAATTCTTTTTTTCTTATTTTCTTAAGCAGACATGCCCTGACAAAATAATATAATGCGTACAATTTATATTTTAATTTTTCCCCTTGTAGCTTCTCTGTGATCTCTTTGGATCTTGAAAGTTGAACCTTTCCTTCTCTTCTCTCACTCTGATTACCAGAATTTGAATTTTGAGGGGTCTTCTTTTTCCTGGGTTTTTGTTTATCATGTCTCTGTTGTAAAAAAAATTGGTACTTTCTGGTATTTAGCTTTTTACCTTTCTGTTCTTGAGTCTCCACATTGCTTTAATACGGCCCAGCCTTATCTTTGCTTTTGGTTTTGATTACACCTCTTGCTATTTGCATGTTATGTTTTGTTTTCATCTTTCTATTGGTGTATTTGAAATGTAATTTGCTATTGATGGTTGAAGAATTGCGTGATTTTCATTGCAGCAGACTGGAGCTAAACGAGGAACTTTTGAGGGAATTGTAACTTGATCATTGATTCAGAAGCATACTTCTGAATCTTGTTTAAGAAAATAGCACTGAAGAGATTCGCCAAATGCTAAATATTGGCAGGACTAGAAATCAGCCAAGGCCCAACAGATCTATGCCGCTTGGAGGTCCGTTTTTCTTCACATTGGATATTGATATTTTCCTTTTTTCCCTTTTTTATTTGTAACAATTTTTTTGGTTGACATTTATTGATGCGTTGGACTTCTTTATTTTGAGTCTTTTTGCTCCTTCTGTATGAGAAGCATACTAATTTTTTTGGTGTGAATTTTCTTCTGTTTCTCACCTGTTGCAGGATTGGAATATGCAGACCCTAAAAGGAGGGGTGGTGTTGCAGGGAAGATTATTTTGGCTGCTGCCCTCACAGCCTTATGCATTATTATGCTAAAGCAGTCCCCAACATTCAATACACCGAGCCGGGTAATTGGTTGCCTCCACGGTCAATCTTCTTTAGGTCATATGAAATGTAATCTCCGACTTAATCAAGTCAATGCGGCTGGAGTAATTTTTTTGAAATTCCATTTTTCTTTTCCCTTTTCTCACATGCTTCAGTAACTGGTTGGTACACTTATTGATCAGTGTTATATGATAATTAAATACCATGTTCTCATTTTATGATTGGCCTTTTTCCAGTTCGCCATACATGAAGAAGGAGTGACTCATGTCTTAGTGACTGGTGGTGCTGGCTACATTGGTTCACATGCTGCATTGCGACTTCTGAGGGATGGTCACAGGGTTACCATAGTGGTATGTTTATGTAAATACAAATTTCGTTTCATTTGTTTTTACCATGTTGCATGCTATGCATCCGTGGCAGGAAAAGGCTTTTCTGATTTAAGAATATTTACAGGATAATCTCTCAAGGGGAAACCTAGGTGCTGTCAAAGTTCTACAGCAATTATTTCCAGAACCTGGGAGGCTTCAGTTCATATATGCTGACTTGGGGGATGCAAAAGCAGTATCCTTGCTGTGTTGTTTGTTGTAAATGACATTTTCTTTGAGTATGAACGGCCAATTTAGATGTTGTGATGTCTTTCCTTAACTGAAATTGCAGGTTAACAAAATTTTTTCAGAGAATGCATTTAATGCTGTTATGCACTTTGCTGCTGTTGCGTATGTTGGGGAAAGCACTATGGATCCTCTTAAGTAAGTTATGTTTTTGGTTTTGTTTTAGATCTGAATAAATGTGGTCCTGAATATTACTCAATTTTTCCTGTGGCAACCTGTGCCTTGTTTTCCATAAGCCAATGGTATCAGTAAAATTGAAGAAAGTTTTGCTTGAACTTCACTTCAGATAAGAACTCTATTGGATAAGTGCTGAATTTTGATTACAGGAAGTGATGCTGACAATTTGATGGGGTTGAAAACTTTGGCATTTGTCCTTGAAATATCTTCATATTCTTTTCATAGTATTGTATACTGGAGCTTTCTCTTTTCCAGGAAGAATTATTAGAAGAGTAGTGAAGCAAAGGGCCTCTGATGCTGGTAATACCAATAGTTGAGTTCGTCCAAAACTTAGTATTACCACGCTCAAGAGTCTCAACTAGTTATTATGCAACCAGGAATGCACCTTTTATGCAATGTGATTAAGTTACTCTAAACAACTTGGCAACAACATGGAATTTTCCATTGTCATGACTACCAATTTGAGCTTGTCTTCTCTCTGTTGTGGTCTCCATTAGTATAACATCAGACATTATTGGCATGCAGATGATATCCCAGCTTCTGAGATGACAATGTCCCTATAAAATGTCCATAAGGCATGTTAGTCAACATTCCACACTATAGTTTTGGAAAATCTAAGTCATTGCAGACTCTTTTTGACTGAATACTGTGTCAGTTTTTACTTTTGAGGTACAAGAGCAAGTATATAGAAAATTGCTTTTGAATCTGATCATGAGATCAAATTGAAAGTTTTAGGGTTATTGTACTATATGTTGCTCATTTGCAGTTTGGAGTCATTGTCAAGCTGAACAACCAGTTTCTCATTGAACTATTACTCTTAATTATTTGTTCCTGATAATGGTATGTTTTTCCTTATCATGAAGGTACTATCATAACATTACATCAAATACTTTGGTAGTTTTGGAGTCAATGGCTGCACATGATGTGAAGACTTTAATATATTCAAGTACTTGTGCAACATACGGGGAGCCTGAGAAGATGCCTATTACTGAAGACACTCCACAGGTCAGATTTATGAAACATGATTATTTGCTAGCTATATATCCTATTTATTTGTTTAATTTTAGCTGCTTCTTCTTCATCTTTTTTAATTTTTTCTTTTCTTACAGCAAGTGATTTTAGAACATGCTGTTAATTTTTTATTCTTTATTTTATCGCTACATGATTGATATATTATCTTCCTTCATCTTAGGTCCCAATTAATCCTTATGGAAAAGCCAAGAAAATGGCAGAAGATATGATACTAGATTTTTCTAAAAATTCTGACATGGCAGTTATGATACTGAGGTTGGTGCTTGAATACACTCCAATGGATATATGTGTGTAGTTTTTCAGTTGTTTTGTTCTTTCTTTTTTATTTATTTATGTATATTTTTCTTGAATCATTCCTTGTTTTAAGAGTTTCTTATTGTTTATTGTCAACAATTCATCATCAAGAACCTTTTATCTGGTTGTATGCTTATGCTAATTCTTATTACCGACGTTTGGTTTCTTATGATTACAAAAGCTGCATGGATTGTATCTTGAGGTATCAGAATACAATCGAAAGTAAAGAGCTAGAATTCCTTCTATCCTTGAATCCATCGACTGCCACTTCTATTTGTCCACAATTCAGTGGGTTCTTTAGTTCCTCCCTTTCTCTTTTTTTCCAATAAGGCTGGGTGTTTGTGAAACTCTCTGCAGCAACTTGATAATGTCTGCCACTATTTCAGATTTCCTAAAACCTGGAATTGGCAGCATTTTTTTTTTCCAGCCTTAAGTACATGAAATGTCAGAAATCAGGATAACTGATAACCTTCTTTACCATTGTTTATGGAAAATTGAGTGGTGTTTCGTTCCATTAATGAGGGATTCTGAAAGCTTTACGGTTCAGGTTTCTAGACTTGGGATATTTTAAGGACAGTAACTTATTGCTCTACCCTATGTATTTGGCCCTGTTTGTGTCCAAATGCAGTGCTTTCAAAATAACTATCAGCTGCTCCACCTCTCAAACAGAAGCACCATCAGACCAAACTTTGGCATATTTTACAAACACAATGCAAGGCAGCTATTAGTGTTATTGATAGCTGATGGGGACGCATATTGGTTCCCATTCTTAATTTTTTATTCCATGTTTTTATCGAATTATAAGTTAAATCTCTTTTGCAGATCTTCTCATTGATATTTGTTAATTTTGAAGATTGATAGTGCTTGACCAATGTTTATTTATTTGAATCTTATTTAAAATATGCTGCCAGATATTTCAACGTGATTGGTTCAGATCCAGAGGGCAGACTAGGGGAGGCGCCTAGACCTGAACTGCGAGAACATGGACGGATTTCTGGTGCTTGTTTTGATGCAGCTCGTGGTATTATTCCTGGCCTAAAGGTATGCTTATATCCATTCCCGTGGTTTTCCCCTTTTCAATTAAAGTTGCAATTTCCTGTTGAATTCTTTAGAGCTACTGCTAAATGCATATGACTAGATTATCTGTTATTTCGATGTTGGATGTATGTATGGGTAATTTTATTGTACATAAAATAATGTAATCCTTGATAACATATTAATCAATTGTTAAGAACTGCACCTCCCTATTTGGCAGCTGCTATTGCTTTGATTAGTGGAAATCTTGTTCTCTTGATATTCAGTTTATGGTTTGTCACAATTTTTTATTTTATCATTCTTAGAAAAAAGAATTATCATCTCTATGGTCCCCAGAAAAAAAATATTTTTAATGTTTTTTGCTGCTTGATTTGCTTCTTAGAATCCTATCTTTGAGCTACTACAGTAATAGATGCTTGGCTGGTCCCACAATATTTGCATTTCTTAAATATTGGTTGGACAAATAAAATAATTTACAAAAATCTCGATAATCTGAGTATCAGCTAAAGTTCCAAGCCTGAAGTTTGTAAGAATATGCATAATCTTTCCAACATAATTAGATGTCTAGGGAAAGACCTTTCTTATGGTTACAAAATTGGCTTTCAGCAGCTCTGGAACTTCTTCTGTTGATGTATTTGTGCTTTCTAATGTGAACAATCGAGCTTTTCATAAAAAATATGCATGACTTAGTCATGTTTTTGCATTATGGTGCATTTAAAAACTAAAATGTGTTGTACTTCCTGTGTCCTCTTGCAGGTTAAAGGGACAGACTACAAGACACATGATGGCACTTGTATTCGAGATTATATTGATGTCACTGATCTTGTTGATGCTCATGTGAAAGCTCTTGAAAAGGCAAGGCCTAGTAAAGTTGGTATCTACAATGTTGGTACTGGACAAGGTTGGTAAACAGTTTGAATTTCAAAATGATTCTTTGCATTGCGTTTTTGCTATTTCGTGTTCTTAGTTAGTTGTCCTATTCCTATAAACAGGTAGATCTGTCAAAGAATTTGTGGAGGCATGTAAGAAGGCGACAGGTGTGGACATCAAAGTTGACTTCTTACCTCGCAGACCTGGTGATTATGCTGAAGTTTTCAGCGACCCGACAAAGATTAAGCTTGAGCTGAACTGGACAGCACAATACACTGATCTGCAGAAGAGCTTACAGATTGCATGGAGATGGCAAAAGGCACATAGAAATGGGTATGGATCACCGCTGGTGATGGCTTCTTGAAAGCATTGAGATCATGCAAATAGCAGTAATTTGATGCAACCCCATGCGGCACTTGACTTTCTCATGTCTTTCTAGTCTGTTAAAAAAATGGGCCTGCTTGCAAGTAAATTTTTTTCAATATCTAATATTATAGTGGTAGGATTAGCCAATTCATTATATATGTATTGAACAGATCATAGCTAACTAATAATATGATGCCCATTTGCTAGAGGCGCAGGTATAGTTTTTGGATTATTGCCTTATATATCCTTTCTTGATGAACAAAGTATCTTCATTAATTAGTAGAAGCATGCTAGCACCAGAATCCTTGGAAGGGCATTGGCAATGCAAGAAGAAGGCCTTTCAAGGCAATCAGCTAATAACTAGACAAAGCTTTTAGCAAACTTATAATCGACACCTGCAAAGAGTAAAATGCACGGAATGAATCAAAACCGTTACTTATTCAAAGCCAAGGCTGTCTATCAAGGGAAAGGTAGTTACAGACCTCCCGTAACCACCAGCCCTGACTCGCCTTAATGATTCTTGAAGATCGAAGACTGCAGGAAGCAATTGGGAAGACGTTTTAAATGCTGCTTTTGAGTCGCATTTGATGAGAGTAGCTTTCGATTTTGTCCAATGTTGCATCAAGGTTTGCAGGATCTATTGCTAGTTGCAATAGTAGTGGTGTATACTAGTAGTGGTGTATACTAACTAAGCTGATCAGTGGCATTATTGCCAGCTGGACTGGCTGATGCCCCACTTTTAGCATTGCTTGCCAACTCAATCACCAATCTCGAGCCTGAAGCCATATCTATCACTAAAAAGGTACAAGGAGACAGGTAAATATTAATTTCAAATGCATTCTAATCCTTATATGACATGTACATGTACTACTTCAATTATTTGCCACACTTATGCATATATTTTGATCTTAAAATTGCCTAAACCTGCTCTGATATTACAAAATGTGACATTCTAAATCAAAACATCAATGTACTACCATTGATATTGTTACATGGTTATATTGATCTATTAAGTACTCTTAAGTTGATAATCATGCAATTTAAATATGGTATCTAATTTCAGGTTTTAGTTTAGTGCTATTATGTTACTTTTCATTTGGTAAAAATTTGGACAGTATAACGGCTATAAAATCAGGCTATCCAAACCTACAAAGGGTCAAAATCACACTCTCAATGTTCGACCTCCTCCTCCAATACTCCAACAACAACGCAAACACTTTTAATTATCAGCTCACAATCTATCAATACAACATATATCATGTAGCCATAACACAACTATCATATCCACATACATAATTTCATTTCCACTAGTGTTCAATATTTATTACATATTACATTACAAGTTTCAAAACAACTAGTACATTATACATAATCATATTCCCATCCATCGCTCACATGTACAGGCCATTTAGACTTCGATCTTCACTTTTCTTCAGCTACCTGTCCCCTGCGTGCAGTCAAACAAACTATGAACTAAGCAACGAAGTTGCCTAGTGGTTGATACACTATACAAAATTTTATTCATACAAATAATATTCTAAGAAAATTACCATTTTGCCATCAGTTAAGTTTATTACCGTTTTATTTTCTAATTAGATCTTAAATTCCTCAAACACTTTGATCTGGTTCTCCTTTGGGACCTGAAATTCAAGCAAATTAGGCCATTTTGGAGTCGCTACAGGTAACAAATTAGCCATTAAATACAAATGTGCTCCTCACCTTCTAGACTGTCTATCCAACATAAGCAGCATGATTTAGCACATTTATCATCTGGCGTTGATGCCAAACTCTTTGCCATCATCTTGCTAAGGAAGGGAGGTGTTTGCGTCCACTTTTTGGGAGTCAGAACTCGATCCAGTTTGCACAAAGCGCAGTCTAATTCCATATATATATTTTTTTATACAAGGAAGAAAAGAAACGGCATGTTACAAATAAACAAAAAATATTGGAGTACTTAATTCCCTACTATCTTGATCTAAAAGCTCCTTGATAATAAGAGGAGGAGCATCTAACCACTTAAAATTGACACCTTAAAAAACACCATTTTTAGTTAAGAAATTAACTAGATAGTTGGCTTCTCTCTTCACGTGTATAATTTTCACTTGCCAGTTGCGATTTAAAAGCCTAAGATGAAGCTCAACATAGTTTCTATAAGTTATCCAAAGCACAACTTCAAGGCTATCGAATTCAACTAATATTTTTCTCCTACTTTTTGCCCAAGCAAGCGCCATTTCATCCATATATTTTCTTATATCATAGATGCATTTTGAGCTGATATTATTTCAAAAATGGCCAATTTTTTTTTCTCTAGCAAATTCATAGACATAAAAACCCCATTTTCAATTTCCTTTGCCGCTATTTGGCGTTCTATGCCTATCTCATATCCAATAAAAAAAGAAAAAATAAAGTTGCAGAGGCAGCAAAGAAATGGGCAATGCTCAATCTCCTTTGACAGATATTCATCAAAACATTGTCTCTTACAATGTAATGATAAGTGGCTATTTATCGAATTCTAAATTTGATCTTGCTATAGATATGTTTGATGAAATACCTGAAAGAGATTGTTCTCTTGGAATGTCGTGCTTGGCGGGTATGTGAGAAATAACAAAAATTACTGCTGCTTGTTTATTGTTTGACAGAATGCCTAAAAGGGGTTAAATTAAATAAGCTATGCATCTTTTGGTAGAAATGAAAAAGAGTGGAAAGAGGTTGGATGCGGTCTCATTTTCCTCAGCTTTAATTGCTTGTGGGAATATTGCAACTTTGGAGTTCGGGAAGCAGTTACATGGATCATTGGTTAAGGCTGGATTCAAGTCACAATTTTATATTGGAAATTCTTTTCTTGCAATGTATTGCAAGTGTGGAAGCAGAGATGGGGTGCATGATGTGTTCAAAGAATGGACAAGGATATTATCTCGTGGAGTACCATGATTCATGGTTTTGCAAGGCATGGATTTGGTAATGAGGTTGTGAGGCCCTCACATATGCCCTAGGAGAATACGTGCATGTTTAAGTGGCATTATAGTCGATACATGCATGGTCAGTTAATAAATTGTAGGATGAGATCTAGAGGAAACTATTTTAAAAGATAGGGGCATTATGGTAATTTCACTTTTAGGCATGCACATATATAATTAGAGGGAGGCGTGATGTAGGGATAAATTGAAAAGGAAAAAATGTTTTGGGATGAAGATGTGAAACTAAAAAGAGTGAGGAAGCAAGATGTAATTCATTTAGAGCCCACAAGTGGACCTACAACATGAAGCCACCTAGCTTTTTCTAGAAATTACATAAAAATGGAAGAAAGACCATGAATAAAAGGAAACTGATGGCCGGCCACTTTAGGGGACCAAATACAGCCGCTCTCTCCATAAAATCAACCATTTTCACCACTAAACAATACCTCAATTCCAGCTATATAGTTTGAGATGAGAGAGAATTTAGCGTTTAGACATTTTTAAGGTAATAATCCTCTCTTTTACTCTCTTTTGTCCCATATGTTAGGGAATGAAATTGCTGGAGTAAATAGATGTTTATATGTGTGACGTGTTGCATATAGAAGGAGAAATAAGCAAGAAGGAGAAGGAAGTTGAAAGGAGTTGAAGAAGTACTTTTGATTGCATAAAAAGATATGGGAACTCTTAATATTTTTGCATGTGATTGCAAATGTAAAATGATTAGGAATGGTATATTGAATATGTAAATGAGATAGAAACATGGTTTTGATGCTTGTTTGTGCATAGGAGATGAAATAATGATAGTATCCTTGAAATAAGAAAATTCTATTGTAGGGTTCACTTGAACCTAGCAGGATTGTTTTTACATATAAGTTGAGTTTTAGATCTCATAATTGAGTAATTCTAATTGAAGAATAAACTAGACTCACATATCTATATTTTTTTATAAGAGGTTGAAGTCTGATTTTGCCTATAAAATTCTCAAAACTAGCTTGAAATATTATAATAATGGCCGCTACCCTGTCATTGGGAGCAGTGTACATTATTTTATAAATATCTCAAGATTTAGATATCAAATGAATGGATTTTTAATGATTTGGAAACTAGAAACATAGGAAAACAAATGTCTAGAAGATATATTTTTTTTTCTACAAAATGACATTTACTAGATCAAAATTGGTGTTCAAATTGAACTCAAGAATCTATTTACAGAATTTTGGGAAGAATGGGTAGTCACGGCAGAGACTGTTTTGTCTCTGCCGTGGCTAACAATTCTGGATTGACCAGAGGCAATGGTCACATAAAGAAATATTTTGTCTTAGCCGTGACCCTCCCCTGTTCCAACTTACACTTGATTTTTTACACCCTGAATTATCACCGAAGCTTACTCAAACTTCTTCGAAGACTTTTGGAGCATTATAAACATACAAATAGGGACATAATGTGTCATGAAATGTATGTAATACATGATGATATGTTGAGATAAAGTTATAAAATGAATCTAACCATGAGAAAACATATTGCACATGAGTTAGCTTATGCCATTACTAGATTTACATATTAACTCTAGGTAACTAGAATATAAGAATAAGTGTATGAATATTTATATTCTTAAGAATATACATTGATGAACAAGGCTACACTATTATGATTATTCATGGATACTTGTATAAGCACGAAAGTACATTATGATGATTTGAACATGGAGAATGAAATAATGTGAAAGATGATTCAATGCTTGTATATAAAACTTGGTTATGGATAGATAGACATGCTTATAAGGTGCAATTACAGCTGTCACAGTTTGATCCCGTAGAACCACAGTCTAAACCCCTTTTGGGTCTACATGTTTGATACTTTTGAGTATCTATATGAATTGAATACCTACGGGTATTCATATGATCGATACCTTTGGGTATCCACCATACCCATTATCTACGCCCACAGAATTCTAGCAAGCAACCACAAGAAAAAGTAAGGAGATGAATTGTATGCTAATTAATGATGTAATATATGATTGAACTTGTAATACAATATTGCCATGACATTGTTCTTCCTTTTAATTGTTGAAATTGTTTTTGTAATTAATGTAAATGTATTATTATTATTATTATTATTATTATTATTATTATTATTATTATTATTATTATTATTATTATTATTATTATTATTATTATTATTTATGCTTGTATGCTTGGGAATAACCATTGTGAGTGGTTGTTCAATATTAACTATTTCCTACTAAATTTTATAGCTTAGCACGGGTATTTATCCGTGTAAGTACCCAAGTTAGAACTCTTCCACAGGGATTTGATTTGCAGCAGGAAGGCCAACACAAGATTTTGGAAGAGTCATTGAAAGTATGAATTTTGTATCTTTGCTTCTGCCTTTGTACATGGCATTTTGTACTTGAAAATGATGTAAAATATTGGTCTGACAAACCTAAATTTTGTAAGATATAATAGTACATATATCAAAATTAGTTGAATATGAACATATGTATATGAAATGTTTAATCTTGATAATAGAATTTATATATGAGTTTATAGCATGCAAACCATGTGTATTCCTCAATAATGAATGTAAAGGACAGGTAAACATGTTATGGTTATTATCAATATGATATGTATGACAACAGAAGAAAAGTATTTAGAGTGAGCATTACATAGGCTTTGAAGCTTTTGAAGTCAATAAAGATCAAGGGTGTTAAGCCAAATGATATCATTATGGTAATGGTTGAATTTTTCATTTGGCCTATTATTTTCGAGCACATCCTTGGAAACAAAATTTCTCTTTTTTAGTACATAAAAAAACATTCCAGGATTTTAATTCTCTAATGAAACTATTGATACAAAAACAACCTAAATGGTTTTAGAGTAACCTTTTATAATAAAAACATCAAATTTTCTTAGTACCATAAACAAGAAAAAATTGTAACACTTAAAAAGAGATCGGATGTTGATAGGGGTTAATTACCCTTATAGTCATTAAAGTTTATTAGTTGTAACGATGTGGTCACTTCTATTTGTAACAAAAAAACTCAACTTTTATTTCGTAACAAAAAAATCACAATGAATGAAAATTCGCTATTCCAGCCATTGGCTCTTGTAATCCACTTGAGCTATGTGTACACGTCAACAATTTTTGACGCGTTAGCAATTTTTGACTCATCAACAATTTATGTGGTAATTAAAAAAAGAGTTAAAAATTATGTGTTTTTACTTAAATCTTCACCCTCCTCACCCTCTATCTGTATTGCAAATCCAAAAAAATTGTTCTCTCATGATCTCCCTCTTCACCGTATTCTCTTCCTTCTCTCATTGTCTCAAGATCTCATATTCTCTTCAGATCTAGTTTTTCATCAAGTTCTTTGATTTTTTAGTATTAAGCCAATTGTTCATGTCTATTCCTTCCATCTAATACCAAAGAATAATTGTTTGGTGAATTTTTATGCAAAATTGGATGAAGTTAAATATCATATATTTATTTATTTTTAAATATTCCTTGAAACTTGCTGCTGAGATTAAAACTATATACTGCATCTACTAATTACATAGGGGCAGTTATATTAAAAAAATAAAAAATGAAAATAAGATTAAGAGTTCTGGAGTTGCAAAAAAAATTTAAGAAAGGCTATTTTCCATGAATTTTACAAACTCGTTAAAATCAATTCTTCCATTTCCATTTTCATTAAAATGTCTAATCATTCTCTTGTAGTTTTCAAGCTCAGAGGATCCCTTTAATTCCAATGACCTAACAACTCTTTACAACTCTTCTGCATTAATAAACCCATCCCTATTCACATCAAAAACATCAAAAGCTACCTTTACTTCATCTAAGCTAGGCTCCTTTTCATCAAAAAGCTCTAGAATTTCATCCGTACCCATTGATTCTTTCAACTTTTCACCTTTTAGGCTCCAAAAAATTCCTAAACTTTCTATCATGATATATACTTCTTCTCTGCTAATGATACTCTTGTTATCATCTCTTTTTTCTTCCAAACTGGGCTGCCTGTTAATACTTCTCTCATTTTGAATTAATCCAAGTTGAGATTAAAGAGAAAACCAAAATCTTGAGAACAATTTTTGGATGTTTCCTTTGAAGAAAAATCCATTGAATAGAATATCAAGAACCACGTACAATAATATCTCTTTTTGCATCTTTGTTAAAGATCTAAGAGATTGTGTTTGAAGAAAGAGAGTGAAGAGAGAGGACCGTGTAACGCCCCGAGTTATAAGGATCCAAAATAAATAAATAAATAAAATAAAAATAATAAATAAATTAAGTTAGTTAATAATGGTTAGGAAAAAAATAAAAAGAAAGTCAGAGGAGGTATCTGGAATCCCCTAGGGAAGACTTCATGGTAAAGAAAAAAAAAAGGGAGAAGGGAGAGAGGGGATCGGGTTCGGAGGAGACAAAAGGGCATGTCGCCGCCTCCCTCATCGCCGATTGATGGCGAAGATCACCAGCGACCCCTTCGCCACCGCTTCGCATCCTCAATCGCCGGTCTGTTCCTCGTGTATGGCGCCGTTCCTGCTTCTTTCTCTTCATTGCGATGGAAGCTCTCTTTCCCTCTCCGGTAACTTACGACGGTGGACGGTGATTCAGGCAACATCGGTGAGTCCCCGAGGGTGAGAGGATCATTCCTCTCGCTGTCGTTTCTCCCCACGCGCCGGTAAGAGAGAGATCGGAGCTGTAGTGCCACCTCCTTCCACCTCAGTTTTCGATCAGCTACGAAGGCGGCTTGGCACGTGGTGACTTGCAGTGAGATGCTAGAGCTTTGATCTCCATGGAGGACAGCACAGGTAAAGCGTCGATAAAGCACCGACCAAACTCCAGCGAGGCTCCGGTGAGGGACAGTATGGAGAAAAAAAATTAAAATTTTAGCTAATGGTATGTGGTTGATAATTTTACCTTTGATTAGTTTATACATGGTTTAAAAGTAAGAATTTGGGAAGTGATTGGTGATTTTTGGTGGCCTAAATAGATTTAATTAATTTCCTTTTGTAATTTGACTTATTTTTAATAAGTGTTGTTATGTTGTCAATTTGCTTATTAAATCAAGAGATTACAGTGTGCTTTTAACTAGTAGTAGTATATAGTAACTTGGAGGTAATTGAGATTATACTGTCAAACTCAAGTAATAACTGAATTGTAGCAAATTATAATATAGTTGAATTTTTAGGCAAGTAAATACGTATAAAGTTAATATATATATATATATTTTACATAATTAATGCCATGAACAATGTTTGAGTAAATTAACACAATTGATACGTGTTGGGCAAAATAAGAGTTACAGAAAAATTCATTGAGTTTATGCACTTAATGATTAGTTGGAAAGGTAACAAAATTTGAAGGAACAAATAAGCTTAAGTTAACAAATCAGTAGACTACAAGGTGTGTTTGGGTAAGTAACTCTTACTTGGCAAGCTAGTGTATATTATTTATTTAGTTAGGAGTTTGTGAAGGTTAACAAACTAGAACCATTTTTGTTACTATTAAACGCACTTCATTTTAGCTTGTGGTCTTATGTTATCTCTTTGTGAAACCGTGATTATAAGAAAATAGTATGTTACTATGCTATACAATTTTAATGAAGTATATGTATTAATTGACAATCGCCGGATTGAATGGCTTCGAGAGCTTTTCCGGTAGATGTAATTAAATTAAATTGTGGACTGGATGGCTCCGAGAGCTCGATCCACATATGTATGTATATAAATATATGTATATATATGTATGTATTTAAATTTATAGCAAATATATTACATTAAATATATTGTATGAAAACCTTGAGGGGTCGGCATGATATCTAAAGCAGACATGTGATGCTCAAAGAGCTCCAGCATGATCTCAAAAGCAGACATGTGGAGCAGCGGTAAATAAAACCTTGAGGGCTCGGCATGATCTCTAAAGCAAACATGTGACGCCCAAAGAGCTCTGGCATGATCTCAAAAGCAGACATGTGGAGTAGCGACAAACAAAACCTTGAGGGGTCGGCATGATCTCTAAAGCAGACATACGACGCCCGAAAAGGACAATATGGACTAATGCTCCAGCATGATCTCTAAAGCAGACATGTGGAGGCCCTGTAAGACGCGTTTTGGGGGCTACGACATGGTCTTCAAAGCAGACATATGGGGTACCTCAAAAGCAAAATCGTGCGTTGCCTAACTCCGACACGATCTCAAAAACAGACGTGTGGAGTGACAGGTGGCAAAGCGGCTAGCGACGATGATCTGGACTGTTACAAATTATAGGCTGGATGGCTCCGAGAGCTCGATCCATAAGTATCACGCCTTGATGTATATTACCAGATTGAATGGCTTCGGGAGCTCTTCCGGTAAAAGTAATTAAAATAAGTTGTGGGCTGAATGGCTCAGAGAGCTCGATCCACAAGTGTATATAAATATGTATGTATTAATAATGGACCGTATGGTTCCGTATTTAAATTCTGTTTGTTTAACTTGGTGCTAATTCCAATTAATACATTAAGGGCAAATATTAGAAGTAAATAATGGAATAAAGGTTGACGTAAGTATTTTATCAAATATTAATAAATAATTTATATAATTTGTGCTGTAATTAATTTAAATTATCATTAGTTACAACTAATGATGATTGGAATTGATTGGTATTGAATACCTATATTCATACTGTGAATAATCGTGCATTACACATCGGGAGTAGTGTAGTGTAATTAGGAATGTGTATAATATAATTATGTAACTGTAAATGTTTGAAAAATGATATGTAATATTCTTACCTAAACCAGATTTAATGATTACTTATTTAAAGTCCTATATTAAGTCTCAAAATTGAAGAACTACGTGGTTCTGATTCCCTAAATGGGATACGTAAGAAGCTTGAGAATTAATATCTCAAGTCCAAACCAAATTATGTTCATATGATTATGCGCATGTTAATAGGTACATTGAATCCCGGGGACCAAATTCTTATTTATATAATAGTGTATATAAGTAAATATTTATAATTATGGTGAACTAAGTTTCTATGTTGAAGCCAATTATATAAATTGTGTTAATGTAACATGTATATAAAGAAATTTTTAATACGTGTATAAACCATGTAATGGATTATAAGAATTTGTTGTAAATGGGCATTTATTTAAATATTATATGAATTCAGCGAGTTGCATGAATGAGCTCTATATGAACTATACTTGAGTGGTTGTGATTGTGTTGAGATGAAATTATAGAAGTGTTGTGTTGTTGATTAAAGTTCTGGAGTTGGATGAATGATATTGGGAGTGTAAAATTAAGTTTTTGCAGGTTAGGGTAGCATAAATTTTAAGCTGTCATGCTGCTGAAATTTTATTTAATTGCATAGTAAAATTAATAGCTTTTGAAGTGACAAGTAATTGAGATTCTAAAAGTAATTATATAATCTTAGAAATATTTTATATTTTTTTTTCTCAGGAAATAGCCATTAATAAGGGGAGATTCTGTTGAAATTTTGATAGAATAAATAATATGTTAAATTAATAATTTTTTTTTAATTTAGACATATCTTAGAGTTTATCCTCTCAAAGTGATCCAAACTCGCATGTGACATCCGACACCCGGGTCTTTCAACTGGCTGGGTGAAGGTATTACAGACCAAGAACTAAAAAGGGTAGATCGAAATCAGAGTGAGACACCATCCAGATCTGAGAGAGAGAGATGGGGAGAGATCGACGACTTTGTGAGATTTGAGATAGAGATAGGAAGAGGATAGATCAAGATGTTGGAGATCGAGAGGAAGCAAAGAGAGAGAGGGGGGGAGAGGTTGACGGCTTTGTGAGATTTGAGACAAAGATAGGGAGAGAGCGTCAGAGGTCGAGAGGGGCAAGGAGAAAGAAGAGGCGGATGAGAAAGAAGGGGCAAGATTTAAGCTGTTGATGTGTCACTTTTTGCTAATTGTAATTTTTTATGTTATGCCACGTAGGCAGTGAGAAATCTATTAATGTGTCACTTTTTGCTAACGTATACTGATTTTACGCGTGTATTACAAGCATGAATGTCTGATTTTCGTAATTTTGGTCTAAGTGACTTTTATATTACAAAATAAAAGGTAAGTAATTTTTTCGTTACAAATCGAAGTTAAGTGACTACATCATTACAATTGATAAATTTTAGTGACCACCGGTGAAATTAACCTATGTTTATATATTCGTTTTGGGTTAACAATATGTTTTGCCTTTGAACTATTGTAAATAGGATGAAAATATCCTCTAACTTTTTATGGTTGGATTATATCCATAAACTAACGAAAATAGATGGAAAATAGCCTCATTTTGGACATAATACATAGTTGGTAAATGAACTTAATGGCACGCAATATCGAGATGACATGTCAGCACCACGTGGCAACCACATGGTAAAAATGAAAAAAAAGCACTCTCTCTCTCTCATCTTTAATTCTCCTCCTCCTCCTCCTTCTTTTCACCAGTGAGACAAAAACGAGTGCAGAATTCTCATTTAGATGAACATAAGAATTTGAAGGTGTATTGATTGATTTTTTTTTATTAGGAGTCAAGATAACTATAGATTTAATAATCATATGAAGAAAATCACAAAAGAAAAGATGATTTTTGCAAGAAAAAAAATTATTTGGTTTGAAAGAAAATGCAGGAAAATATTGTTTGGTTTGAGGGAAAATGCAAGAAAATTGCAGAGAATAATTGAAGGAATTCACCAAAAATCTTTATTTTGCAAAGTCAAAACTTTGAGGTTTGGAATTTCATTTCACTTTCAATTCCAAAACCCTTCCTTAAGTTTTAATTTCTATTGTTTTTCCTCCAAAAATAGGAAATTGATTTAATGAATCTTCACATTGGAAAATCTGGTTCAATATTATTCAGGGTAGTAATTTGGTCGAAAAAAGCAATTTAAAATTGTCTTGTTCTCACATTATCTTTGATTTTCTTAAGCTTTCATATTCCAATTTGCTCAACTTTCACCAAACTCAGCTACTGCATGTCTACCAATTTCAGACCTACCGCTTCCTACCCTTATATTTTCTCAAAAAACAAACAGAGAAAACACAACAACTAAATTTCTCATTTCTTTTAAATCTGCCATTTTATAAAAAAATTAACCCAAAACATCAAGAATTTCTTCCACCAATTTTAGGGTCATCAATCTTGAAGAAAAAAGATGAGTGGCAGGATGAGGAAAGAGAAAAAGAGAAGGAGAATGAAAAAGGAAAGAGTATTTTTTTTTTTACATTTTTGCCATGTGGTTGCCACATGGTGCTAACGTGTCATTTGGTATTGGGTGCCTTAAGTCCATTTGCTAGTTGTGTATTTTGTCAAAAATAAGGATATTTTCCATCTGTTTTCGTTACTTTAGGGGTATAATCCAACAAAAAAAAAAAAGTTAGAGAGCATTTTCACCCTATTTACAATCATTCGAGGGCAAAAAAACCCTTAACCCCATTCATTTTTTATTTTTCAACTGTGCCTTTAGTGGGCAATATTTTTGCTGATTCATACTTTGGAGCATGTAGGTCAAGTGGTCACTCAAGATGTGCTTTCACAGTCTTTCCTTGCAATGATTATGGACCCATATTGTTTAGATACCTTTATATCTAACATTTCTGCTTGTTTTCATGTCTATTCATTATTATAAACCTTATATTATTTTGGTTTTATTAAAAGAGCACAATGTATAGATTTTATTAAAGTGAATATGCATTAATTTTATTAAAATTAAATACACTATATTCAGTTTGGATAAAATTAAATATAATGTATTAGGTCTTGTCAAAAGTGAATATAATGTAATTAAACTTTTTTATATTCATATTTTTCAGTTTTGAGCAAAACTAAATACAGTGTATTATATTTTGTCAAAAGTGAATACAATGTAATTAAATTTTTATATATTTATATTTTTTAATTTTGAGCAAAAATTACTATATTCAGTTTGAGCAAAATTAAATACAGTGTATTAGGTTTTGTCAAAAATGAATAGTGTGTTAGATTTAAAAAAAATACACTTTATTAGGTTTTATTAAAATAAATATAGTATATTAATTTTGGTAAAACTGAATACCCTATATTCAAATCAAGGGATCTCTATATTACAAATTCTAAATGAGTGTCAGTTCATGTTGTTTTGTGGTTTTTTCATCTTTTAACAAAGTAATTACTGCTTTATAGATGATAGAGATAATTTCAAATTTATAATTAAGATAATGATAGAATAAAAAAAAATTTAAAGGAACAGAATCATCCTTAAGTTCCCATTTCAAATTCCCAATATTCATGAATTTTTAATATATATATATATATATATATATATATATATATATATATATATATATATATATATAATATATATATATATATATATATATATTTGTGTGGCATGTAAGAGAAATAAGAATTGTGGATATGTGCCAGTGTCTCGACTTATAATATCTAGTAGTGGTGGAAGAATTTATATTCTAATACAAAAAATAATGTATTCTATCTCTTACTCAAAAATTATATATATATATATAATATATATATATATATATATATATATATGTATATATTCATTTTTCTAATTTATATATTAATTATTATTGTGGCATGAATTTGGTGAGTATTAATTTAGCTTAGAGCAAAAAATTAATAGTGTATTAGATTTGCGCCAAAAAAATATATATATGTACGAGGAAAAATAGTATTTATAAAAGATAGAAAATGTAAGAGTACAAATATGATTTTTTTTCCCTTTTTTGTGGCATTTATGAAAAGATCCCAAAAATATAACATCAAATCTTAATAAAAAAAAACATAAATATATATATTATCCTAATTAGTTCTAATATATATATATATATATATATATATATATATATATATATTATTTGGCAATGCACCTCGAAACGAACCCTTACATTTCCCAAAATGCCCAAAGCAAATGAAGAAGTGGACAGTTTCCCAAATGTAAGGAACCCTGTTAATAATTGTTTTTTCTTCCATAAGAGAATAGCTGCCATCATACGTTATCCAGCCCTCGACTGAACTTTATTGAATTGGAAATATATGCAACTCATTTAGTTTAAACACTCCCATTCACGAAAAAAACATACATGGTTTCGAGCTCAACCATTATTGTCAGGGGTGAGCACCAGGATGATGGAAGAATAACTAAGCATCGGGTACAGATTGATGTCAAGGAAGTGAGCATATTGTTTAATAGCAATGTCTCTGTTAGGTGTGTCGCTGGATAGGAAGTTGAAAGGTGCAGGTTTTCCTGTGTCTACCACAGGCTCCCATCGGTATCCCAGTCGTTCTGGCAGCGTGATGGTAACTGGCAAATGACTAGCATTAAAGGCAACGTAGATCTCTGTCTTCACCGAGTCAATCTGGATCATGGTCACAGCAAATAATGAGAAATCATTTAATGATAAGTCAAATGACTGAAAACAAAAGTATCCAACCAATTGATGACAATGAATTAGAAAGGATTTAGCAAATACAGAAGCTATCGCGAAGTGTTTTGAGACAACTATATTAGTTAAAGATTAATAGTAATAGTTAAAGATTAATAACAGGCAAACAGTTAAATGAAACAATAAGATTCGTGATAAGTTGGCAACTCTTTGCAGACCAACAAAGATAAAATCTCCGTAAATTTTGCCAAAAGGTTGTTCTTTATAGTGAGATAATTATAGTGTTCTGATATTCTAAGAAATATATAAAAAAAAAAAAAATTGGTGTTTGCTCATGTTATTTCAGAAAACTTACTCCTTAAAGAGTGCCACTGTGTAAAAATTTTTAAGCTGAACCCCAGAAGTAGAGGACATGAATAATCCTACCCCCTTCTCCAGAATGTCCAATATAAGCTTTTCATGATATGAATTTTCCGTAAGCCAGGTCTACCATTTTTCACTTTTTAAAGGTGGCAGTCAAGAAAAATTAGGAATTTTTTTTTTGGCAAAACACATTTTCAAGTCCCTGAATTTTTAAAATTTTCTACATTGGAATTCCTTAATAAAAAAAAATTCTGGATTAGATTTCTATATTTTAATATGGGGTGCTGGTAAAATTTATTCTCGATTGAATTTCTGAATTTTTAGAATTTTCCACATTAAATCCCTTTCCAAAAAAAAGGCGAGAGACCTATGTTTTATCAGCAATTGAAACATTTGCAATATTGCATTTATGAGTGACTGCATGTTATATTAAAGTATAATAACCTAATTAAGATTTTTTTTTTAAATGAACTCATTATAGAAAATTTTAAAAGTTCAGAAACTCAAATTGGTTTTACCTTTTTTCTTTTAGCTAAACTGGATAAATCCATACTATAACCATTTTATAATAATAATAATTGCTGAACTGAAAGGAGATAAATGTACCAAGATATACCAGGGAGGTTTTGAGTGATCTAAATACAGCACGCTCTGTTTGTTTTTTGGACAAGCTAACGAAGTCATTTGTCAGCATTACAAGAGCAAACATACCAGTGTATGATTCTATGCTTATCATAAACTATATAAATGTGCTTTAAAGTTTCCATATAGATTATTGCTTTCTTTTTTCTACTGCTACTAATATTATCATTACGTTGTTTGTGCTGCTTAATGCTTATTCTTCATTATTAGAGCCAACTATGAATGCTAAGGATTTTGGAACTGATCCTACTGATGCATCACATTCCAGAGGATAAAAAGCAAATTGATAGAAACAACTATCTAGGCAAACCTTAGGTGGGGAATTGTGGTGGTCAAGGGAACTGGAGGTTACAGTGAAGTTCTCCAGCATGAAGAAAGCATACCAGTGTAAAGCCCACAAAGCGGCTTGTTTCTGACCAGTCAGGCACTCCAGTAACATGACCATGCCATTTTAATCTCTCTGCTGTTGGAAAGTCATTCAGACCAAGGGACTCACATTCACTGCAAGATCACAACTTATGTAAGGGAGATGCAGAAAAGAAAAGCAAACTGCATAAGCAGAATCTATGTAATAATAATAATAATAATAATAATAATAATAATAATAATAATAATAATAATAATAAAAGGCCGAAAAGAAACTCACTGGCGGAACTTAATCAACAGGGAGCAGAATCTGTAGAAATCTGATGAGCACTCTTCCTTTTTATCCCACCGGAAGTAGTTGATCTGCAATATGGAAGATAATTAGCAAATATGCTGTCATTTTTCCAGATAGAGATTCTGAGCAGGAGCAACAGGGTGTGGAAGATCACATAGTTGTCATGGCAATATGTGTTGTTGTTTCCCCCTTTTGTGTGACCGTATTCATCCCCCATGTATAGCATTGGAACCCCCTGGTTAGATAAAAGAAGAAATTCAGTTTATTTCAAATAAATATATCATGCTTGAGTACCATTACTCCATCAGTGCAGATATTCCCAATACATAACAGTCAACAAAAATATTTCACCCAGTTACAACATAGAAGGAAACCATATGACACCAATCAAGAATCTTATTTCCACAGTTAGTCATTTTATACAAGATATTATTTCTGAAAAAATCTGACCTGCTAAACTCTTATAGAATCACATATATAAACCAGCTTCAGGCTTTTCTGGTAATAATACAATCTTTTAAGCTTTATTGCAATGCCAACTGGACCAGACTACTTCCAAGGAAGCGAAGTGAAACAAGCAACTATAATTGATCAGAGCTAATGAGATAACACAATAAACTACTACTTGTACTGCTCCAGTTTGTCATTGAAATTAGTCTTACCAAAGCTATAAAATGATAAACATAATTTCTAGAATTCATAGTACTGACAAACACATTGTCTAAGGAGTTACCCAATTTTGATTTTCTTATGTTGAAAGTTTTGGAGATTTTGAAGAGCAAAAAGGAATATTTTATTCACAGGTTTCAGACGCTTTTATAAAGGTTAGGAGACTATAAACAAGGAAAGAAGAATAACTTGAAAAGGAAAGGAAAATAAATCCTAATTCCAGCAATCAAGCTTCTATGAATTAGCTACTTTCAACCAGTATTTACTACCAATCTCTCAAGCTAGAGCATGGATATTAATCATACTTAGCTTGTTACCAATGTAATTGTAATTAAACGCAAGATGGGAGAAATAAAATCTCTATTTCTGTATTCCAAAAGTACATGTATTTATACACATATAAAAGAGTTGAGAGTTATATTTATCTAAGGAGGTCTAGTTGGATAAGAAAGATATATTCTGTTTCTAAGATTATGTTAACTATTTATAGTCTATAACACTCCTTCTCAGACTGGATCATAGATATTGATCATTCCCAACTTGTTACAAATATAATCAACCCGATTTTTAGGTAATATTCTAGTGAACACATCAACTAATTGGCTTTCTGTTCTGATATATGGGGTTGAGATTGATCCATCTTCTAGCTTTTTTCGAGTAAAATGACTGCCGACTTCTATATGTTTGGTTTTCTCATGAAACACAGGATTGTTTGCAATATAAATAGTTGCTTGGTTGTCACACCATAAGTTCATTGGTTTAAACTGAACAAACCAAATCTCACCAAGTAAATGACGTAGCCATATAAGTTCACAAGTAGCCTGTGTCATATTCCTATATTCAGATTCTGAACTTGATCGAGATACAAAGCTCTAATTCTTATTTTTCCAAGAAACAAGATTACCCCCAACAAAAACACAATAACCGGTAGTAGAGCGTCTGTCTGAAAGATCTCCTATATAGTCAACATCTGTAAAACCTTCTATAGTATGGTGATCATGATTTCGATATAAAATGCCATGTCCTGGTGCACTTTTTAGATATCTCAAAATATCAACAACAGCATCCCAATGCGAGGTTCAAGGGGACGACATGAACTGACTAACAACGCTTACTGAAAAGGTAATATCAGGAAGAGTGATAGTAAGATAGTTCAATTTTTCCATAATCTTCCTTACTTTTCAAGATTCTCAAGCAAGTCTCCATCTTCAGTTTTTAACTTCACATTTGGTATCATGGACGCATCACATGCTTTTGCCTCAATAAAATTAGCACCATCTAATAAATCCAGGCAATATTTTCTTTGAGATAGATATATCTCCTTATGACCGCGAGAAACTTCAATCCCTAAAAAATATTTCAATGGTCCTAAATCTTTCGTCTGAAGATGAGTCCCAAGAAATGCTTTCAACCTCGCGATCTCAGCTTCATCACTTCCAGTGATCACTATATCATTCACATACATAACAAATAAAATGCACCCAGAACTAGATGATGCAAAGAACACTTAGTGATTATATGCACTTCTTCATAGGCCAAACTCAATCACAACCATACTGAATCTCTTAAACCAGGCACGGGGAGATTGCTTTAAACCATACAAAGACTTTCTTAATTTGCACACTTTCCCTAACTCCCTCTGAGCAATAAATCCAGGTGGTTGCTCCATGTAAACCTCTTCACTTAAATCCCCATGTAAGAATGCATTCTTCATATCAAGTTGATGAAGTGCCCAACTGTAAGTAGCAGCTAAGGAGATAAACAGTTAAAGAGAAAAAAGTTTTGCAACGGAAGAAAAGGTCTTTGAATAATTCACTCCATATGTCTGAGCATATCATTTAGCAACCAATCGAGCAACGGAGCTATTAGGATTTATTTTAACAGTGAACACCCACTTATAGCCAATGGCCTTTTTCTGGGAGGGTGAAGGCACAAAATCCCGAGGATGATTCTGCTATGAGGCCATTATCTCTTCTTTCATTGCAGCTTGCCAACCAATATAAGTTAATGCTTCAGCAAGGGACGTTGCAACAGCAATAGAGTCTAAGGAAGCTACAAAAGACTTGGAGGATGAAGATAAAGCATTGTAAGATACAAAGGAAGAAACAAGATAAGTACATGTGCGTTTACCCATTGCGAATAGCAATAAGAAGGTTAAGGCTAGCATCTGGTGGTGATAAGGGATCTGGAGACGAAGCAGGAGGCGTGGTGCCGGTGTCCTGATTGATAGGAGGTGCCTCAATAAAATTATGCACAAGTTGAGAATAAACTTGACAAATAACAGGTCGAGAGGAAAGAGATACTACCTGTTTACCAACAGTATAAGCAAGAAATCGTCCCCTGAATCGCTAGGTTGCGAAGGAGAGGACACAAGGGAACCAAAAAAGGTGTATTCTCCAAAAATATACCATCAGTAGATACCAAGTAACGACCCAAAAAAGGAGAGTAACAACGATAACTCTTTTGTTTACAAGAGTATTCCATAAAGACACACTTAAGATATTTAAGATTTAGTTTCGAAACCTGAGGTTGTATGTCTTGAACAAAGCAAGTACACCCAAAAATTCGAGGAGCAAGAGAGAATAGTATGGATGAGGAAAAAAGAAAAAAATACAGAATCTAACTATCAAGAACAGAAAATGGCATCTGGTTGATTAGTGTGAGAAAACACACAATGGGAATTGAAATTCTATATTCAATTGATTAAAAACTAAGTTTACACTCCTATTTATACAAAGAAAAGCAACCAAATTAATAATTATAGTTCCCTAATTTGCTCCCTAAATTGCTCCCTAAATTACTCCAATCACTTTACATCTATATTCTAACGCTTCTCCTCAAGCTGGAGCATAAATTTTAATTATACTTTAGCTTGTTACAAATTTATTTCTTTATATAAACTTCAAAACATAAATCCGAGCTTCAAAACAAAATGAAAAACAAATGCGAAATCCTCTCCAAATGAAATCTACTAATAACCCATGCCGTAAGCTTCAACCCAAAACGGAGATCAAGTGCAACTCTCTCCAAACGAAGCCTAAACAAATAACCCATGAATAGGCTTCAACACCAAACGAAGATCAAGCGCAACTCTCTCCAAACGAAGCCTACACATATCCTGTCATGTAGACTTCAAAACAAAATGGAGAATAAGTAAAACACACTTTCCAAAATAGAAGCAGAAATCACAAAATAAGAACACCAAGAACCAGCCACAAACATTTAGAAGCAGCAGAGGCAGGGGATAAAACTGACACTACACCCATGCCGGAACAGAAGCAGAAACACCAAGAACTAGTAATCACACCTAAGAAGAAGCTGGGGAGCAGATCTTCGAAGAAGCAGAGGACAGCCACCACCGAGAGGGAAGACCACCGGAAAAGAACACCGGAATATGACCGGAAATGGCCAAGCGACGCTGGAGGTGAAATCGGAGGACCACCGGACGCTGGACGCTCTTCCACGCGCCGGCGCGTGAAGACGGAGCGGATTCTTGTGGTGGCGCATGAGGGCCACTCGCCGGCCTGATAGTTGCCGGATTTTGTGGAGAGGCCGGAATGACACCTGTGCACCTTCCGATGTGGGCGGTGAAGCAAAACGATCACCAGATCCGGTGACCCAAGACTGGACAGAATCTTCAACCAAAAATGAAAAACTCAGGGAACCCGGAAGCCCCAGAAAATCCATCAGAGAGCCCAAGGCTCTGATACCATGTGAGAAAACACACAATGGGAATTGAAATTCTATATTCAATTGATTAAAAACTAAGTTTACACTCCTATTTATACAAAGAAAAGCAACCAAATTAATAATTATAGTTCCCTAATTAGCTCCCTAAATTACTCCAATCACTTTACATCTATATTCTAACAATTAGAAAACAAGCAATGAAAACAGCATCTACCAAAAAAAATTTTGGGAACCTGCATATGGAACATTAGCGCACAAGTTGAGAATAAACTTGACAAATAACAGGTCAAGAGGGAAGAGATACTACCTGTTCACTAACAATATAAACAAGAAAATCGTCCCTTGAATCGCTAGGTTGTGAAGGCGAGGACACAGGGGAACCAAAAAAGGTGTATTCTCAAAAAATATACCATCAACAGATACCAAGTAATGATCCAAAGAAGGAGAGTAACAACGATAACCCTTTTGTTTACGAGAGTATTCCATAAAAAACACACTTAAGAGATTTAGGATTTAGTTTTGAAATCTAAGGTTGCATGTCTTGAATAAAGCAAGTACACCCAAAAATTTCAAGGAGTAAGAGGAAATAGTGTAGAGAAAAAAAGAAGAGAAAACAAAATATGACCATCAAGAACATAATATGGCTTCCGATTGATTAGAAAACAAGTAGTGGAAACATCTACCTAAAAAATTTTAGGAACATGCATATGGAATATTAGTGCCCAGACAACTTCTAATAAGTGACGGTTCTTCCGCTCAGCTACACCATTTTGTTGAGGGATGACAATACATAAGGACTGATGAATAATACCATGTTGAGAGAGAGAAAATTTAAAAGAATGAGAAACATATTATTTAGCATTATCACTTCTCAAAATACATAGATTTGTTGAATTAAGTCTTAATTTCAGCATAAAAAGTATAAAATATAGTAAATAAGTTTGATCGAGATTTCATAGAATAAAGCCAAGTAACCCAAGAGTAATCATCAATAAATGTTACAAAACAACGAAAATCAAATTTGAATAAAACAGAACATGGACTCCATACGTCAGTATGAACTAAGTAAAAAGAAAACTTAACACATTTATTTAGTCTAGGAAAATAAGATACTCTATGGTATTTTGCAAAATGACAAGCTTCACTCTAAAGTAGATTCCCGTTTAAGACTAGGACATAATTTTTATAAAACCGAAAGAGAAGGATGACCAAAACGACAATGAAGTTGCAAAAGAGAAGATGAGCTTGTGCAAGCAATCGATTGAGGTACTAGTTCAGAAATTGATTCAAGAGCATACAAGCCATTCACCAGACACCCTTGACCAAGAATCTGCTTTGTCCCAATATCCTAAAAAAGATAATAATTAGAATAGAAAATAACACAATAGTTAAGACTTTGGGTAATTTGGCTAACAGATAACAAGTTAAAAGGGAATAATTATAAACATAAAACAAATAACAATGGGAACGATTTTGTTGGGTTTGCTGTTCGACGTCCAATTATAGAAGCAGTAAATCCATTGCCTAAAGTAACATAAGATAAATTAGCAGTAGACTTGAAATAAAAGAGAATACTTGTGTTACCAGTCATATGATCAGTAGCACCTGAGTCAATAACCCAACTTCGAGATAAGGTAAAAAGACATACAACAGGCTTACCTGTATTAGCTAAAGTTGATGTCTTAGAAGATAACTGCTATAAATCGTAAATGGCAGAAATTTGCTAATAGGCATTAGTTAAACGAACATACTCATCCGTTGAAATAGTGACAAAAGGTGAGGATCACTATGGAAGTGGTAGGATGCCATCCTGAGTAGCTACATTTGCAAACTTTTTGTTATTAATCTGACCCGAGTTCTTAGGGGGCTTATCATGCAATTCCAACAATTCTTCTTAATGTGCCTTTCAACTCTACAATAATGACATGTATGAGAGTTGCTATTGTTTCCGATAACAAAACCATTACTATTTCCACCTTTACCATCTCGATTACTATTCGAAGCATTACTAACCAATGCCACTATGTCATTGGGCACCATACTAGAAGGTAAATCGCCATCTTTATACACTTGAAGCAAATGAGCATAAACTTCAGTAAAAGAAGGAAGCGACTCACTAGTTAACAATTGTGTGCGTGCCACATCGTATTCAGAACCCAACCCTACTAAAAAACACTGTATTGATCTGCTCCTCTTGTTCTTGCATATGTTTTATGTCAGCAACAATGGAAAAACATAGCTTGCTTTTCTTCAAAAGCTTGTTTCACTTCAGTAAAATACTAGAATAGGAAGCGACCTTTTTGTTCCGCTCAATAAATCTATAACAATAAGTCATGAATACGAGACATATCTTGTTTGCAAGCATACAAAAATTATAGATATTTCCGTAAGTTTTTTACATTATCATAATGATTCATAACATCACTAACAATGATATCTAAAGTATTCTGGATTTGATTAAACAACTTATAATCCTTCATTAAATTTTTCTTTCGAGCAATAGCATCATCCTTAGGTGGTGGCTTACTAGTTAAATGATCCTTCAAATCTACATTAATCACAAATCTGTGAATGGTTCTTTTTCTTTGTGCATAATTGTTACTTTCAGTCAATTTTCTAATAATAATTTTGGACGAACCCAACACAATTTCAGTAACAGTCTTCTTATCACTACTCTCAGCCATTTAAACTAGTTCCAAATAACTAGAGAATCAAAGTAACAAATAATGGAAATTCAAGAAGACACTGGAATCTAACACAAATAAATGCCCAAACTCCTCAACAAAACACCCAATAAGAAACTCACAAGACAAATAGGAAATAAAGGAAGGAGCAGAACCTCCAAGATAGCAAAACCTCAAAGGAGCTGAACCTCCAAGAGAAGACCAACTACAAGCAAGAGAGGAAACCACCTTAAGCAAACACCAGAATCTAACTGGAAACAAGAAGGCGACGTCGGAGCACAAATCGGAGGGCCAGCAGACAAGGCACATGCCTCCACTCGCCGGGGCATTAGAAAAGAGGCAGGAGCTTGTGGCGGCACGTGTGGCTCACTTATTGGCAGGATGGACACCGAATTTTGTGGGGAGGCCGAAACAACACCTACGCACCTTCCAATGTGGTTAGTGAGACAAATTGATCACCGGAGCTGGTGACCCAAGAAGGGACAGATTCTTCAACCGAAGAACAGAGAACCCAAAAAACCCAGGAAACCCAAAAAAGAGCCTAAGGCTCTGATCCCACATAATTAATGCAAGATGGGAGAAATAAAATCTCTATTTTTGTAATCCAAAAGTATATGTATTTATACACATATAGAAGAGTGAGAGTTATAGTTATCTAAAGAGACCTAGTTGGATAAGAAAGCTATATTCTGTTTCTAAGATTACGCTAACTATTTACAGTCAGTAACTGAAAATTTTTGTAGAAAAAAATTTTCTTTATTATCTCAATTACACTCAAAATAATAATACAAATAGGTTTTACATATATATAGCTAGTATATATGAAAAAATACTATTCTACTCTTAATTACAAAACTAAATAAAGAAATAGATTAACCAACACTCCCCCTTAATTTGGTGCAAAAATATTATACATGTCCAACTTGCAAACTACGGTATGTAAGGCTCGACTATTTAGTCTTTTTGTAAAAATATCAGCCAATTGTTTGTTCGACGTTACATGAAGTAAGCTCAAGATACCATCAAATAATTTCTCTTTGATAAAATGTTAATCAATTTCAATATGTTTTGTCCTGTTATGTTGAATAGGATTATGAGAAATATTGATTGCAGTTTTGTTATCATAATACAAAATAGCCTATCTTTTTTAACCAACTTCAACTTTGCTAAAATTTCTACAATCATAACTCACAAATACCTTGAGCCATAACTCTGTATTCTGTTTCTGCACTGGATCTTGCAACTACACTTTGTTTCTTGCTTTTTCAAGTGACTAAGTTACCTCCTATAAATGTACAATAACCAGAGGCGGACCTTCTGTCATCTAGAGATCCAGCCAATCTGCATTTATGAAGGCTTTAACTCGAAGATGACCATTTTTTGAAAAAAAAACCTTTTCTTGGGGTTGATTTTAAATACCGCAAAATGCAAAAAATAGCTGCTAATTGAATTCTCTAGGATCATGCATAAACTAACTCACCAAATTAACTGCATAAGCAATGTCTGATCTGGTGTGAGATAGATAATTCTACCAACCAATTTTTTATATTTATCTTTATCAACTGATTTCTTAGCTTTTGCTTGCAACCCATGGTTACTGTCAATGGGTGTGTCTGCTGGTTTGCATCCCAGCATACCAGTTTCATCCAAAAGATTTAGGATGTATTTTCTCTAAGAAATAAAGATTCTTTTGGTTGATCTGGCAACTTCAATTCTTAAAAAATATTGTAACTTTTCAAGATCCTTGATCTCAAACTCCTGAGCTAAGGGTTTTTTTAGCCGAACCATTTCATCTTTATCATCCCTTATCATTACTATGTCATCAACATAAACAATGAGAAAAGTGATGTTACCCTTGGAGTGTCTCATAAAGAGAGTATGATCAACATTGCTCTGTTAATAACCAAAAGAGATCACAACTTTGTTGAATTAGTTAAACCAAGCTCTCATAAATTATTTCAACCGATATAAGGATTTTTTCAGTCTGCACACTTTCCTTTTAGTTATTTCATCATCAAAACTAGGAGGAATTTCCACATAAATCTCTTCTTCCAGGTTCCTATGGAGAAATGCATTCTTCACATCAAATTACTACAAATCCCAATCCAAGTTAGCTGCACAGGATAACAAGATTCTGATTGTATTCATTTTGGCAATAGGTGTAAATATCTCATAATAGTTAACTCCATAAGTTTGAGTGAATTCCTTTGCCACTAATATGGCTTTGAATCTTTGAATCGAATAATCAACTTTGTGTTTTATTATGAACACTCACTTAAAACCAACCAACCAACTTCTTGTTTGGAGAATCAACGAGTTCTTAGGTTTTATTTTTAGAGAGAGCTTTCATTTCTTCTACCATAGCTTCTCTCCATTTTGGATCCCTGATAGTTTCTCTCCAATTCTATGGAATAGATATAAAGAAAAGAGACAAGGCAAAGGCTCTATAGGTGGGAGACAAAGAATCATAAGAGACAAAGTTAAAAATAAAATGTTTTGTACACGACCTAACTCCTTTTCTTTGAGCAATGGGCAAATTTAAATCAGGGTCAGAAGATAACTCACTCGAGAATTCTGACAATGTAGAATGCATGATGGCTTCTTCAAATCTATTTTTCCTCGAGTATCTCTGCAAATTAGGTCTATTTAAAAGACTAACAACATTCTGCTCCCCTTGAACATTAATAATATTCTGCTCTCAACTTTAGGACTCCTTTAAAGGTCTTACCTAGGATAAATGGCTATCTTTGGTCGAACAATGAACACACATCTTAGTGCCTGTCATATGTCTACTCGCACCCGAATCAATAAACCTTGAGAAAAAATATTACCTGACTTGACAAAATTAGAGGTAGCACTAGAGAAAGGATTAAGCTGAGACAGGAGACGCCTGATATGCAAAATTTCATTAGAAGAGAGACTTTCAACTGAAGCTAACTCCTTAGATAATTCTAATGTTTCTAACACATTTGCTTGAGCCCTGGTTGGATTTGCTCGTTGTCCCCCGTAACCCTTAACAGGTTTTCCATGCAACTTCCAATAAGTCTTTTTGGTATGCCTTGCATAGTAATCACAGTGCAAATAATCTTTATCAGAAACAATACCTTTCGGCTGCTCAAGAGTAATATCGGCAGTTAAGCTCGACTTCTCACCAGGTGCAGTATAAAGTATGGCACTTCTCCTGATATCTTCCTATTGGATTAAAGAATGTGTCTCCTCGAGAGAAGGAAAAAGAGATATGCCAATAACTTGAACTCCCACTTAATCAAATTCAGGATTTAAACCAGTCAAAAAAACATAAACTCGCTCCTTTTCAAGCATATTTTGAATTAGTACCACATCATTAACACATTTGGCTTAAAAATTTTGATAATAATCCAGTTCCTGCCATAAATTACCCAGCTCAGAAAAATAATCTGAAATAGTAAAGTCACCTTGTTTTGTGCCATGAATTTTGTTCCCAAGTTCAAAAATCCAAGCATTATTTTCCATTTAAAAATAGGTGATTTTTGCAGCTTTCCATATCTTCTCGGCAATATCAAGCAATAAATACTATCTAAAAATCTTAGGGTGCATAGAATTAAGAAACCAAGATATAATCAACAAGTTATTAGAGTCCCATTGACTAAAAGTAGGATAAGTGACAAGTGGTGGTTTCTTATTTTCATCAATATAACCCTGCAACCTTCTAGCCTTAATAGACAATAAACATGACCCAGATTAGACTAAATAAGTACTGTTTCCATCTAGTTTAATGAGGCTAATTTGAGAATATGGACTGTCATTAATAGGATAATATTTCTCTGCTTCCATATTAGTGTTCTTAGTATCTAACATAATGGCAAATAAGAATTGAAAGGCAAAAAACATCCAAATAGCAAAAAACCACCCCAATAGTAGAAGAAAAAAAAACCCCAAAGAACAGAGTAACAGAACTTGTTACGTGGGACCCAGAAACCAAGATGTCGGAAGTCATCAGAAATTAGTCCATAGGAGTCAGGAAAGGCCAACGAGATGGACGGAGGAAAAATCGGCTGCTAAAGGTGGCCGGAAGACGTGGCACACGCCGGCGAGTGAAGGAAGATCCAAAATACTTCAGTGGCACGTGTACCCACACGCGTGGTAGGAAGGCGCCGGAAACCTGGGCACTGGCTGAAAATCACTCGGGCTTCCTTCCAGTGGGGCCGGTGTCGAAAAACAAGGGCCGTAACTCGACCTTATACTTGTCAAAAAAAGGGCTACCGAAAATAACTAACTGCAGAAGGAAGAAAACTAAACCTTCAAAACGGCAGTGATTTTGATATCATGAAAATTTTTGTGGAACGAGATTTTCTTTATTATCTCAATTTCACTAAAAATAAGAATACAAATAGGTTTATATATATACAACTAGTATATATGGGAAAATCCTACTATACCCTTAATTACAAAACTAACTAAAAAAACATAGATTAACCAACAGTAACAGTAATCAATAGTATTCAAACAGAGGCCAATCAGCAAAATACCCAACAAATCTGGCCATAACCATCCAGATGCCTGAGCAAAGCTATTGATAGCTACTCTTGGGAAAAATATTAAGCCACCATGATACATAGGAATCTTTCAACCAAGCTTGGGGAAAGAGAGCAATAAATCATGCCCAATGTATATTTATATATATATATATATAGGTGCGCGCACACACATATAAGGATCAACTAGGCAAGGAAATGAAAAGCAACCCTCATTCCTACAACCAAGTTCCTGTCAATTAGCTATTTGCCACCTGTATTTACACTGTAGCACAACTCACACATCTCTAATCAATGGGATGAAAGAAATAATACAGTATGCATACGTAAAAATAAGAGAACAAATTGAAGCTTACTTGAGAAACCATGAGAGATACAAAAAAATTTTGCATTTGCTGTTTCCTCAACTTCTTTACTGCGATGCTTGCAAACTCCCCTTCCTATTGGCAAGTTGATAAACATAATGCATTAGCATAAATGGGAAGCTAAATATATCATTTTATGCAATAATCCAATAGCAAAAGTTATTTTTCCTGCAAAGGAAAAAAAAAAAGAAAGAAAAAAGCAGAGCGCACCTAATATATATGCTGCTACTATAATTTTGTTACAATTATTTTTTGAGTGACGCCACAAATTATTTTCCCAAGAAGAGGTTGCTTTGCCATTAGTAATGTAGATTTGTGGAACTCAAGATTTTCTATTATCTCGAATTACCCTAAAATAATGATACAAGGGTATATTTATAGGTATACAAGTAGTAAAAAGAAAAATTACTATTCTACCCTTAATTACAAACTATCTAACAAAATAGATTAACCAACACTCTCCCTCAAGTTGATGCAAATATATCACATGCCCAACTTGCAAACTATGACATGAAAAGCTCGACTACCGAGTTTTTTTGTGAAAACATCAGCTAATTGTCTGTTCGATGTTACATGAAATAGACTTAAAACACCATAAGATAATTTTTCTTTGATGAAATGTCGATTAATTTCGATATGTTTTGTCATGTCATATTGAATTGGATTATGAGCAATAATGATTGCAACTTTGTTGTTACAGTATAAAAATAGTCGGTCTTTTCCAGCCAAATTCAACTCTGCTAATAACTTCTGCAACCATAACTCACAAACACCTTAAGCCATAACTCTATATTCTGCTTCTGCACTCGATCTTGCAACTACACTATGTTTCTTGCTTCTCCAAGTAACTAAGTTACCTCCCACAAATATACAATAACCAGAGGTGAATCTTCTATCATCTAAAGATCCAGCCCAATCTGCATATGTGAAGGCTTCAATTCGTAGATGACCATTTTTTGAAAAAAGAATACTTCTTCCTGGATCTGATTTTAAATACCGCAAAATGCGAAAAACAGTCTATTGATGAGATTCTCTAGGATCATGCATATTTGACTCACCCAGCTAACTGCATAAGCAATATCTGATCTAGTGTGAGATAGATAAGTCTACCGACCAATCTTTGATATCTACCCTTATCAACTGATCCTTCAGTTCCTGTTTGTAACTTATGGTTACTTTCAATGGGTGTATCTACTGGTTTGCATCCCAATATACCAGTTTCATTCAAAAGATCCAGAACATATTTTCTTTGAAAAATGAAAATCCTTTTCGTTGATCTTGCAACTTCAATTCCTAAGAAATATTGTGGGTGCGTTTACTTACAGAAAACAGTTTTCTGTTTTCTATTTTTTATTTTCTTAGAAAATTGGAGTATTTATTTTCCGTAGAAAATTTAGAAAACGCGTTTATTTATCAACAAATGAAAAACTGGAGCGTTTATTTGTGTGTGTGTATACACATGTATATATATATATATATATATATATATATATATATATATATATATATATATATATATATATATATATATATATACATGCATACAGATATTACATATATATGTATGCGTACATACATACGTACATTTATATATGTATGTGTGTGTGTGTGTGTGTATATATATATATATATATATATATATATATATATATATATATATATATATATATATATGTATGTGCATACATACATATGTATATGTATATGCATATGTATGTGAATATATACACATACATACACATGTATTTATGAATACATACATATGTACATGTATGTGTGTATATATATATACATATCCATATGTATATATATGTATGTACATACATATATATACATATGTATGTATGCCATGTAAGCACATATAAATATATGTATATGAACATGTATGTGTGTATGTGCATATGTATATATGTATATGTATATGCATAAATACATATTTATACGTATATGTATGTATATAGATACATACATGCATATATGCACATATAAGCACATACAGTTATATGTATATGAACATGTATGTGTGTGTATATATATATATGTATATGTATATGTATATTTATATGTATATGTATGTATATATGTATATTTATATATGCATATGTATGTGTATATATGCACATATATATACATACATATACGTATGTATGTATACATATACATATGCATATGTATGTGTATGTATGTATATACATATCCATATGTATGTATGTATGCATGTACTACATATATATATACATGCACATGCATATGCATATGCTTATGTATGTATGCACATACAAAAATTTACATATGCATGTATATGTATATGTATGTATGTACATATATATATGTGTGTGTATGTACATATATATATGTGTGTGTATGTACATATATATATGTGTGTGTGTGTGTATTAATATTATTTAGAAAATTTGGAAAACATCTTTTATTAGTTTTTCAATTTCTTCTTTATTTTGGAAAATTCATTTTCTGTTTTCTATTTTAGAAAACTGACGAAAATAAACATGATCTCTATTTTCTGTTTTCTGTGAAAAAATTTTCTGGAAAACTGAAGCAGTTTTCTGTAAGTAAACAGGCCCTGTAGCTTTCCAACATCCTTGATTTCAAACTCCTGAGTTAAGAGCTTCTTTAGTCGAACCCGACTTATCAATAGATGCAGTATAAAGCATAACACTTCTTCTGGTCTCTTCCTGCTGGATTAAAGAATGTGCCTCCTCAAGTGAAGGAAAATGAGTTCTACCAATAACTTGAACTCGCACTTGATCAAATTCAGGATTTAAACCAACCAAAAAATCATAAACCATTTCCTTTTCAATCATCTTTTGAATCAACACCGCATCATCAACACATTTTGCTTGAAAATCCTGATAATAATCCAGTTCCTGGCCATAAACTACCCAGCTCAGAGAAATAATTTGAAACAGTAAGCTCACCTTGTTTCGTACCATGAGCTTTGTTCCTGAGCTCAAAGATACCAGCATCATTTTCCATTTGAGAATAGGTGGTTTTTGCAGCTTTTCATATCTTTTCTGCGGTGTCAAGCAATAAATACTGTCTAGAAATTTTATGATGCATAGAATTCAGGAGCCAACACATAACCAGTGAATTATCTGAGTCCCATTGATTAAAATTAGGATCGGTGATAGATGGTGGTTTTTTACTTCCATCAATATAAGCCTGCAACCTTCTAGCCTTGATCGACAATAAACATGATCTAGACCAAGCTAAATAAGTATTGCTCCCCTCAAGTTTAACTAGACTAATTTGAGAATAGGGACTGTTATTAATGGGATAATATTTCTTAATTTCATTATGATCATCCTTAATATTTGACATAATGGAAAATCCAAAAAAGGAACAAAAAAACAGAATTAAAAATAACCCAGAAAAACATAACCTGTTCACGTGTGACCCAAAAACCAAGGAAGTTGGAAATCACCGGAGATCAGTGGGTCGGAGGCGGAAAAGGGCGACGAGCAGATCGGAAGAAAAAACGGCAGCAAAAAATGGCCGGAGGTGGAGCCACGTGCCTCATGTGCTGGCGCGTGGAGAAAGGGCAGAAAGTGAAGGGCAGCGCATGTACTCACGTGCGGCTTCTAACGGTGCCGAAAATCTGGGTACCGGCCGGAATTGACCCGATCTATCTTCCTATGGGGGCTGTATTGAAAGAGAAGGATTGAAACACGACCTTCTATACTCGCCTGAAAAAAAGGGTTACCGAAAATTAACTAACTACGGAAGGGAGCTAACTCGACCTTCGAAACGACAGTGGCTTTGATACCATGTAGATTTGTGAAACTCAAGATTTTCTATTATCTTGAATTACCCTAAAATAATGATATAAGGATATATTTATAGGTATATAAGTAGTAAAAAGAAAAATTACTATTCTACCCTTAAGTACAAACTATCTAACAAAATAGATTAACCAACAAGTAACTTTGTGTCTTTGTTTACTTGATGAATGAAAACTAGATGACTCCATTTTAGAATGAATGGATGAGGATTCCTCTTATAAAACTTAACATAGAATACAACTAGTATAAAATTGAAAATATAGAAAGAGCTAAAGGGTAATGACCTCTGATTGAATATATATGACACTTAAAGACACTCCTTGCAAAGTCTGAAAGCACTTGGCCACACATAAATGAAAACAATTCAACTTAACTCGCAAGTTAGAGTACAATCTTTGATTTTGTGAAAAATGAATCCATCCAAAGATTTCACATAAGGAAAGAGAAAAAAGAAAAAAAAGCAAAAACAATTTTAAAGAATTTTCGTCTCCATCCTATTAAAATCAGAGAAAGGAAGAATCAAACTTGGAACACAAGAATTTAGAGTACAATATCCGGTTTTGTGAAGATGCATTCCCTCTTTATCCAAATCTCCATAAAACATCCAAAGAAAAAAGAGAGAGAGAGAGATTTTGGCATTTTTCTTGGCACAATTCCATGAAATTGTGTCCTAAATCTCTTAAGCTTACACAATTTCCAGCTAGATTATGTCAGAAACTGATGAAGAAATTGCTATAACAGATGGGCTGATGGATCAGAGCACTCCTGGGCCAAGCAAGCTGTTAGTCTACACCAGGAAGAAAGAAGCAACAGCCGGGCAACAGCAAGGAGGGGCATTGCAGGAAATTTCATAGTGTAGCTGTCGTTAGAATAATTCTGTTAAGGGATTTAATATGCCTAGGGATCCAGCTGGCACTAGGAAAAGAAACGGTTTCTTCCTGTATTTTGTTATTATATAGCTAATGAGGTAGGGAAGGGTTTTTCATCTTTGGGAATCATTTTGTAATTTCTGCTTTGAGAGCAGGGCTCCAGTTCTTGGAGAGGGAAGCTTGTTCTTCCTGGGGGTTGTAATCTTGTATTGCAATCAATTCTATCAATGAAATCCAACCTTATTTTCATCCATTTCTCCATTTGATTACTGTTTACTTGTTTCATTTGGTTTTCTTGAATTCTGTTCCTTATCAATTGGCGCCGTCTGTGGGAAACGAGAGCAATGGCATACCCACCTAAAACCTGTTTGCAATCCAAGACCGATTTGCAGGAGCGAGTCGATGGCCATGAGAAATCCATTAGTGCATTACAACGATCCATATCTGCTTTCCAGAAATTTGTAGTAGAGAAATTCGATTTTTTGGAAGCCAAAATAACGAAAATAATAGAAGAACAGCCCCTAGATGATGGAGATGCCCAGCCAACAAACAATGAAATCGATATAAGCAGTGGATCTCCAAGACGGGAATTCATTCATTCCAGCATCAAGTTTGGGCAATCCGCAAATTTCCAGGACCCTTGCAAGGAGTTACAAGCCTTGGTTCAACTCGGTACAATGGATGAATATATTAAGGAGTTCGAAGCAATTACTGGGAATATCCCACAGATATCAGGAGCTCAGCTTCTAAGTTACTTCATGAAAGGATTGAAGGAAGAAATAGGGCGATGGGTTCAATTCCTCAAACCTCAAAATTGTGAGGAGGCCATGGCTGTAGCAAGGAATGCTGAACTGGCTTTTCGCCCACCAGCCAGCCGAGCGGTGGCCAGAGAAAGTGGCGGTGGAAATCTGCGTCAGGCTGATGGAGCCAACGTTCCCTCTCAGGTGGAACCAGGAGCGATGGCGAAACCAGTATTTTGCGAAGTAGCTATGGATGCCGAACTAGCAAGGGATACTGAACTTACCTTCAGCCCACCGGAGAGCCGAGCGGCGGTCGCAAGGGAGAGTGGTGGAGGATTCCGAAGCAGATTTGAAGAACCACTCGTCTTCCCCTTGGACGTTCGACCCCTTGTTCCCAAGGACGTGGGTCACCACAGCTCAAGGTTTCACACTAAAGGCCCAAGCCCATTGGATCCAGTAGAAGCTCCACCACGCATACCCCAACCTCTGAATCGAACAAAGCAAGAGCATGAGAACAAGGGTTTGCACCATCTATCGTTGAAGGAGATCGGGAAGCATCATGGGCTATGTCTCTGCTTCAAATGGGAGCAGCCGTACATCCCGCAACACGGATGCAACGACGGAGAGTTTCAGTTCTCCATCTCAGAGAACGATCTCTTCGTGGATACAGGGCAACAAACAAAGGAGCTTGTAAGGGATACCGATCCCACCTTTAGCCCACCGGGGAGTCATGCGGTGGTGACGCGGAGCGGGGGGGGAGTCACCTGGAGTCAATCGGAGTCCTCGTTCTCTTCACCGATCTTTCGCCCTTTTCTGCCCAAAGAAGCGGATCAATCCGACCCAGGCACCACACCCAATTTCATCTCGTGGAAGTTGGCATTGCCTTTTGGAGGTCAGCTCAGGTATGGACCTAAGATATATGAAAAACTTTTTGGGCCTCACATAGCTTCAAAATTTGGAGCTGATGGATATCACATGTGCAAGGAATATTTTGAGTTTACTTGTGTTCACACTTTGGATTTTTCCCTGTTAAAATCAATTGGCCAATCAGATTCATTTTGTTGGCAAATTGAAGAAGAGTCGGGTGCCTCAGATGTTTTTAGATGTTACCCCTATTATATTGAAGATAGGATAGGCGTAGAATGGAAGTCTGCAGTTCCTCAAATCGTGCCACTAGTTAAATGTGATTCTAATTCTAGTTCAACTTATGAGATCCTTTTTCAGTTGAATTCTCTTGTTCATACTCAAAAAATTAGTCTTGTTGCTGTAGATTTTGAGCTGATAGGGATTCCCAAGAGTTTGGCCATAGATACTGCTATGATGATTCTTCAGAAGTTACATAAGTTGACATTCACTTGTTGTGATCCTCTAGCTTGTATAAAAATACAGTTGCATGTTCCAAGTGGGAACCTTAAAAGGGCATCCTTGTCATCAAGGAAAAACTTGACAGAACATAATATAATGAGTTGTCATAGAGCTTTAGTTGCACTAACGAAGATTTACTGCTTGGGTATGCTGATTACTGAGCTCGAATCCTCCAATTATGTTGTAAAAAATTATGCAGCATATGCTTCAGACTTTATGAGAGTCACATTTGTTGAAGAAGATTGGAACAAGCTTCCTACAAATGCCATTTCCACAAGCATCCAGCATGGCATATTTGCAAAACCATTTCGAACTGTACTATATCACAAGGTATCGTCTGTACTACAAAACGGAATAGTGATTGGAGCTAAAAAGTTTGAGTTTCTTGCATTCTTAGCCAGTCAATTGCGATCAAATTATGTTTGGATGTTTGCTTCTAATTATGATGCAAAGGCCGAAGACATAGGAGAGTGGATGGGTTGCTTTAATAAGATTCGTAGTATCTCCAAATGTGCAGCAAGAATAGGTCAACTGTTCAGTGCTTCGAAGCAAATTTTTTTTTATCGAGAAGATGTAGAGGACATCCCCGACATTGAAGTTACATCTGATGATATTGGCTACTATTTCTCTGATGGCATTGGCAAAATTTCTTATTCTTTTGCAAGGCAGGTTGCTCAAAAAAGTGGCTTGAACCAAACTCCATCAGCATTTCAAGTTCGATATAGTGGCTTTAAGGGTGTAATTGCTGTTGATCATAATTCCGACTGGAAACTAGCACTGCCAGTCATTGGCTTTATTGAACAAGATGATGCAAGGCATAGCTTGGGGCATCATTGCGACGCAGACATGTCCCAGTGGCGGGCGCCATGGCGGTGAAAAGGCATTGACGATGCAACTTGGAACGATGAACATGAAATGGAAAGTCAGTATCCCCAATTCAGTCTTGAGGACAAGACTGCAATTCAAGAGGGCGGCAATGATGAAGAAATTGCTATAACAGATGGGCTGATGGATCAGAGCACTCCTGGGCCAAGCAAGCTGTTAGTCTACACCAGGAAGAAAGAAGCAACAGCCGGGCAACAGCAAGGAGGGGCATTGCAGGAAATTTCATAGTGTAGCTGTCGTTAGAATAATTCTGTTAAGGGATTTAATATGCCTAGGGATCCAGCTGGCACTAGGAAAAGAAACGGTTTCTTCCTATATTTTGTTATTATATAGCTAATGAGGTAGGGAAGGGTTTTTCATCTTTGGGAATCATTTTGTAATTTCTGTTTTGAGAGCAGGGCTCCAGTTCTTGGAGAGGGAAGCTTGTTCTTCCTGGGGGTTGTAATCTTGTATTGCAATCAATTCTATCAATGAAATCCAACCTTATTTTCATCCATTTCTCCATTTGATTACTGTTTACTTGTTTCATTTGGTTTTCTTGAATTCTGTTCCTTATCAGAAACTGTACCTCTGAATGTGGCAATATGAATTTGCCATACCCAAGCGCTAGCAGAACTAAATTTACCTGCCCACAGTTCCAGCTATTGTTATGATTTTCTCCGTCATTGTTGTCTTCCCCATTTGCCCAGTTATTTTTGTTGTTATAGGTCACCAGATCTGCTAAAGTAAAACCATCATGAGCACATACAAAGTTGATGCTGTTCCATGGTTTCCTTCCTCCGTCCTGATTCATTCAGAAACCACAATCATTTGTTGCCACACAAGATTAGGAAAGTCACCACGCTTAAGTGGACTACAGAGGAGGATGTCCAGGATGTATATTGTATGGATTCATATGCCAGTAAAAACACAGAAGCATGTCTAGATGTTATGAACATATTTAGTAGATTTCCCATTCATTTGGAGTATCCAGCATCATCTCAGAAATAATGAGCATCTTGGTCAAGACTACATTATGGAGATACATAACTAAAATAATTTTTTCATTTAGAAAGCACCTAGAAATACAAGCAACATTAACAAGTAAATTAATAAAAAGGTTCAAAATAATCCAAATAACATACAATGACGTTGACACTAAAAATACATAAAAGATATGAATTTGAAAGACTTCACAGTATAAATTTTTCAAGGAACATAATAGAACACATGATAAATGAAAAGGATCAAAGTTGACTTACTAATAGAAAATGACACAATACTAGTAAGCATAATACTAGAAGGACTTGATAATATAAAGGCATACCTGGTATAAATTAGCGCTCCCACATAGGCATTGAGCAAAAGCCCCAGAAAAGCCATCAGTGCCCTTGATGAACTGCCTTACAATATCACGATACTGTATTTGATCAAAAGAAAAAAGGCAAATCAGCTCTAGCCTATATCTAACTAAAACATTTGAAAAGTACATTTCAAAATAAAACCTTCTAAGGATATGATTGTGATTGTTTGGTTATAGAACAGTGACATATTATATATAAAATGCTCACTGAGCTCTTTCAGCTGTACACTCCTTTATCTTGGTTTTTCAATTTTTCTTTGTGTTTAATTCACCATTCGAGAAACTCAAAAGGTAACATACATACTATATAAGTGAAAGTTTCACGTGGGAAAAACCATATGAATAATTCAACTATATGTAGAACCATGCATATTTTCAGTCTAGGAAGCGAATGCAAGCAAGAGAAAGGGTTTTAAATTGAGGGATTCAACATCATGTCTTAAAACATATGTAAGGTTGACGTGCCATGTTAAGAACAGAGATCCATCTTCAAGAGAGAATATGGAAAATCCAAAAGGCTAAGAGATGGATAAATTGGATGTGCGAAGAGACTGGAGATCGAATAAGAATTTTTGAAACAAATTAGAAATTCCAGTATGAAGCCTCAGTTCCATTTTTGAAACAAATGAGTTTGCTACATGTCTTACAGAGTCTCCCGTAGAATAGTATGCTATGGGATGTTTGAAATTGTTAGGATGTTAAAGTAGTTGCGAATCTGCAACATACGTAAATATTAAATTCTCAAATTCTGGTCACAAACCCAAAAAAAAAAAAAAAAGATAACACATAAGAAAGCTAAAGAAACAGGCATCATTTGACATTAAGAGCACCATCCACAATATAATAAGATAATAATGTGCAAAAAAACCAACTGTTAAAAGCATAACACAAAAAAATTGTGAATTTAACAACTAGAATCATCTTTCATAAAGGACCAGATGGTCATGATGTTAATGATAAGAGCGATAATAAAGTGGGCACCAGTTATGACCCTGGTTAATTACAAAACCATTAACGCAGCTACATTCAGGACAAGATGGGGAAAAAAAAGGATGACATGCATAGTCAATGCTCCATTTATATTTTTCTCATTTTAGTTCTTTTATTCAACAAACACCATGACATGATAATGTATGCATCAGCTTAATTTACAGACATACCTTCCCATTCCATTCTGACCATATTTGCCAATGAGGAAAAGAACCAACTTGATACAAGCCTCCCGTATCCCATGCTTCAGCTATAAGCTGTTTAACAGAGATAAAATGAAATTAGTTCAATTGTAAATACTAACATATATGCCAATGAATAGCGTAGTTGTCAAGCTAATTTGTGTCAAATTTGTCATGCGTTAGATCCTGTCAAATGTAAATACTCAAAAGCAAATTTAAAAAAACCAGAAATTAGAAAATAAGAAATCAAAATTGAAAAGAGATAAAACAAATCATAGCAAGAAAATGGACATATGTGGAAATTACATTTGCAAAAAAGAGTTTTTCAAGGGAGGCTATTAAAGGAAAAGAACCATGTCTCTGGAGAAGGTTTACAGTAGGTTATGTTACAGAAGTGTTTATAGGAAGAAGAATACGTGAGACATGGACCACCAGCGAACAGCAGAATCCAAAAAGGAATTTTGCTGATATGGGCAAGTAGTTTATTATTGATGTAATCCTGAATAAGAGTTTATTTCTAGAATAGTTCATTATTTTAGTGCTTCTAAATTAAAAGTTTACTTCTAGAAGTTTAAGTTTTCCTATATTCTTCCTAATGTAATCTATATCTAAGAGCAGCAGAATTGAGCATTATGACTAAGCAGGAGATTTTTTGTTTAAATTACAAAGGTTTAAGATTCTCTACCTAATGAGTCTAAGGTTCAAAGCTTCCTCTAATGACTTCCACTCACTATTAAACCTAGATTCTTCACAAGGCAGAAATCGCAATAAAGGAATATGAGAAGCCTAATAAATTTATAGTATGAAAAACATGACTTTCTAGTATGAACACAATTGTTATGGCCCTGAGTTTGCGACCAAGTCACTGGACAGTTGACACAAAAATCAGATTCAAGATCAGGGTCTTTTTCCTTGTTCAGTTCCTACCTTTGCCTATGGTTGTGTGCATGTTGCAACTCATTGAAGGGAACTGCACACATTGGAACTCTTAGGGAGTTGCATACCTTTAATTTGCCGGAAATTCAACTTACTTTTATTGATTAATTTGCCTCCTTAAATAGATGTTACAAAATTAGGAATATCTTAAAAATAGGAATTATATGCTAACTAGGAAACTATGGATTCATTCTAATTAGGAATATTAAAACATGAAATATATCATTAATTGAAAATAAATCCTATTAGAACTAAAATACCACTACCAAAAATAAGTATTACTGTAATTAAAAATACTTCCTTTTAGGACCGTAACAACAATACACACTAATCAACAAAATACAAATGCAAGATCCAGGATGAATTCTAGATTGAATATAAATACCGGCCAACACTATCGTTCATTAAAAATGGGAAATCCTAATTTATTTTCCTTTATTAATCTACCCCAACCTACCGATAGAAGGTTATTTGTAGAGAATTGTAATTATTCTCTATATTTATTTATCTAAACCCACATATAGAAGATTTTAGAAAATAATTATTTCTGTACTTATTTATCCCAATCCCCATATAAAAGATTAATTTTGTTAATTATATTTAAACATGAGAATATTATTGTCTAAAAAAAAGCTTTACCCAACTTGCGACGTTTATATATTGTATAGATAGATAATTTTAAATGATCCTAAATTGTTCACTGCAGCAGCAACAATAAATGATAGAAACTTTAATAAGCCTAACAGATGAAGCCACAATTAAACACCATAATCTGAGTCATTTAACTAATTCTTTTTAGACCATACATGACAGTCCAGCTAATATTGTGATGCTTTGGTTAATACTCCCTCAGTCTCACTTTAAAATATTGTTTTTCCTATTTTGCTTTGTCCCATTTTAAATGTTTTTTTCGGAATTTGAAAGATAGGTCTAAGTGTATACCTCTATTTATTATACACTTAATTAAATATTTTTTTCTTATAACTCTTTACTTTTAATTAAAATTAAATAAAATTCTTGAAAATATAAAATGATATTTTTGTCAATGATCATAGTTTTTTTATGAAATTGAGATATTTTAATTATTTTCTTAATTCCTGTGAAAAATAAAAAATTATCATTTAAAATGCGACGGAGAGAGTATAGTGTTATACCGTTCTTTTTTTTTTTTTTTTCTTAGTGTCACATATATATATTATGACCAGTATTATTGTTCAATACTTGAGATCCAAATCCGCACATACTCTTGCATATACTTAATAGAGATAGTAAATGAAGCAACAATGTTTGAGGTAAACCGGATATAACATTAAATGTCACCTCGACAGGCAACACTACTTGCAACTTTTGCAAGTACTTGTTAGCATACCATTTAGGTAACAAAAGAAGTCTCATGGAACTGAAGAACTGAGTCATCATTTTAGTTGTGATTCTCCATTTCTCAAAAATCATTGTCATTCTTATCATCATCAATTCTTACTCAACCAGTAAATGTGTATATTGAATATTTAATATGCCATTATCTAATTTGTTATTTAGAAGCTATTGAACAAATTTATATCTAAGCAACACAAATGATAAGAAGAAAGTTTAGAAGGAAACAAAAGTAATTAAAAAAAAAATACCTTCACATTACGGAGTATTGGATCATTACTTATCAAATCAATCATTGGAGGGCTCGTAAGAGGGGTTCCAGTTGTCAGCAAGTCACCTTCTACTGCATTCCCAAATACATTAGCTGCATCCCAAAGACTTGTAAAGGAAAAAGAAAATAATCAACATATGAATAAAAACAACCAGTCACTAACAAAATTATTACAAGCATTGGTATTGGGTTTATTTAACAACCTACTACTCCTGGTCATAATAGAAGCAAGATCAAAACGGAAGCCATCGACGTGCATTTCTGTTACCCAATATCTGTAACACAATACAGCAATACCAAAATCTTAAAATCAACATAATAGAGGGAGGGAGGGAGGGGGGTGGGGGGTAATAATAAAGTTGCAACCAAAGAAAAATAATTAAAAGAAAAACTGCAGAAAACGAAAAAAAAAAGAAGAAGAAGTTGTAGATAAACAATTAAACATGCAAATTTTGCACATGTAATTTCACATTTTTTGGCAGGAAATAGCAAGGAAAAAAAAAAAGTATAATAATCCTCAAGATATAACATTTTGTAAGACATATTACAGCCATACAAGTGAAAGGATTGAAAAGCATCTATCCGTGTTACATACAAATAGGAGATCACTAAATGGCAATATCGTTGTGCATCCATTGTGAAAGAAAAGAAATCAACAAAGTGAGAAAAATTCAACAAAAAACCTGTGATAGAAAAACTACCATAAAAGGGTTTATGTCTAGCTATGCTGGTTCTAACATTTGGGATTTCAACAACATCCACAAAACCCTACTGAACAGTTGAATGCAAAGGACGGAAGTACACAAAATTTTATACTTTCAGAATATTAAATTTTTGAAGTATTGAATATTGACCTCCACAATCGTCAATTACCTAACAAAGTTGATTTTCTTTGTTCCTTAGAAGACTTCAATTTTAGTAATTGTAATTCATAATCAGCTGTTTTCCTATTGTTATATATATATATCTAGAAATCAAGGTTTTTGTTTTCTCATTTATTCTCTGAAGATTTTGAGAACTCAAGATTTTCTATTATCTCGAATTACCCTAAAAAAATGATACAAGGTATATTTATAGGTATACAAGTAGTAAAAGAAGAAAATACTATTCTACCCTTAATTACAACCTAACAAAATACATTAACCAACACTCCCCCTCAAGTTGGTGCAAAGATATTACACATGCCCAACTTGCAAACTATGGCGTGGAAAGCTCGACTACTGAGTCCTTTTGTAAAAACATCAGCTAATTGTCTGTCTGACGTTACATGAAATAAGCTTAAAACACCATCAGATAATTTTTCTTTGATGAAGTGTCGATCAATTTCAATATGTTTTGTCCTGTCATGTTGAACTGGATTATGAGCAATACTGATTGCAGCTTTGTTGTTACAATACAAAAATAGTCGGTCCCTTTTAGCCAAATTCAACTCTGCTACTAACTTCTGCAACCATAACAACTCACAAACACCTTGAGCCATAGCTCTATATTCTGCTTCTGCACTTGATCTTGCAACTACACTCTGTTTCTTGCTTCTCCAAGTGACTAAGTTACCTCCCACAAATGTACAATAACCAGAGGTTGATCTTCTATCATCTAAAGATCCAGCCCAATCTGCATCTGTGAAAGCTTCAATTCTTAGATGACCATTTTTTGAAAAAAGAATACCTCTTCCTGGAGCTGATTTTAAATACCTCAAAATGCGAAAAACAGTCTGTTGATGAGATTCTCTTGGATCATGCATGAACTGACTCACCAAGCTAACTGCATAAGCAATATCTGGTCTAGTATGGGATAGATAGATAAGTCTACCAACCAATCTTTGATATCTGCCCTTATCAACTGCACCTTCAGTCCCTGTTTGTAACTTATGGTTACTTTCAATGGGTGTATCTGCTGGTTTGCATCCCAACATACCAGTTTCATCCAAAAGATCCAGAACATATTTTCTTTGAGAAATGAAGATCCCTTTGGTTGATCTGGCAACTTCAATTCCCAAGAAATATTGTAGCTTTCCAAGATCCTTGATTTCAAACTCCTGAGTTAAGAGCTTCTTCAGTCGAACCATTTCTTCTTTATCATCCCCTGTCATCAACATAAACAATGAGAAGAGTAATCTTACCCTTGGAGTGCCTCATAAAGAGGGTATGATCAGCATTACTTTGCTGATAACCAAAGGATATCATAGCTTTGCTGAATCTGTCAAACCAAGCTCTCGGAGATTGTTTCAACCCATACAAGGCTTTCTTCAGTCTGCACACCTTTCCTTGTGTTCTCTCATCATCAAAACCAGGAGGAATCTCCATATAAACCTCTTCTTCCAGGTCCCCATGAAGAAATGCATTCTTCACATCAAATTGCAGCAAATCCCAATCCAAGTTAGCTGCACAAGATAGCAAGATTCTAATGGTATTCATTTTAGCAACTGGTGCAAATATCTCCTGATAGTCAACTCCATAAGTCTGAGTGAATCCCTTTGCCACTAATCTAGCTTTAAATCTTTCAATGGAACCATCAGCTTTGTGTTTTATTGTGAACACTCACTTACAACCAACTATCTTTTTGTCTGAAGATGCAACTAGTTCCCAGGTTTCATTTTTAGAGAGGGCTTTCATTTCTTCAACCATAGCTTCTCTCCACTTTGGATCCTTGATAGCTTCTCTCCAATCCTGTGGAATAGACATAGAGGAAAGAGACAAGACAAAGGCTCTATAGGAAGGAGACAAGGAATCATAAGAGACAAAGTTAGAGATGGAATGTTTTGTACACGACCCGACTCCTTTCCTTTGAGCAATGGGCAAATTTAAATCAGAATCAAGAAGTGACTCACCCGAGGATTCTGGCAGTGTAGAATGCATGATGGCTTCTTCAGACCTATTCTTCCTCGAGTATCTCAACAAGTCAGGTCTATCTAAACGACCACCAACACCAACAACATTCTCCTCCCCCTGAACATCAACATTCTGTTCCTGAATAACAATCCCTTCGTTTTTCCTTTGAACTAGATCATGAGATAACACAGGTACATTCATCCCTACTTCTTCACTATTCTCCCCCTGAAGAGGTGACTGGATACTGCCAAAATAAGGTTCAGACTCCCGAAAGGTAACATCCATACTCACATAGAATTTCCTAGATGGAGGATGATAACACTTATATCCCTTTTGAGTTGGAGAATATCCAACGAACGCACATCTCAGTGCTCTCGGATCTAATTTCCCAACATTCCTAGTATGAACAAAGCAAACACATCCAAAAATCTTTGGTGGAACAGTATAGCCAGTTTTCCCGGTTAAAACTTCTACAGGAGTTCTAAAGTTAAGAGCTTTGAGAGGCATTCGATTAATAAGATAGGCAGCCGCTAATACAGCATCTCCCCAATATGACTTTGGAACATGCATGGTAAACATAAGAGATCTAGCAACTTCTAACAAATGCCTATTTTTTCTTTCAGCTACACCATTTTGAGCACTAGTATAAGGACAACTAGTTTGGTGAATAATCCCATGAGACTCCAAATAAGTACCCAACCTACTATCCATATATTCTGTTCCATTATCAGACCGCAAAACTTTTATTTTAGCATCAAATTGAGTGGCAATCATTTTATGGAAAAATTGAAAACAGGAGAAAACATCACTCTTTGCTTTAATCAAATACACCCAAGTCATTCTAGTGCAACAATCAATGAAAGTAACAAACCATCGATTTCCAGACAAAGAGACAGTTTGTGTAGGTCCCCAAACATCAGAATGAACAATCATAAATGGCTCACTGGCTTTATTATCACTCAAAGGATACGAGTTTTTAGTATGTTTAGCATACTCACAAGCATCACAAGATAAACAATCAACCCGAGTTCTAGCAAATAAACTAGGATATAGTTTTTCTAAAACAAAAAATGACGGGTGTCCTAATCGCCTATGCCACTGAATGATCTCCTGGTTGACATCCTGATACCCCCCAAAAAGAGCCAACTCTTGACTGTCTTCCAGCATATATAAGCCATCATGCTCTCTACCACTGCCAATCCTCTTCCCTGTTTGAAGATCCTGAAGAATACAAAAATCAGGAAAAAATTCAACTTTACAGTTAAGAGTTTTAGTGATAGCACTGACAGATAAAAGATTGACAGGAAATTGAGGAACATGAAGAACAGAAGACAATTTAATATTAGGAGTACAAACAACAGAACCTGTCCCAGAAATAGGGGTTAATGACCCATCAGCCACCCTGACACTATCCCTTTTTAAACAAGGAGAGTAGTTAAGAAAGCCTTTTAAAGTGCCTGTCATATGTCTATTCGCACCAGAATCAATAATCCATGAGTTATGGTGAGAGAAAGTAGTACCTGACTTAACCAAATTAGAGGTAGCACTGGAGGAAGGAGTAAGCTGAGACAGGAGACGCCTGAAATGCAAAATCTCATCAGAGGAAAAACTCTCAACTGAAGCTGACTCCTTAGATGATTCCACTGTTTCTAACACATGTGCTTGAGCCCTTGTTGAATTAACTCGTTTTCCCCCACGGCCCCTACTAGGTCTCCCATGCAACTTCCAGCAAGTCTCTTTAGTATGCCATGGCTTACCACAGTAATCACAGAGCAAATGATCTTTATCAAAAAGAATCCCTTTTGGTTGCTCAAGAGAGGTATGGGCAGTCAAACCCGACTTGTCAATAGGTGCAGTATAAAGCATAGCCCCTCTCCTGGTCTCTTCCTGCTGAATTAAAGAATGTGCCTCCTCAAGTGAAGGGAAAGGAGTTCTGCCAATAACTTGAACTCGCACTTGATCAAATACAGGATTTAAACCAGCCAGAAAATCATAAACCCTCTCCTTTTTAATCATCTTTTGAATCAGCACCGCATCATCAACACATTTTGCTTGAAAGTCCTGATAATAATCCAGTTCCTGCCATAAACTACCCAATTCAGAGAAATAATCTGAAACAGTAAGCTCACCTTGTTTTGTACCATGAACTTTGTTCCTGAGTTCAAAGATACGAGCATCATTTCCCATTCGAGAGTAGGTGGTTTTTGCAGCTTTCCATATCTTCTCTGCAGTGTCAAGCAATAAATACTGTCTAGAGATCTTAGGATGCATTGAATTTAGGAGCCAAGACATAACCAGTGAATTATCTGAGTCCCATTGATTAAAATTAGGATCGGTGACAGATGGTGGTTTTTTACTTCCATCGATATAAACCTGCAACCTTCTAGCCTTGATCGACAATAAACACGATCTAGACCAGGCTAAATAAGTACTGCTCCCCTCAAGTTTAACCGGGCTAATTTGAGAATAGGGACTGTCATTGATGGAATAATGTTTCTCAACTTCCTTATGATCATCCTTAATATTTGACATAATTAACAAGCCAAAAAAGGATAAAAAACAGCAGGAAAAAGAAACCCCGGAAAAACAGAAATTGTTCGCGCGTGACCCAGAAACCGAGGTGGTCGGAAGTCACCGGAGATCAGTGGGTTGGAGGCGGAAAAGGGCGGCGATCAGGTTGGGAAAAAAATCGGCAGCAAAAAGTGGCCGGAGGCGGTGGCACGCGCCACACGCGCCGGCGCGTGGAGAGAGGGCAGAAAGCTTCTGACGGCGCGTGTACTCACGCGCGGCTTCTAACGGCGCCGGAAATTGGGTCACCGGCCGATATTCACCCGATCTACCTTCCTGTGGGGGCGGTGTTGAAAGAATAGGTCTGAAACTCGACCTTCTAGACTCGCCGAAAAAATAGAGGTTACCGGAAAAAAACCAACTGCGGAAGGGAGTTAACTCGACCTTCGAAACGGCAGTGGCTCTGATACCATGAAGATTTTGAGAACTCAAGATTTTCTATTATCTCGAATTACCCTAAAAAAATAATACAAGGTATATTTATAGGTATACAAGTAGTAAAAGAAGAAAATACTATTCTACCCTTAATTACAACCTAACAAAATACATTAACCAACATTCTCTATGTTAACACATTTAACATTATCTTGACTTCAATTATTGATGAAAGAATACTTGGGCTTTTTCACTTGTTTATTAGCATTAATTACACTACCACCATCACAGGTCAAGCCACCTTAGGACTAAGAGGGCCACACATCTGCAGAGCCTAATCTTTCTTGTAAGAGAATAGATTGGAGAATGATTTTCTATATATTAAAATAAAGGAAGAATATAGAATTTATACAAGTGTAGAAACCCTAACTAGAAAACTTCCTATTCTGTACAAGGAAAGAAAAATAAAAGGAAACAAAACAAATTATAGCTAATTCATAGCGGCTAATCTTGTAACACTCCCCCTCAAGCTAGAGCATAGATATTAATCATGCGTAGCTTGTTACACAAATAATCAACTCGGGAGCCATTTAAAGTTTTTGTAAACAAATCGTCCAATTGTTCTCCTGTCTTTACATATCTTGTTGAGATAACGTTATCTTGAATTTTCTCACGAATAAAGTGACAATCAACTTCAATATACTTGGTCCGTTCATGATACAGTGAATTAGAAGCAATATGAAGAGCAGCTTGATTATCACACCAAAGTTTTGCTGGAGAAGAGGGATTCATACCAATTTCATCAAGCAAATGATGGATCCACAAAATTTCACATGCAGACTGTGACATAGGTCTGTATTCGGATTCCGCACTAGATCTGGATACTACAGTTTGCTTCTTACTTCGCCAGGACACTAAATTTCCTCCAACAAAGATACATAGTTTGTTGTTGATCTCCTATCAATCTTAGAACCTGCCCAATCAGCATCTGTAAAGCACTCAATGTGAGCATGCCCATAATCACTGTACAGTATACCCAGTCCAGGAACCCCTTTTAAATAACATAAAATATGCTTTAGAGCTTCCCAATGTTTAATCGTAGGAGCAGTCATAAATTGACTGACAATGCTTACTGTAAATGCAATATCTGGACGAGTTACAGTGAGATAATTCAATTTTTCAACTAACCTTTGGTATCTCTCTAGATCAACAAAAGGATCGCCATCATCTTTTGTAAGTTGTATATTGGGAACCATAGGAGTATTGCATGGCTTAGCTCCTAACTTTCTAGTTTCCGCAAGTAAGTCAAGAACATATTTTCTTTGGGATAGAAGAATTTCCTTCTTACTTCTCATCACTTCCACTCCTAAGAAATATTTCAACTGACTCAAGTCTTTAGTATGAAATATACTATACAAGAAAGACTTAAGTGAAAAGATACCTGCAGAATCACTCCATTTAATCACAATATCATCAACATAAATCACAAAAAGAATAACGCCATTTTTGGATTGTTTATAAAAAACAGAGTGGTCGCACTGACTCTTCTTTAGCCCAAACTCTTGGACAACTTCACTGAATTTACCAAACCAGACACGAGGACTTTGCTTCAATCCATACAAAGACTTCTTCAGACGACAAACTTTTTCATACCCTCCCTGAGCAACAAAACCAGGTGGTTGCTCCATATAGACTTCTTCCTGAAGATCTCCATGAAGGAAAGCATTTTTGATGTCAAGTTGATGTAAGGGCCAATGATGAGAAGCTGCCAAAGAAATGAAAAGATGAACAGAACTCAATTTGAAAACTGGAGAGAAAGTATCAGAATAGTCCACCCCATAAATCTGTGCATATCTTTTAGCAACAAATCGAGCTTTCAGCCGAGCCACAGAACCATCTGCATTAACTTTAACTGTAAAGACCCATTTGCAACCCACGGCCTTCTTTCCCTCTGGTAAATGCACCAACTCCCAAGTATGATTTGAATCCAAGGCATTCATCTCCTCAATCATAGCATCATACCATCCAGGATGACTCAAAGCATCTTTAATTGTCTTGGGGATAAATATAGAATCTAAAGATGCAATTAAAGAACATGTCGAGGGAGACAGGTGATCATAGGAAACAAAATTAACAATGGAGTAAGTGAATTTATAATTACGTATACCTTTACGAAGAGCAATGGGAAGATCGGGATCAGTAGGAGTAGGATCAGATGACGAAGGTGCTGGTGCTGGTGCTGGACATGTATCATTAGTGTCTCTTCGTCTAGAGTAGACCTGAACAATCTGTGGTCTTGTTGATATTGAAGGATCATCACTTGCTAACTATTTAGTACAAGAAGATGCAGTAAACACATCAGCTGATTCTTGGAAAGATATCACCTTATAAATGAGCCACTCATCTTCCTCCCCTTGACTTAGAAGATTGGATGAAGATGAAAAGAAAGGTTTATCTTCCGAGAATACCACATCAGCGGAAACCAAATGTCGCTTCAAATCAGGAGAGTAAAAACTATATCCCTTTTGGAGACATGAGTATCCCAAGAACACACACTTCAATGCCTTAGGATCAAGTTTGGTAACATGAGGACGAACATCTCGAACATAACAAGTACTGCCAAAAATTCGTGATTCCACTGAAAACAGTATTTTATTTGGAAACAATACATTATAAGGGACATCACCATTTAACACCGTAGAGGGCATCCGATTGATCAGAAAACAAGCTGTAGAAATAGCATCGACCCAAAAACACTTAGTAACATTCATTTGAAACAATAAAGCTCTAACTGTCTCAAGTAAATGTCTGTTCTTTATTTCAGCAACTCCATTTTGAGAAGGAGTATCAAACACAAGAGGACTGGTAAAGGATGCCCTGTTGAGATATATACTGCTGAAAAAAATCTGACATATATTCCTTAGCATTATCACTTCGCAATATATTCACAGAAGCATTAAATTGGGTTTTAACTTCAACATAAAAGGCAAAAAAATGAGAAAAAACTTCAGAACGATTCTTCATAAAATAAATTCAAGTCATACGGAAAAAATCATCCACAAAAGTAACAAAATATCTGTATCCAGTTTTGGACATAACAGGATAAGGACCCCAAACATCCGAATGAACAAATTGAAAAGAAAACTCAGCTCATTTATTAATTCTAGGACCAGACGAGTTACGATGATGTTTAGCAAAATGACAATAAACGCAATCAAAAGAAGATACATCATAAAACTGCGGACATAACTTTTTTAACATAGATAGAGAAGGATGCCCCAATCGACAATGTGCTTCAAAAGAAGACACTACACTGAAACAAGCAACAGGTCGTGGTACCCAAGAATCCAGAATATATTAGACCACTAGATACATATCATTTACCAAAAATCTGCTTCGTCATAAGATCCTGAAAAAGACAATTATCAGGGAAAAATAAGAAACAACAATTGAGTTCTTTGATAAGTTTACTTACAGATATCAAATTAAAAGCTAGGTTAGGCAGATTTAGAACAGAGGGTAAAGTAATAGAAGTAGGTTTGACAGTGTCAAACCTCATAATGTTATATTATGTCCCATCAACAATAGTAACAAGCAAAGGGTTTTATGGGATCGAAAATCAGAGAAAGTATCAGGATTACCTGTCATATGATTTATGGCACCAGAATCAATGACTCAATTGTTGCTATAGGAGATACGACATGTATTACCTGATTCAATAGTAACAGAAATTGAAGATTCTTTTAACAATTCTTGGTACTTGGCATACTCTTCGACAGAGATAGTGACATTATGCTCAAACGATGAACCAGAAGTCGCAACATTAGCAACTTGTGACCTCTGATTGCGACTCTGCAATTTCTTGCAGTAGCGCTTTGTATGACCTAGTTCTTTATAATAATAGCAAACAACATCAGTATTTCGATTATCATTATATCTATTTCCCCCCTTCGACAGATTCCTTTTACCATTATCACCTCCACTTTCTCTGACAACAAAAACACTATTGAGCTAACTAGATGAAGCATTATCAACATGCAATAATCTACTAAACACATCTTCAAGAGTAGAAATTTCAGAGCCAGAAAGAATCTGAGATTTGGCTGTCTCAAATTCAGATGGCAAACCGACTAGAAAACTCATTACTGCCATTTCTTTCTCTCTGAGCCTGTTGCTCTCTAATATCTACACTAAAAGGTAAAAGCATGTTCAATTCCTCATAAATTTTCTTAAACTCTATAAAGTAAGCAGTGAGTGATTTTGCTTCCTTCTCAGCACAATAAAAAGCTTTACAAACATCATAATTTCCAAAATATAAAAAAAGTCAAATAATCCATTAACTCTTTTACGCGCTCACAATGAAAAATTAAGCCAAGCACATTTCTTTCAATTGAATTTCGAATTTGTAAAAGTAACTCAGAATCATCTCTCATCCAAATCTGCTTTTCAATTTTATCAATAGGAGGGTCATTAGTTAAATGATCTTTATCCATACTACGAAGATAGATTCTAATCGTTCTACTCCAATCAAGATATTGGATCCATCTAATTTTTCTCTTGTAATCTTAGATAAAGGGATAATTTCACTAACAGTTTCCCTCACTCCTCCTTTATTATCAGCCATAATATCCGCACAGAATAAAAACAATCAAAGCATCCAATATAAACTCAAAACACCAAGCCAAAATGAAAATCCAAACAACCAACAAGATCTTAACAGATTGAATAACACATAACAGAGAAGGACAACACCTTATGGGAGACAAAAGTATCCGGATAAGAGAGAATCAAGCCAAGACAATACCAGAATCTGACTAGAAATCTTCAGGCGACGCCGGAGACAAAATCAGAAGGCTGGAGGTCAGGTCATGCGCCTCCACGGGCCGGCGCGTGAGAGAAGGGGCGGCGCGTGAGGACCACTCGCCGGTCGGAAGAACACCGGATTTTGGGGAACGGCCGAAAATCTCCTTGCGCTTCTTCTGATGCCGGCGGTGAGACAAGATGGTCACCGGAAAATAGGTACCCAACCCAAACAGTAACCCCAACTTTAACCCAACGGTTGGAACAAATTACCCAACCCAAAAAAAATCAGGAAATACCCCAAATCAAGCCTAGAAGGCTCTGATACCATGTAAGAGAATAGATTAGAGAATGATTTTCTATATATTGAAACGAAGGAAGAATATATAATTTATACAAATGTAAAAATCCTAACTAGGAAACTTCCTATTCTGTATAAGGAAAGAAAAATAAAAGAAAACAAAATAAATTATAGCTAATTTACAGCAGCTAATCTTATAACATTTCTCAATCAACATAAGTGAGTTAACATAATAAAGGATGTTTTACATCTTATAAATTCACTGGCTCATGTTCCATTTTGTTGCTTTTCCTTTGATAAAAAATAAATAAAAAAATCTAGATCTTCAGGATCAATTATAATGATTTTTAAGGAAAGCTGGAATCTTTCCAAACAAACTCTTCAGGTTTTTCTGAACATGACATTAAGAGCTTTTGTTAGGAGTTGAAAAGCTCAATGGGTATTACTGCACATGGCTTTTAATCAAAAGGAAAATGTTAAAATGGATTTTAGGGAAACCATAGCATATAATTTCTTGTAGTTTAAAATCATTTAGCTAACTGATGAGCAAATATTATATTAAAGTGTAGTGAACATAATTATTCTAAAATATAGTGTGTGTGTGTCTAGACACATAAATTTCTTTCTTGTCTTCATTCATTCCAATAAGCATATGATGCATATGATCTTCAGCCAACATACAAATCAACATGGCTTTAGACAAAGCAGCACATGGCATGGCATACACAAAGTACTCCAATATAAATCCCGGTAGAAATTAGCATCACATATTTCATTATGTTTACTTTCTCAAGACAGGTCACTTCATTACCTTCTACTAAGTAAAAACAAAAAGTATGAAACGATATAAGCAACATGTAAACAACTTCATTTTTTGAGTTTAAACCATTCCTAAGTCATGGATACATATTTAATAGAACGTTAGTTAAATGAACATATCTACTCCTGACATCCAAAGGAATGATGTTTAGAAAAAGTAAGCATCAAATCCAATATGTCTAAAGATAAAATCAAATATATCTATAAAAGGTTATCAATCTTTTCCTATTTTTTACCTTTTGATGTTAGCTATAAATTGGGCATAGAGAGATCTCATACATTTACCTTAAGCAGTCCAATATAAGTTGGCGCACAATAGGATGGTTGCAATTGAATGTGTTCCCACAACCTGAATAATTATAGAACTCTCCCTGAAATGGCATAAAGTAAAAGTTAACTAGTTTTAGTAAGACCAACACAATTTGTACATAAAGGATGCAACATAAACATAAAATAAAATTTTGAAAAAATTAAACCCTCAGCAGTACAATAGCATAAAACTCGAATGGTATTTTGTTATGACTCTAGGGTTTGGGCTTATTAAGGCAATATTTTTAGTAATAATAAGATTGATTTTTTGCAACAGTATTTAAGTTACAATAGGATTTAGTTTCAATTAGTGATTTATTTTTCTATTTTTAATATTTCCTAATTAGAAGGAATTTTTAGTTTTCTAGTTAGAAAAGAATTTATATATTTAATAGATATTCCTAAGGTTGTAACATCTATTTAAAGAAGCAAATTTAATCAATAAAACAAGTCAGAAATTTTCAGTACAAGAGATGGGTAACTCCCTCCAATGAGTTCCAAGTTTTTGGTGCCCTTTAACAAGCTGGAAGTACAGCTTCCTTTGACAAGCTTGACTAATTGCTCGGTGTTCCGATTTGCAATTTGGGACAAAACAATTTGGTATAAGAGCCAAATATGATGAATGATGAGATCATATCTCTGCTGCAAGATGAAAGTGCGGTAATGGGGTTAGTGGAGGCTAGGTTTTCTGAGGTTGAAAGTCGTTTGGGCAACCAACTTAAGTAATTCTCCTTGTAATATCTAGAAAAGTAGCAAGCAACTATTGCCGATTTGAAAAAATCAGCTATTGGAGAAGGGGAGACAGGCTCCAATAGCAGCAACACCTCGTTGCCTGTCCAAGCACCAAATCCGTTGACCCACTGAGAGGGCACAACACATCAGCTGCACATGGGGCACTTCTGCAAGCAGGTGGAGTAGACCCAAATATACTGAGTTAGATTTTCCAACTTTCAACGGCGGCTCGATTAGCAACAACACCTATGACAACTGAAGTTACAAAATTGATGAGAACCTAAAGCTGCATATATGTCCCAATATCTAGACCTTCACTTTCGAACCTTGAAGGGGTCTGAGGATTCGTTGGCCACAAACTTTGGTATTAAATGGTCACAGACTTTGAGTCTAATGCAAGGTGCTGAAATTTCACCTCAATCATCAACCAAACAATTTAATTCAGCTTTATAACAAGACTATAACTTTCAACCATACAAGATAAAAGTTACGTTCCTGGAATTGCCTATCCAAAGAATTGCTTTTCAAGGAAAGTGATTCCTAATGGAAAACTTAAATTTCAGCAACCAAATGCACCAAATGTCCATGAGTAATGCATCACTTCATTTTGTTAATTCAGTAAAATTATTCAAAAATTAAAAGTGGTTTTCAATAGCTCCAAGCACTATACCTTGGGGGCAAGCATGTAATAGACACTGTTATCAACTCCCCTAAAAGAAAAGATAGGCCCTTTCTCATTTCCTTCAGCGGTGTGATTGAAAACAACATCCATGATCACCTGCTTAGGAAAATTCAAAAAAGTATTATTTGGACCTCACAAAAGGAAGTTCTAATTGGTAGTGCGACCAGGTGTAACCTCAATTCCTCGCTTATGAGCTTCTCTAACAAGAAACTTGAATTCATTAATTGCATCATGACCACAATTACGTGTCCCAGCTGAAGAATATCTTGTCATTGGTGAAAAGTAATTGACAGTTGAATATCCCCAAAAGTTCATCCTGAAATGAAAACATACATATATATGTGAAAGTGAGAAATAATTCTTGTATCTTCCATTGAAAATATACAGGTATTTATATTGTTTACAAGAGTTGAATTAGAAAACAAATCCCTAATAATTTTCCTATAATTAAGCTAACAATCAATCCCTATAATTAAGCTAACAGCTGTACAAATCATAACACTCCCCCTCAAGCTGGAGCATAGATATTGATCATGCCCAGCTTGTTACAAATGTAGTTGATCCGATTCCCAGGTAACGCTTTAGTGAATACATCAGCTAATTGACTTCCTGTTCTGACATGTAAAGTTGAGATTGATCCATCTTCTAGTTTCTCCCGAGTAAAATGACAGTCAACTTCTATATATTTGGTTCTCTCATGAAACACAGGATTATTTGCAATATAGATAGCTGCTCGATTGTCACACCATAAGTTCATTGGTTTAGACTGAACAAACCCAATTTTTCCATGCAAATGACGTAGCCATATAGGTTCACAGGTAGTCTGTGCCATAGCTCTATATTCGGATTTTGCACTCGATCGGAACACCACATTTTGTTTCTTACTCTTCCAAGAAACAAGATTACCCCAACAAAGACACAATAACCGGTGGTAGAACGTCTGTCTGAAAGATCTCCTGCATAGTCTGCATCCGTGAAACCTTCTATAGTATGGTGACCATGATTTCGATATAAGATGCCACGTCCTGGTGCACCTTTTAAATATCTCAGAATATGTACAACAGCATCCCAGTGTGAGGTTCTAGGAGATGACATGAACTGACTAACAACACTTACTGGAAAAGCAATGTCAGGACGAGTGATAGTAAGGTAGTTTAATTTTCCCACAACCTTCCTATATTTTTCAGGATTCCCAAACAAGTCTCCATCTTCAGCTTTCAGCTTTACATTTGGTATCATAGGCGCATCACATGCTTTTGCCTCAATAAAACCAGCACCATCTAATAAATCCAGACAATATTTTCTTTAAGATAGATAGATCCCTTTCTGACAGCGAGAAACTTCAATCCCTAAGAAATATTTCAATGATCCTAAATCCTTGGTTTGAAAGTGAGTCCCAAGGAATGCTTTCAATCTCGTAATTCCAGCTTCATCACTTCCAGTTATCACTATATCATCCACATATACAACCAACAAAATGCACCCAGAAATAGATGATGTAAAGAACACTGAGTGATTATATACACTTCTCCATAGGCCAAACTCAATCACAACTGTACTAAATCTCCCAAACCAGGCACGAGGAGACAGTTTTAACCCGTACAAAGACTTTCTTAATTTGCACACCTTCCCTGACTCCCCCATGAGCAACAAAACCAGGTGGTTGCTCCATGTAAACCTCTTCACTCAAATCCTCATGCAATAATGCATTCTTCACATCAAGTTGATGAAGTGGCCAACTGTAATTAGCAGCTAAGGAAATAAACAATCGAACAGATGAAAGTTTTGCAACTGGAGAAAAGGTCTCCGAATAATCCACTCCATATATTTGTGCATATCATTTAGCAACCAATCGAGCTTTCAATCTAGCAACAGAACCATCAGGATTCATCTTAACAGTAAACACCCACTTACAACCAATAGCCTTTTTCTGAGGGCAAAGGTAGAAGATCCCAAGTATGATTCTGCTCTAAGGCCATCATCTCTTCTTTCATTGCAGCTCGCCAACCATCATGAGCTAATGCTTCAGTAAAGGACGTTCGAACAGCAATAGAGTCTAAGGAGGCTACAAAAGACTTTGAGAAAGGTGATAAAGCATGATAAGACACAAAAGAAGAAACAGGATAAGTACATATGCGTTTACCTTTGCGAAGAGCAATAGGAAGGTCAAGGCTAGGATCTGGTGGTGGTGGAGGATCTGAAGAAGAAGCAGGAGCAAGAGGTGTCTCGATAGAATGATGCACACGTCGAGAATAAACTTGATGAATAATAGGTCGAGAAGAAGGAGATACTACCTGTTCACTAACAGTATAAACAAGAAAATCATCCCCTGAATCACTAGAGGGCGAAGAAGAGGACACAGAGAAACCAAAGAAAGGTGTGTTCAAAAAAATGTAACATCAGCAAATACTAAATAACGACCCAAAGAAGGTGAGTAACAACGATACCCCTTTTGTTCACGCGAGTATCCCAGGAAGACACACTTAAGAGATTTAGGATCAAGTTTTGAAAGCTGAGGTCGCATGTCTTGAACAAAGCAAGTACATCCAAAAATCCAAGGAAAAAGATGAAAAAGAGTAGATGAGGAAAAAAGAAGAGAATATGGAATCTGACCATCAAGAACAGAAGAGGGCATTCTGTTGATTAGAAAACAGGCAGTAGAAACAGCATCTACCCAAAATATTTTAGGAACCTGCATATGAAACATTAGTGCCCGAGCAACCTCTAATAAGTGACGGTTCTTCCGCTCAGCTACACCATTTTGCTGAGGGGTAGCAATACAAGAAGACTGATGAATAATACCATGCTCAGAAAGATAAGATTTAAAAGAATGAGAAACATATTCTTTAGCATTATCACTTCTCAAAATACAGATGGATTTGTTGAATTGAGTCTTAATTTCAGCATGAAAAGCACAAAATATAGTAAACAACTCTGATCGAGATTTCATAGGATAAAGCCAAGTAACCCGAGAATAATCATCAATAAATGTCACAAAACAACGAAAATCAAGTTTGGATATAATAGGACATGGACCCCATACATCAGTATGAACTAAGTAAAAAGAAGACTCAACACGTTTATTTAATCTAGGAGAATAAGATACTTTATGATATTTAGCAAATTGACAAGCTTCACACTCTAAAGTAAATTTCCTTTTAAGACTAGGACACAGCTTTTGTAAAGTTGAAAAAGGAGGATGACCAAAACGACAATGAAGTTGCAAAAGAGAAGATGAACTTGTGCAAGCAATGGATCGAGGCACTGGTTGAGAAGTTGATTTAAGAGCATACAAGCCATTCACCAGACACCCTCTACCAAGAATCTGTTTCGTCCCAAGATCCTGAAAAAGACAATAATTGAGATAGAAAATAACACAACAGTTAAGATTTTGGGTAATTTGGCTAACAGATAACAAGTTAAAAGGAAAAGATGATAAACATAAAACAGATGACAATGGAAGAGAATTTGTTGGGTTTGCTGTCCCACGCCCAATTACAGAAGCAGTAGATCCATTGGCTAACGTAACACAAGGTAAATTAGCAGTAGATTGGAAAGAAGAGAGAATACCTGTGTTACCAATCATATGATCAGTAGCACCTGAGTCAATAACCCAACTACGAAATGAGGTGGAAAGACATGCAACAGGGTTACCTGTATTAGCCAAAGCTGAAGTCCCAGAAGATAACTGCTGTGAATCAAAAGTGGCAGTTAAACGAGCATACTCATCCGCTGAAATGGTGACAGATGGTGAGGATGATTGTGGAAGCAGTAGGATGCCATCCTGAGTAACTACATTTGCAAACCTCTTATTATTCATCTGACTTGAGTTCTTGGAGGGTTTCCCATGTAATTTCCAACAATTCTTTTTAATGTGCCCCTCAACTCCACAATAATGATATGTACGAGAATTGCTACTACTCCCAACAACAGAACTACCATTTCCACCTTTACCTCCGCGATTACTATTCGAAGCATTACCAACCAATGCCACTGTATCATTGGATATCATACCGGAAGGCAAATCACCGTCTTTACAAACTCGAAGCAAACGAGCATAAACTTCAGTTAAAGAAGGAAGTGACTCACCAGTTAACAATTGTGTGCGTGCCACATCATATTCAGAACCCAATCCTGCCAAGAAACACTGCACCACAATCTGCTCCTCTTGTTGCATCTGTTTAACATCAGCAACAATAGGAAACATAGCCCGCTTTTCTTCAAAGGCTTGTTTCACTTCAGTATAATACTGGAACAGGTAGCGACCTTTTTGCTCCGCTCGATAAATCTTTAGCAACAAATCATGGACACGGGACATATCTTGTTTGCAGGCATACAAAAATTCTAGATATTCCCATAATTCTTTTACACTGTCACAATGATTCACAACATCATCAACAGCAGGATCTAAAGTATTCTGAATTTGATTAAACAACTTATAATCTTCCATTAACCATTTCTTCCGACTAACAGCATCATCTTTAGACGGTGGATTACTAGTTAAATGGTCCTCCAAGTCTACACTTGTCACAAATCTACGGATTGTTCTTTTCCATTGTGCATAATTGTTACTTCCAGTCAGTTTTCTATCCGTAACTTTAGACGAACCAAACATAATTTCAGTAACAGTCTTCTTATCACTATTCTCAGCCATTAAAACCCGTCACAAATAACTTTAGACAATAAAACCAATGCAGCAAAGAGATCAGTATATCTCACCAAGAAACAGCAGCAGCAAAAGACTTGAAGAACAGAACCCAAGAGGCAGGAACAAATCTAAGAGAGAGCGCCCTTTAGAAGAGACCAGACGAGAAAACCGACCCTGCGAACTAGTCAGACACACTCAGGCGACGCTGGATTTGGAACCGGAGGGCCGTCGGACAATCCGCGCGCCGTCACTCGCCGGCGCGTGAGGAAGGCGTCAAACTTCGATCGGTGCGTGAGGTTCACGCGCAGCTCCGATGGTCGCCGGAAAAAGGTGAAATGGCCGGACTGACGAAGGCGCTCCTTCCTGTGGTGGCTGTGAGAAAAAACGGTCACTAGAAAATGACACTAAGAATCAGATCTCAAAACCGAAAACCCAAAGGAGAAAGAAACCCGAAACCGACAAGAGGGAATCGCAACCCTCAGAAAAAAGACCCAGAAACTCGACTAGGCTCTAATACCATGTGAAAGTGAGAAATAATTCTTGTATCTTCCATTAAAAATATACAGGTATTTATATTGTTTACAAGAGTTGAATTAGGAAACAAATCCCTAATAATTTTCCTATAATTAAGCTAACAATCAATCCCTATAATTAAACTAACAGCTGTACAAATCATAACAATATACATATACATTTCTTTGTAATTCACAAAAAGTTACAAACACAAAAGAGCTGGGAGGGAGGGAGAAGATCCAACTACATTGGGAACTTACTAGAACAGACCTAAAATAACATTGTGATAGAGTAGTAATAGTTACTAGAACAGATCTAAAATAACATTGATATACAATCAATGAATTTAAAACATCAATTTAAACCTGACGATTTCTCTAACCAGTAATATGTGCCCAGAAAATAAAGGTGTCCTAGAGAGAGAGAGAGAAAGAGAATTACACAACAGTTTGGGTGAACCAAACTGAGAAATAACACTAAAATCTTCCTCCATTCTACTTCAATTAGTCATTCAGAAAATTTTGTTTTTGTTCTTCTTATCTTTTAAGAAAAAAGCAAAGGAGCATTAGTTATTTATTTTCTAATTTTGCCCATGTTCTTGGTATCTGTTGGTTAATCTATTTATTTTAGTTAGTTTTGTAATTAAGGGTAGAATAGTATGTTACCATATATACTAGATCTATCCAATATATCTATATCTTTCTCATAACATTTTTGTATGTTAATTAATAAAAAGATAATTTAATCCATATACAAGTATTTTTATAAAGAATTCATATTTATTAATCATTTCCCTGATTCTTGTTCCAAAAACTTAAAGACCATTTGAAGTGAAACAGAGGGAGAAGCTGCACACGATGAGAATTTCTGGAACATTGCAGAGCAAGATTGGATAATTATAAGCAACATATGATATGACCAGTATTATATCCTACAATCTAGAACCTTGAGTGCAAGACAAGTAATGTGCTAATTTATCTGATAAAAATTAAGATGAGTACATGCTTTCTTTAATTGCTCATTGCCAAAAGATAACAGAAAGAATTGACAATTATCAGAACCAAAGTAGAGTTTAGGGCATTACATTCCCATTATATCCAGAAGACTGCCAATAGATTCAGATTTGAATAATATTAGATGCAAATTCAACATAAAGTAATACAAAATGATCACTGGCTAATGGATCTTGCATATTACTCAAGAAAAGTTGCTAAGAACATGACCATACTTGTAGTCACCCAAGACAGAATTGTAACTGAAGTACTCCAGCTCATTGAATTCATGGCATGGCATCAACTCTATGCAATTGACACCAAGTTCCTGAAAAATCAGCAAATGCTTACATCACATAGAATTGTACAGATGAATAATTTATAATCACACATGCACCAGTGGCTACACTAAAATTAGCAAAGCCTCTATGATATATTTGAAGATGGGGTGGTTCCATTGTGATAATTACTTGAAAAATTTCCACTTTCAGTTGTAAACTACAACAACGAACACTGAGATCACCAGTATATGCAACGGTAGTAGTTATTTTTGTTATTTAACTGTTAGAGGATGTATATTGCCGTACATTTCAGGTTGTATAGTTAACTTAGTTAAAACTGTATAGCATGATTTTAGGGAGAAAAATTAGGCAGCTGATTTGTAGGGATTTTTCATTGATCTGGTTTATGCGTATCTGTTACTTTGGATAAATAGTTACAAGATTGAACAATAGAAGCACCTGGGCTTTCCATTGGTCCAAACATTCTAGTTGACTGGAAGGAAACAGGTAGCTTCAATTTGAGATTAGGATACAAGATTATTGTGTGAGATTCAACTTCTAAGTGCAAATTTCATGCAATTCACTTCATCTTATTCACAAAGAATACAGCATCTAAAGCATCAGGGGAAAAACTCCAACACTACAAGTGAAACAAAAAAAATAAATAGCATAAAGGAGGTTGACGACTAAGGGTCTGGAAATTGCTACATGCATATAACTTAGGAACAAAGAAAGATGTTTCAATTAGAATCACAGGTTATCAAATGGAGATATAAAGTTATCCACTACTGTATTATTACTTCATATTATTATTGACTTGCAGTGCATCTTCTGGAAATACCCACCTACATTCAGCTGCAGTCCTCATTCTGATGATGTTTGTCCATGTTTGTGTCTTACAAGATGAGACCATATTTATACCATCACCAGATGAAATGAGACAACTATATAGTCCATTTTGTTAAAGTTATATGATGGCATAAAACACAGTTAGTCCTGTCATTATTGCTATGCACTGCAAAAGGGTCATTATTGCAGTGCATTGCAAAAGGATGGAAGAAAAGGGACATAAGAGACCTAAGAAATGGAAAAGGATTAAGCATTGCACTAACCCTAGTCAACAATTCAGTATATCAAAAGTTGACCCAAACGTTACTTTTCTATTATATCAAGTTCAAAAGAATTAGTTTCTGTTTAAAATAGTGTACAGCTAGTGTGAAGCTAGAAACGAGGTGTGAAGCTATTGGAAAAAGGGTTCTTTATAGCTAATATGTCTCCATACATAGGCTTTTTCCTTCCTAGTTTAGATGTGCCTTTTCTTCTTGATAAATACATGTTGTAAATTCATTAATAATCAATTCAACAACATACTTTGAATTCAACTCCTTTCCTTTTCACATGGTATCAGAGAGTTTGGTTGGGCTCATTCTTGAATTTTTTCTAGTCATCACTGTTCACTGATGAACAGTTTTGTTCTTACTTTGGGTCACTCCTGTGAGTGTCAGTTTTTCACACCAGCAGATCGGCCTGTACACCAGAAACCGTCAACAGAAAGTAAGCGCATGAATCTCACGTGCTGTAAAAGGAATTCTGCAATTTCTCTACTCACTAGTTCAGGGAGCTGCATGTGCTGTTGGCAGTTGTTCCAGTCTTATCTTCCATAGTCACATCTTTATCTCCTGCCAGATTCCGGTGCTGCTCCCCTGTTTGTTGCTTTTTATGGTTCACAGTTTGGAGAAATAGGAAATTCTTTCCCTTTGAAGTACAACTGCTATCTTCAACCATGGCAAATCTGCCCAAAGGTGAGACAACCACTGAAAAGCCTACTTTGGATTCCAGAAATCACAATTCCTCGAGTGAATTGCAAAAAAACCAAGCAGCCTACAGGTTGAATGGCAAAAACTACTTAAAACGGTCACAATTGGTTCGTACCTACCTAAAGGGGAAAGGAAAACTAAGCCATCTGCTAGGAACGAGTCCAAAGGAGTGAGATCCAAAAGCTGATGCATGAAATGAAGAAGACTCTATGGTGATGTCTTGGCTTTGGAATTCTATGCTTCCTGAAATTAGAGACACTTGTATGTTCTTAGGAACAGCTAAGGAAATTTGGGATGCTGTTAAACAAACCTATTCAAAGGTTAATGATGCCCAAATTTATGAGATTAAAGCAAAGATCTCAAATACCAAACAAGGAAATCGTTCTATCATGGAATATTCCAACCTTTTGAAGGGTTTATGGCACAAGATGTATTGTTATCAATGCATTAAAATGAAGTGTAGTGATGATTCTACGACTTTTAAATATTTTTTGTGAAAGTGAGATAATTAACATAATTCTATTGAAGAATGTACAGGATTTTATACAAGTATACTATTATACAAGTATACTAAAGCTAAAATAGGAAAGAAAAATTCCTAAAATTATGCTATTTAATAGTTGTACAATCAGTATCAGCTTACAGATATTCTAACACTCCCCTCAAGCTGGAGCATAGATATTGATCATGCCTAACTTGTTACAAATGTAATCAATCCGATTCCCAGGTAATATTTTAGTGAATACATCAGCTAACTGGCTATCTGTTCTGACATGTGGAATTGCAATTGATCCATCTTCTAACTTTTTCCAAGTAAAATGACAGTCGACTTCTATGTGCTTGGTTCTCTCATGAAACACATGATTATTTGCAATATAAATAGTTGCTTGGTTGTCACACCATAAGTCCATAGGTTTAGACTGAACAAACCCAATCTCTCCAAACAAATGACGTAGCCATATAAGTTCACAGGTAATCTATGCCATAGCTTTATATTCAGATTCCGCACTGGATCGGGATACAACACTCTGTTTCTTACTCTTCCAAGAAACAAGATTACCCCCAACAAAGAAACAATAATCAGTGGTAGAACACTTGTCTGAAAGATCTCTTGCATAGTCTGTATCTATAAAACCTTCTATAGTGTGATGACCGTGATTTCGATATAAGATGCCACATCTTGGCGCACCTTTTAGATATCTCAAAACATCTACAACAGCATCCCAGTGTGAGGTTCTAGGAGATGACATGAATTAGCTAACAACACTTATTGGAAAAGCAATGTCAGGACAAGTAATAGTAAGATAGTTTAATTTTCCCACAACCTTCCTATACTTTTCAGGATCTTCAAACAAGTCTCCATCTTTAGCTTTCAGCTTCACATTTGGTATCATAGGCACATCACATGCTTTTGCCTCAATAAAACCAACACCATCTAATAAATCCAGGTAATATTTTCTTTGAGATAGTTAAATCCCTTTATGACTGCGAGAAACTTCAATCCCTAAAAAATATTTCAATGGTCTTAAATCATTTGTTTGAAAGTGAGTCCCAAGAAATGTTTTCAATATAGTGATCCCAGTTTCATCACTTCCAGTTATCACTATAATTGGAAAAAGGCTATGCAGGTTGAGATGGAAGCACTTAAGGAGAACAGGATTTGGGATCTAGTAAGGTTGCCTAATGAAAAGAAGCCAATTGGGCGTTGATGAGTGTTTACCATGAAGTACAATTCAGATGGGGCAAGGTCGATTGCTAAAAGGTACACTTAGACCGATGGGATAGATTATTTGGAGAATTTTGCTCCCATAGTCAAAATGAATACTGTGAGAATTTTACCATCTCTGACTGCTTATTTCTCTTGGCCACTTCTCTAATTTGACGTAAAAAATATCTTTCTCAATAGTGATCTTGAAAAAGAAATACATATGGAGATTACTCTAGGTTTTGCTTCTTCCACTAGAAAAGGCTAGATGTGTAAGCTAAAAAAGTGAAGAAATTCAGAGTAATATTTCTTATTTTGTATTTACAACTAACATATATTTATAAAACAAATTGAATGAATGAAAACTAAGTCAATAAAAGAGGCTCCTAACAGCTAGTAGAGACTAACAAATTCAAACATAACAGCTATCAACAGCTATCAAGAAATAATAGTCAACACTCCCCCTCAAATAAGAATTGAGAGGCAAGAAACACCCAAACAGCAAGGAAAAACCCCAAGTGACAGAGTAATGGAACCTGTTACGTTGGACCCAAAAAATTAAGATGTCAGAAGTCACCGAAGAGATGCTGGTCAGAGTTGTAGGAGGCCAGCAAACAGGTATAGGCAAGATCCGGTGACAGAAGGTGGTCGGAGGAAGCTACACGCGCTGGCATGTGGAGGGAGGTGCCGAAATGCTCTGGTGGTGTGTGGACTCACGCGCTTGGTCTGACGGCGCCAGAAATCTAAATACCGGCCGAACTTGGCCTGAGCTCTTCTCCGGTGAGGGCGGTATCATTGGCAGAGGGACGAAAAAGTGTCCTCTTTACAGCTGCCTAAAAAATGCTTTCTGGATTTTTTTTTCTTTTTCTTTTAAGAACAGACCGACTGCGAGGAAGATAACTCAACCTTCAATGACAATGGCTCTGATACCATGAAGAAATTCAGAGTAATATTTCTTACTTTGTATTTACAACTAACATGTATTTATACAACAAATTAAATGAATGAAAACTAATTAAGTTAATAAAAGAAGCTCCTAAATCAGCTCCTAACAGCTAATAGAGACTAACAAATTCAAACATAAAAGCTATCAAGAAATAATAGTCAACAAAAAGCCTTTGTACGGACTCTTACAATCTCCAAGAGGTTGATTTTCATGACAACATTAGGCTATAAGCAAAGTCAAGGGGATCATACTTTATTTGTGTGACATTCTGTCTCAAGGGGAGTATGCATTCTCCATGTATTATGTGGATGATATCATTGTAACAGGAGATAATCTTGAGCAATGGATAGCTTAAAATAGCATTTGGTGCAAGAGTTTGAGAGTAGAAAGAACTTGGAAAGCTCAAATATTGCTTAGGAATTGAGGTTCCTTGCTCAAAGAATGGTATTTTCATCTCTAAGCAAAACTATGTGCTAGATTTGTTGAAAGAAACCAGTATGTTAGGTGTAAACCCATGGAAACACCTATAGAACAAAATCATAAGTTAGGAGATGCTCCAGAAGATGTGACAGCTAAAAAAGAGTCTTACCAAAGGCTTGTTAGGAAACTTAATTACTTGTCTCATATGAGACCTAATATTGCCTATGTTGTGAGTGTTGTTAGCCAATTCACACATAATCCAAAAGAGATGCATCTCAAGGCTATGAATAGAATCTTGCAGTGTCTAAATGGATCTCCTGGAAAAGGAAGCATGTTCAAAATGGGGAAAAGTTAACTCTTATACAGATGCAGTCTATACCAGTTCACCAATTGATAGGCGATCTACTTCTAGATATTGTACCCTCTTAAGAGGAAATCTTGTTACTTGGAGTAAAAACCAAAATGTAGTCACTAGGTCTAGTGTTGAAGAAGAGTTTAGAGCCATGGCACTTGGAATCCGTGAGCTGTTGTGGCTAAAGATGATCTTGAATGACTGTAAAATTAAATGGGAAGGTCCTATGAAACTATATTGTTATAACAAATCAGCCATTAGTGTTGCTCATGATCCAGGGCAACATGATCGAACGAAGCATGTAGAAGTTGGTAGGTGCTTTATCAAAGAAAAACTGGACAATGGTTTAATTTGTACCCCATTCATTTCCTCAAGTGATCAATTAGCAGACATTCTCACTAAAGGTTTATCCGGTACAATATTTCAAAAATTGACATGCAAGCTTGGAATGGATAATATCCATTTACCAGCTTAAGGGGGAGTGTTGGAAATAGTGTACAACAAGTGTGAAGCTATTGTAAAAATGTTTCTTCATAGTTAATGTGTTGAATATTGATACTTGTTAGCTGTTATGTTTGAATTTGTTAGTTTCTACTAGTTGTTAAAAGCAGATTAAGGAGCCTTTTTCATTGACTTAGTTAGCTTTTCATTCATTCAATTTGTTGTATAAATATATGTTAGTTGTAAATACAAACTAAGAAATATTACTCTGAATTTCTTCGTGGTATCGAAGCCTTACTGCCACTATTGAAGGTTGATTTTTCCCTTCCGCAGTAGGTTACAGTACATATTTTTTCGACAATAGTAGGACATGTTTCTGTCCTCTGTTTGCAGCACCGCCCTTACCGGAGAAGAGCCCAGGCCAAGTTCGGCCGGTCCAGAAAATTCCGACACCATCAGACCAAGTGCGTGAGTCAACGCGCCACCAGAGCATTTCGGAACCTCCCTCCATGCACCAGCGCATGTAGCGCTGTAGCTTCCTCCGGCTACCTTATGTCACCGATCTTTCCTACACCTGTTTATCGGCCTCCTGCGACTCTGACCAGCATTTCTCCGATAACTTCCGACATCTTGATTTTCTAGGTTCCACGTAATAGGTTCTGTTACTCTGTTTTTTGGGGTTTTTCCTTGCTGTTTGGGTGTTTCTTGCCTTTCAATTCTTATTTGTCACTATGCCTGATACTAAGAACAGTAATATGGAAGCAAAAAAATATTATCCTATTAATAACAATCCATATTCTCAAATTAGCCATGTTAAACTAGATGGAAGCGGTACTTATTTACCTTGGTCTAAGTCATATTTATTGTCTATTAAGGCTAAAAGGTTGCAGGGTTATATTGATGGAAATAAAAAGCCACCACCTATCACTAATCCTACTTTTAGTCAATGGAACCCTGATAACTCATTGGGTATGTCTTGGCTTCTTAATTCAATGCACCCTAAGATCTCCAGACAGAGATTTACTGCTTGACATTAAAGAAAATATATGGAATGATGCAAAAACCACCTATTCTCGTAGGGAAGATGATGCTCGGATCTTTGAATTTAGAAACAAAATTCATGACACAAAATAAGGTGAACTTAATGTTTCAGATTATTTTTCTAAGCTGAGCAGTTTATGGAAGGAATTGGATTACTATCAAGATTTTCAAGCCAATTGTACTAATGATGCCATACTAATTCAAAAAATGATTGAAAAGGAGATGAGGTATGATTTTTTAGCCGACTTAAATCCTGAATTTGATCAATTAAGAGTTCAAGTTATTGATAGATCTCCTTTTCCATCTCTTGAAGGGGCACGTTCCTATATCCAATAAGAAGAGACTAGAAGAAGTGCCATGCTATACACTACACCAGTTGAAAAGTCGGGCTTAATTGTTCATTTTACTCAAAAGCAGTCCAAGGGTGTTACTTCGGATAAAGATCATCTGCATTGTGAATATTGTGGGAAGCCAAGGCATACAAGAGAGACTTGCTGGAAGTTACATGGAAAACCTATTAGAAGTCGTGGGGAAAAATGAGCCAACCCAACAAGGATTCAAGCAAATATGTTAGAAACAATAGAACCATCCAAGGAGATAGTTCCAATTGAAAGCCTCTCTTCTGATGAAATTCAATATTTTAGACGTCTTATGTCACAGCTGAATCCTTCATCCAGTATTACCTCAAATTCCGTCAAAACAAGTAACACACTTGCTCATCCTAACTCTTGAATTTTGATTTCGGTGCGAATAGACATATGATAGCAATTTCTAAAAGCTTTCTTAACTACTCTTTTTGTCTAAAAAAAGATAATGTCAGGGTAGCTGATAGATCATTTACTCCTATTTCTGGGACAGATTCCATTGTCTGTACTCCAAATATTGTCTTCTGTTCTTCATGTTACTCAATTTCCTGTCAATCTTTTATCTGTCAGTACTATCACTAAAACTCTAAACTGTAAAATTGAATTTTTTTCTGAGTATTGTATCTTTCAGGATCTTCAAACAGGAAAGATGATTGACAGTGGCAAAAAGCATGATAGCTTATACATGATGGAAGACTATCAAGCCTTAGCCTTGTTTAGAGGATATAAGGATGTCAATTAGGAAACAATACAATGGCATAGGCGATTAGGACATCCATCCTTTTTTGCTTTAGAAAAACTATATCCCAGTTTATTTTCTAAAACTCGGTTTGATCCTTTATCTTGTGATGCATGTGAGTATGCTAAACATACAAAAAACTCTTATGCTTTAAGTGATAGTAAAGCCGTTGTTCCTTTTATGCTTATTCATTCTGATGTTTGGGAGACTACACAGACACCCTCTTTATCTGGAAATTGATGGTTTGTTGCCTTTATTGATTGTTACACAAAAATAACTTGGGTGTATTTGATTAAAGCAAAAAAGTGATGTTTTCTTCTACTTTCAATCTTTCCACAAAATTATCTACACCCAATTTGATGCCAAAATAAAGATTTTAAGAACTGATAATGGGACAAAATACATAGATAGCAGATTTGGAACTTATTTAGAGTTTCAGAGAATTGTTCATCAAAGTAGTTATCCTTATACTATTGCTCAAAATGGTGCGGCCGAAAGGAAAAATAGACATTTGTTGGAAGTTGCTAGATCCCTTATATTTACTATGAATGTTTCAAAACTATATTGGAGGGATGCTATACTAGTGGCTGCCTATCTTATTAATAGAATGCCTCTCAAAACTCTCAAGTTTAAGACTCCTTTAGAAGTTCTACTGGAAAAAATGACTATATTATTCCACCAAAGATTTTTGAGTGTGTTTGCTTTGTCCATATTAGGAATGTTGGAAAATTAGATCCGAGAGCACTGAAATATGTGTTCATTGGGTATTCACCAACCCAAAAGGGATACAAGTGCTATCACCCTCCATCTAGGAAATTCTATGTTAACATGGATGTTATCTTTTAGGAGTCTGAACCTCATTTTGGCATTACACAATCACCTCTTTAGGGATAGAAGAGTGAAGAAGTGGTGATGAATATACCTATGGTACCTCATGATCTTGTTCAAAGGGAGAATGAAGATATTGTTGTTCAGGAAGAGAATGTTGTTGAGCAGAATGTTGATGTTCAGGGGGGAGCAAAATATTGATCGTCGTTTAGATAGACCTGATTTGTTGAGAATTGAGATGTTCAGGGAGAGAAGAATGTTGGTCGCCTTTTAGATAGACCTGATTTGTTGAGATATTTGAGGAAGAATAGGTCTGAAGAAGCAATCATACATTAAACACTGCCAAAATTCTCGGATGAATTATCTTCTGACCCTGACTTAAATTTGTCCATTGCTCAAAGAAAAGGAGTCAGGACGTGTATAAAATAGTCCATTTCTAACTTTGTCTCTTATGATTCTTTGTCTCTCTCCTATAGAGCCTTTGCCTTATTTCTTTCCTCTATATCTATTCCATAAGATTTGAGAGAAGCTATCAGGGATCCAAAGTGGAGAGAAGCTACGGTAGAAGAAATAAAAACTCTCTCTAAAAATGAAACCTAGGAACTAATTGACTCTCCAGACAAGAAGGTAGTTGGTTGTAAGTGGGTGTTCATAATAAAACACAAAGCTGATAGTTCAATTGAAAGATTCAAAGCCAGATTAGTAGCAAAAGGCTTCACTCAAACTTATGAGTTGACTATCGGGAGACATTTGCACCTGTTGCCAAAATGAATACAACCAGAATCTTGCTATCCTATATAGCTAACTTGGATTGGAATTTGTAGCAATTTGATGTGAAGAATGCATTCCTCCATGGGGATTTGGATGAAGTTTATATGAAAATTTCTCCTGGTTTTGTTGATGAAAGAACTAAAGGGAAAGTGTGTAGGGTGAAGAAATCCTTGTATGGGTTGAAATAATTTTCGAGAGCTTGGTTTGATAGATTCAACAAAACCATGATCTCTTTTGGTTATCAACAGAGCAATATTAATCATACCCTCTTTATGAGACACTCCAAGGATAAGATCACTCTTCTCATTGTTTATGTGGATGACACAGTAATGACAAGGGATAAAAAAGAAATAGTTCGCTTGAAGAAGCTCCTAAAAAATCATGATCTCTTTTGGTTATCAACAGAGCAATGTTTATGAGACACTCTAAGGGTAAGATTACTTTTCTCATTATTTATGTTGATAACATAATAATGATAGGGGATAAAGAAGAAATAGTTCACTTGAAGAAGCTCCTAGCATAGGAGTTTGAGATCAAGGATGTTAGAAAGTTATAATATTTCTTGGGAATTGAAGTTGGCAAATCAACCAAAACAATCTTCATTTCTCAGAGAAAATACATCATGAATCTTTTGGATGAGACTAGTATGCTGAGACGCAAACCAGCAGACAAATTTATTGAAAATAACCATAGGTTGCAAGCAAGAACTGAAAAATCAATCGATAAAAACGGATATCAAAGATTGATTGGTAGACTTATCTATCTATCTCACACCAGAATAGACATTGCTTATGCAGTTAGCGTGGTGAGTCAGTTTATGCATGATCCTACAGAATCTAATCAACAAGCTGTTTTTTGCATTTTGTGGTGCTTAAAATCAGCCCCAGGAAAATGTCTTCTTTTTTCAAAAAATGGTCATTTTCGAACTGAAGCCTTCACAGATGCAGATTGGGCTGGATCCCTAGATAACAGAAGATCCACCTCTGGTTATTGTACATTTGTGGGAGATAACTTAGTCACTTAGTGAAGTAAAAAACAGAGTGTGGTTACTAGATCAAGTGCAGAAGTAGAATACAGAGCTATGACTCAAGGTGTCTATGAGCTTTTACGGCTGCGGAAATTGCTAGCAGAACTGAAGTTGGATGAAAAAGAAAAATTATCCTTATATTGTGATAACAAATCTGCAATCAGTATTACTCATAATCCTGTTCAATATGACCGGATGAAGCATATTGAAATTGATCGACACTTCATCAAAGAAAAGCTAATTGAAGGTGTATTGAGCTTATCCCATGTTATGTCAGAAAGACAGCTAGTTAATGTTTTCACAAAATGACTCAGTAGTAGAGCCTTTTACACCATAGTTTGCAAGTTGGGCATGTGTAATATTTTTGCACCAACTTGAGGGAAAAGTGTTGAATATTGATACTTGGTAGCTATTATGTATGAATTTGCTAGTCTCTGCTAGCTGTTAGGAGCAGATTTAGGAGTTGATTTAGAAGCCTTTTTTATTGACGTAGTTAGCTTTTCATTCATTCAATTTGTTGTATAATACATGTTAGTTGTAAATACAAAGTAAGAAATATTATTCTGAATTTCTTCAATATGTCCCAGTACATAGGCTTTTTCCTTCCCAGTTTAGATGTTCCTTTTTTGCTTATATAAATACATGTTGTAAATTCATTAAGAATCAATTCAATAACATACTTTAAATTGAATTCCTTTCCTTTTCACGATGTCAAATAAGAAGAACCACAATCATGGTCAAAATGCTAAGTTTCTTGTTATGCTTAGGTTGTTGCAAAAAAATAGAGATTGATGGGATGCAAAAAGACATTGATAGCTCTAACCTTAGGATTTGAATATTGACAACATCCATCACGTTCTAACATTAAAATTTATTCCCCTTGGAAGCCTCATAATAAAAACACATAAGAACCTACCTTCAAATGATCAAGTTTTTCCACTGTACCAAGGTATGTGCCAGGAAACTCAATCCTACTAGATTCATGTCTGGTAAAACCTCGAACATGCATCTCGTAGATCACGAGATCTTTTTGTGGGTATCTCAATGGTAGATCTCCTTCCCAATCAAACTGCAAATATCAAAAGGCCAAACGATGTTTGAACAATAATCAAATTGATATACATGAAGCATACAAAGGTAACTAAGTTTTATCCCGGTGCAACTGCATAAAGTCCAATAATTCACACAAATTAATGCAAAATAGGAATCTCAAGAATATGTGCATGTGGGTAAGAGGTTAAGAATTTACTTAAAACTAATATTTAAACTGATGGGCAAAAAAAAGGCACATATTAAATGGTCATAATATCATAAAACCAGTCAAGGATTGGGCTAAAACATTGTTTACATCGAAATTGCACAATTTGACCATGAGGAGACTTCAAATGTTTAAACAGCTCAACCATAGTTAAAAACAATTGTGGTTTAACTTTCATTAAACAATTGAACATATCCGGCAAACTATATTAGCATTCCTTGAAACTAATACGTTTTTGCAAAAGAATTCATTAAAATTCGAGCCAAACCATGACTGGTGTGACAAACAGGTTAGCTATTATTTCATATAGATCAAAACAGAGATCTCAAGTGTACAGAGATATGCACACAAATACAAAAAATGAAAATTAGCATCAAGTACCTCATCCTGAGCAACGGGTATCATGCCAGCCATTTGGGGCCAGCAATTATCATCAAGTCCTAATGCACCAAATTCTCCTCTGCTTATAACTGCCTAGAAATTACATAAAATTAGAGCCCTTTGCAGTTAAAGAGCCAAAAAAAGAAAAAGACAGCTACTCTGAACTCATGAAAAGTACCAACTTTTGCATAAGGATCCAACACAATCCGAGAAGAATCATAGTAATGTCCTTCTTCAGGAGAAAATTTTCCATCAAATTTGTATCCATACAGCATATCTTTGAAATCTCCTTTGAGAAATACATGCCAAATATCCCCAGTTTTATTCGTAAGAGGATCAAGAAGGATCTCCTCAGTCACCCTAGTCTGCATCGGCAAATATTTAAAAAAAAAAAATTCTCATTTTTCTATTTAGCCATAAAACTCAACAGTGGCTAGAAAATCGAACAAAGTACAAATTTGCTGACCTCAGCCAAATCATTGAGAGAAATCAAACAGAGAGTAGCAGAAACAGCATTGGCAGAATAGATAGAAAAATTAACTCCACCGTCAATAGTTGTGGCCCCAGACGGCGCCGGATTACCCTCAGAAACCTGATATCTTCGCAATTTAGGCTGGTCGACAACCACACTAGTCTCCACGTCCGCTCTTCCGTCCCTCCCGACGGCTTTAACTAACGGAAAAGAAGAGGAATTCTGGAAATTCGAAAATGTTTCCGCTTCGGAAGAGAAATTTCTTTTATTCCGTTTCAATTTGAGAAATTCACCACCAACGCCCGCCTTCTTTATTGGATTGAGCAAAGGAACATTGAGGAAGCTCGAAGAAGCAAATTGAACTAACTCCATGGCTTATCGATTGGTCATAAACTCAGCAATATTGGAGCGATGCCTGTTCACTTAGGTGGTAAAGCTAGAAACTTTTACTTACTAGAGGAGGGAGTGAAGTCGCATCATACCATAATGCTGCTGCGAGGGGTCTGCTGTAAGAGTGAAAGGACTAAAAGGAAGAGTTGGATGGGAAAGTTCTAACTTCTAACTAACCTTTCAAAAAAAAAAAAAAGTTCAAATCAAACTGTATGGCCATTGCTCATCTTCCGCCAAATGTTGCACATTAGTCAATGAAAATATCAATGATGTAAAAACCGGTTCAATCGGATTAACCATGATCCACTATCTTCTTCAAACTAATAATTAGGGCTGAGCAAAACCGAACCGGAACCGAAAACCGAACCGAACCGAATGGATTTTGGTCTATTTGGTTCGGTTATTTCGGTTTTCGGTTTATTCGGTTCTGAACCGAAATAAAAGATCGGTTTATTCGGTTCGGTTCGGTTCTTAAAATTAAAAAACCGAAGAAACCGAACCGATCGAAGTTTTTATATATATATATTTTATAGTGTTAATACATCAGAGGGAGCAGCTTGGCTTGGTGGTCTGATAGCATATATAATAACCTGAGGTCACAGGTTCAATCCTGGGAAACTCCCATGTTGTTGAATTGTAATATATAGATTTTAATTTCACGGTGATTCAACATTTTTTCTTATTTGTATGCTTTTAGTGTATAGATTTTAATCTAAATAAAAGGCAATGTATTTTCGAATATCTATTTTGTATGGGTTCAATGGTAGTCCAATTTGTATTTTCGAAATCAATAAATTAGGAAGATATTTTATTTTCGGACATATCATAAATTAACTAATTTTATGTTTCCTCAATAATAAAAATCATTGCAATAATTTTTGAGAGATATTTATTTCATTCAAAGTTACAATTTTTAAATTTCGAGAGATTTTAATTATTTTTTCTTTTAACCTTAAGTTTTAAAAAAAGATAATTAATAAGATAAGAATATATAATTATAAATAATTAGTAAAAATATATTTTATTAAATTATAATAAATATTTTATAAAATCAATGTTAATTATTTTTTTTGTTTGAATAAAAGTTATTGTATCGAGTATAACAAATAAAGTAATATCTTAAATAAAGAGTAAAAAATATAAGATAATTTTTATTTTTATTTTTATTTTTAACAGAAAACTCAAATTCAAATCTCAATCGTCATATCCAAATATTATTTTGGCGTTTTGCCTTTAACGTCAATTACTACTCATATAGGACCAACATCTACTCTACTGTGTTCTTTTTTTTTTTTTTTGGTTAGAACATCTATTAAAAGGCAATATTACTCTAATTTTATCAGGTTGTATATATATATATATAAAGTTGAATAATATTTAACACAAAAAAAAGACTATATTTACAATATTTATTTAAATCTTTTTATTATAATATTTTTTACGAATTAATTCTCAACTAATTAATTTTTAATAAATCCAATAAAATATTTTGATTAGTATTTATTATAGATATAATATAATAAATTTATGTATATTATTTTCATTTTAGTTATTTTAAATGAATTTATTTTTTTGAATATAAATTAATTTAATTTATGGACTCATATAGGTTAAAAGCCCAATAAAAAAAAGCCCATATTGACCCAAAACCGATTGAACCGAACCGAACCGACCGAAATTATTTCGGTTCATTCGGTTTTCGGTTCTATAGAGATCGGTTTCGGTTCGGTTCTTATATTTTCTAAAATTCGGTTTTCGGTTCAATCGGTTCGGTCCAAAACCGAACCGAACCGACCAAATGCTCACCCCTACTAATAATTCTTCGTTAAAAATCATTTTGACTAATACCCACCGAAAAACGATAAATCGAACAGCTAAATGAAGAACAGCCTGAACCAGACCGATTTAAAGGATTTTTCGGTTTTTAATTGATTGTTTTACCGTTTTAAGGGCTTTCAACTGTTTTTTTTTTACTTATTGTTTTGTCCAAATCCTCTATAAAACCACAAACACATTTCTTCTATCTTTTTAATTTATATTGTTAACGATAACTACGAAAAAAATATTTCTAAAGTCCAATCAGGTCGGCCCAATAACGTTCAGTAGAGTCCAAAATTCATTAATAAAAAGGACAAAACATGAGTTGAAAGCTAAGACATAAATGCACGGTGTCCGATCGGAGTGATAGGACGTCCTGTCCTATCTAGTTCACTGACACAAGTAAGCACCCATACCTTCTACCTGCTCCCTGTTATATCGTCGCACACCTACCCAATGCCAGTTATTACGCCCCAAGGTACTCAAGTACACCTCCTAAAGAACTCTTATAAATAGCCTAAAACACAATGACTCCAGGTATTGACTATTTGAGATTCTCTCTCTAAAAGCTACTAACTTAAGTTTCGGAGTGTTAACACCCGAGTCCGACCGAATACTCCTTCTTACAGGTTCGGTCATCCGATCAGATCATCAGCTGTCAGCTCTCCTTCATACAGATAAAGACAAATCGTGCTTTATCTTTGGTGCTTTTGTTGAGAGAAAATGGTAGGTTCGAGATCCAATGAATACGCAGCTTATGGAGAGTATAATCACAACAGTCAGGGCAGATCTAGGCCCTCAGAAAGAAGAGAGAGATCTCTTAGATCCCCTACTAGGGGTAACCTCCTCCTAGATTTCAACGGCGTAGCCATGCAGTAATCGAAAGATACCCCTATTACTATTAGGGATATGTGCGCCGTTCTTAGTGACTTTACTAAAAGCATAGTCCAAACTCTGAAAAAGAAAAAAATGCCCAGGACTTATAAAAGGGGCCATGAAATCGAAGACTTCGGAAGAAGAAGAAATAAGGGGATTTCCATCAACAAGCCAAGAGCTCATGATAATAGGAGGGTGGGAGCCAGAACCCCAGGTAGATATGACAAGGGGAAGGGAATAATGTCGTCAAGCAGAGATTCTTCATACATCCCCAGTAGATCTTCCACCTAGTTCATTGGGGACGATTTGTCTTTCATGTGCACGCCAAATCGCAGCCGCACGAAGGGGGTAGAGTGTCACACCCTTCTCGGAATAGTCTTTTCCGAGACGAAACTTAGCTGAAAGCGGCACGTTTTTTTTTCACCAACTAATTCGAAACACTTAAAATAATTTTACAATTATTCCAGAATCAAATAAAAGTTTTATAAACAAACATTAATCATCAAATCAAAATTTATACTAATCCATAAATCCAAGACAAATAAACATATAACCAAAATACCATTCAAACTTATACCTTAATAGTCTAAGTATATACATGCCAAAGCTTACACTAACAATCACAAAAGTCTTCTCTTCCGATCTGGTCCTTCAATGTACTGTGCTTTCGCAACACTGCAGAACCTGCACGCAGTAAGCACTACGTGCTGAGCATTAAATATGCCTAGTGGTGACTACTAATCCAAGAATTTTCCAACATAAGCATAATTACATACTTTATTCTACTATTATTCTTATTTCATTTAACACTTTCTCTTACTCTTATTAACATTAGTCATGTTATATTAACTCGTATTTTGGTAATCATTGTTCTGTGTTTCTAAACTTTCAACTTTACCTTTTTTTCTTTACGTTAATCTTTACTATAACTTTTACTTTTTATCAGTACTGTCATTTTATCCTTTAGCCATAGCAATTTAATTCTCAATTCATTTGGCGATGTGTAGTGGTACTTGGGTCTTTACTAGTACCAAATTAAACTACTTTTAATTCTTGCTTTACTGGTCAATTATTCAATCTATATTATGACTTCATTTTTTTTCTATTTATTCTATTACTTTACTTTAACTCTAATCTAATAATTACATTACTGTTAAAAGGCTTATAAGCTTCATCGCAAAGCGATATAGCTATTTTGGAGTACTTTGCAGTCAAAATTTTCTTTTCTTCTTTTATACATTATCCAAATTTAATTATCTAATTAAAACTTATATCTTTTACTTTTTCCTCATTGCACAATTCTATGCCTTTATATCGTTTTACTTTTCAGGTAACTTATCTTTCAGAAAAATGTTACCTAAGTATTAAGTTCACTTTTTATCGCTATCATCACTTTTTAACTTTAAGCAGGAAATTAATATTATTTTCCAGACTTGTCATTATCTTTACAGGGATAATGGTACAAGAATTACTAATCACTTAAAGTTATCTTTTTCACGTAAAACAAGATATATTTGAATTTCTTATAAAAGTCTAACTAACCATTGATTTAATATTTTATTCTTATAAAACATTTCTTTTCTTTTTCTTACTAGTTACACTTTCCAGAAATCTTTACAGATTTATTTTGACTTTGCATTTTATTTCAAAGGAATCGTTTCGTTATAACTTTCTGTATTTAATTCAATGAAACAGTACTTATTTATTCATTTCGATGTGCCCCTAATGCAATATAACAGGTTTTTCACAAAGGATATACGGGACTGGACCCAAGGTCCCCGTAGCAGATAGAGAAATGATCTCGAAAGATCAAGTCTCGCAAAACAGATACAGATACATTTTCACAGAAGCTATGGAGATCAAAGATCCCAACCATAGCTAAGCAAGTCGCCATGACTTGCACCGCGGTACAGAGGTATCCCTATGCCTAGCCAATTATATCCAAAACAAGAATCATACTACCTGTCTATCGTTAAGGGCAAACATAATCAATATCATTGCAAACATTTTTGAACATTTAAAACTTTTAATTTCTTTCTTTTATTTACTACTATACTTTATTTTGATCAAATGCACTCTTTTGTGCCTTTGACTAATCAATAGCTTTTTATCCTTTTATTCACTTTCTCTTTTCCAGTCACTTTTGTGAATTATTCTTTGATAATTCACTCAGATACTTAAACTTTAAATTATGGCATTATAATTCATATTTTTCTTGTATTCTTTTGTATAATTCTTTACAAATTACTTTCCATACTTTTAAACCTGCCATTTTTACAATTTTTTCCTTGTTTAGTCCCATTTTCCATTTATTCGGTATGCCGACTTTATTTCGTCGGCGAAATAATTTTATAATTATTTATTCTTTTAATACTTTTTGTTGACTAATTTATTTTGATAAATTAGTCACGTCTTTATTTTTCTACTTTTAGGCAATTACGAACTTAAATACTATAATTTATTATTTTATAACTCAAAAATACATAATTTAACTTTTTCTATTGAATTATTCATTTCAAATGCATAATTACAATTTTGTCATTATAATCATTTATTTTTATTTTTATTTTTATTATACTATTTCTTCCATTATTCATCGTTTATTATTTCTTTTGTTATTTTCGGGTAAAATTTCATTTTAGTCCCCATACTATGGAAACTTTATCTTTTGGCATAGTTAGGTCTCCAAAATTACTATTTTGCCCTTATTACTATATCTTATTTAGTTTTACTCATTAATTATCCACTTTGACAAAATTACCATTTTGCCCCAAAACTTTTATTTTCTTTCATTTAAATCCCTTTTTCTATTTAAAACTCATTTTATTTCTCTTTTATTCACGTATTAGTTTATTTCCATCTTTTCTATTTATTTATGAATTATTTCTCAATAATTCATTATTCTTATTATTTTCATGACCTAATAATTATTTTGAAAAATCGGTCCGTTGACTTTTTATTTCTCGTCATTGATATTAATTTATTTGTCATACTTATTTATTACTTTAGTCATTTTTATACAATTATGCATTGCTATTCCAATTATTTCCATTACACATATACACATAAATATTCCAATAAAATTTCAATAACTTTAATAAATTCTAATAAAATTTATTTATGCATTATTTATTGGTCAATGTCATTTTTCATCAAAATAATCATTGAATTCACAATAAATCACAATTTCCATTTAATACATACAATATGTATAATCTTAAAAATTACCAAATAAATTTTAAATATTCTCTAAAAATTTATAGACATCAATTATCATGTATATTATTATTTTTAACTAACATACATTAATTTAATGCATTTTTCTCATCATTTTCTTTACTTAGGGAATTCGGCCACCAACCTTTTCCACCTTAAAAATTTTATTTCTTTCATTAAAACCTTTAATTCATTTCCTCTCATGTTTCATTTCATTTTTCCTAACATAATTTCACTAATTAACAATTTTACATATTTTTCTCTTAATTACATAATTAAGAAAAATTCATATTAAATGGGAAATTAAGGGATTTGGTAGTCACTTACCTTTTTCTATGCTTAACCTTCCTTAAACTTCATTTTTCTTCACCTAAAACCAAGCAAAACTTCATTCTTCATTGCCATCTCCCTTTGGCCAAAATCTTTAAGCTTTCTAACCTTAATTTTTTGTCCTCAAATGAACAATCCAAGCTCATAATTAGCTTAAAAATCTCAAAAACTATAAGAACACATAAAAAACTCAATTAAAACTACTTGGATTTTTAAGTTCCATCTTACCTTTTTTTCTTTCTTCACTTGATTTCTTGCCTTTCCTTGCTCAAATCTCTTCCTTAAGATCACTAAGGTGATCTAGAGAGATGGAACTTCATCTTTTATGTTGAGGTTTAAGAGAGATTTGGGGTAGAAGAAGAAGGAATCAAAGAGAGAGAGGGAGAGAGAGAATTCGGCCATATCAAGAAGAAGAGGAAGCTGGAGTATTCTGGAGAAAATCTCTAGATTTTTGCCCCTTTTATACCACTCTTATGGGCCCAAAATTGGGCTTAATGAGTGGGCTTAGCCCAATTAAAAATTAAGGCCCAATTATGCCTCCATAAAGTCCAATTCAATTTCTCTCTCTTCCTTACTTCAAATTACTTCAATTTTGATTCCATAATTCTTAAAACATCAAAAATAGGTAGGAAATAAATTTTTGGCTCAATCGGAGTCCGTTATCGGTCCGATTCAAACTTATCGGTCCGATTTGACAACTGCCGGAGTCACCGAAAAATTTCATTCTCATTACCAAAATATTCTACATGAAAATTCATGTAGGCACATAAAATCTGGCGATATTCGGAGTTCGTTTACTATTTTTAATTATTTAAGCAAAATCAAGTCCCTTTTCTTATCAGGGAAATTGACTCGCTACTTTTTTTCGTATTTTTTGACTTTTAGAGGCCCATTTGACCTCAAATTCACTTCAAATTTCAACCATAGACTCACCATGACTATTCCTTTCAAATGGTCCAATAAAATATTTTCAACTTCCGGGTGTCCTCTCGACTTGGAAAATACTATTCACTGTCGGAAAGTACTATTCACGACTGACCCGGTGTTGAGGCCATTACAATTCTCCCCTACTAAAAGAAATTTCGTCCTTGAAATTTACTTATATCATAGAGTAGAGGATACCATTCTATCATTTTATCAAATTTCATTTACATACAATAGTTCTCAAACATATCTTCGTCAATAAGACCCACATGTTTAAAGTTAACCAATCACAATCTTTATCAGTTTCTCTTTCTCCTAAGCAGATCATCCTGAATGTAGATCAATTTCATATCTTAAATCAGATCAAGACTTGCTGATCTTGTTTATACTCCATTGAGTCTAGCAAGAAGGATTTAACATTCTCTTTCTAATATTATCTTAATAAAAGTCAGATCCTATTATAAATAACCATTTTGCACAGTCCCTTATACTTTACCATATTTCTTCTTTAAATATCTGAATTAGCCTCTCGGACTGATTATTAGCCAAGGGTGAATCACTAGGCCAATACTGAGATTAGCACTAGTCTTCCTCTTTAACACTTAACAAATCCAATGACAGATTCTTTCATTACATTATTCAACTTCTAAACAAATACCGTTACAAGTCAGAGCAATTCTCAAACAAGTCTAATGTTCTGCGTCCATATATCGACACATTTAACATTAACTTACATCTGTCACATTCCACTTCCAATTTAGCTTCCAGAATTAAGCTTTTAATCCTGACACACCTGATGATGTCAGGCATTACTATCCCGATGAGCTTCAGTAAGAATCCTTCAATTACCCACAATGACTGTTACATAAATATTTTCTTTCAGAATTATTGTCCTTGCTTGCTGTACAAAATCAGTTTCACTTATTTCCAATTAGACATGCCCCATCTGGAGTCAAATTTAAATTGGCTCTCACAACTTGAAAACCAAGAACATTATCATTAATTACTCATACTTATTCTTCTCATTGATTCATCAATAGGGTCGGTATACTAACAAATTTATTGACATGACCAATATCACACAATAGCCACATCAAAATTGGAATACCATCTTATTTTTTATCTCATTCTTAGGTTGTCCCTATGCTCATCATATTTCCTGTCAGTTCCATCCTATCAAGTGGGGCCTATACATATGATATAATGCATATCAGATGCTGTCAAACAATATGAAATGCCATGCAATGGATGTATGAATTCATGTATGCAGATAGAATACTGTCAAGTATCCTCATATAATGCAGATATCATAGCCCATCCCAGAGCTATGAGAAATACAATCAAATCCCCACTTCCATAAGGATAATCACTGACAGATATATATAGAGCATCTTAAATAACCTTAACTTATAACAAATTGCTCATTAGCATTCTTAAATCAAGGCAATCCAATCAAAGTATCTCCTTATCCCACACAACTTATCAGTACTCATAATACAATTCCTTTTTATTTCTATCACACTCTTTATCTTGTGCTTCTTTTAACTGCTTCTCATCTAAACAGATACTTTAACTCTCACATTTTCACTTAATGTCAGTCAACTTTTCTTTTCCCTGCTTTGATTCTCATGAAATCTCAAGCAGTAATACTTCCATTTTCATTCACTACCATTTCTACCGTGCAAAATCAATCCTTTCATACTTGACAATCTCAGTCAATTGTTAACTCTATCACTTTAATACAAATGGGGAGCAAGTACCCTTCAGTTTATTTAACACTTATCCACTAATATTTGGCATGTATATAAAGACAAACATATCACTTATCCTTATCCCATTCCGATCTTAGAACCGCCTAAACCTTTGCTCTAATACCATAAAATGTCACACCCTTCTCGGAACAGTCATTTCCGAGACGAAACTTAGCTGAAATGGCACGTTTTTTTTCACCAACTAATTCGAAACACTTAAAATAATTTTACAATTATTCCAGAATCAAATAAAAGTTTTATAAACAAACATTAATCATCAAATCAAAATTTATACTAATCCATAAATCCAAGACAAATAAACATATAACCAAAATACCATTCAAACTTATACCTTAATAGTCTAAGTATATACATGCCAAAGCTTACACTAACAATCACAAAAGTCTTCTCTTCCGATTTGGTCCTTCAATGTACTGTGCTTCCGCAACACTCCAGAACCTGCACGCAGTAAGCACTACGTGCTGAGCATTAAATATGCCTAGTGGTGACTACTAATCCAAGAATTTTCCAACATAAGCATAATTACATACTTTATTCTACTATTATTCTTATTTCATTTAACACTGTTCTCTTACTCTTATTAACATTAGTCATGTTATATTAACTCGTATTTTGGTAATCATTGTTCTGTGTTTCTAAACTTTCAACTTTACCTTTTTTTTCTTTACGTTAATCTTTACTATAACTTTTACTTTTTATCAGTACTGTCATTTTATCCTTTAGCCATAGCAATTTAATTATCAATTCATTTGGCGATGTGTAGTGGTACTCGGGTCTTTACTAATACCAAATTAAACTACTTTTAATTCTTGCTTTACTGGTCAATTATTCAATCTATATTATGACTTCATTTTTTTTCTATTTATTCTATTACTTTACTTTAACTCTGATCTAATAATTACATTATGTACTGTTAAAAAAAAGGCTTATAAGCTTCATCGTAAAGCGATATAGCTATTTTGGAGTACTTTGCAGTCAAAACTTTCTTTTCTTCTTTTATACATTATCCAAATTTAATTATCTAATTAAAACTTATATCTTTTACTTTTTACTCATTGCACAATTTTATGCCTTTATGTCGTTTTACTTTTCAGGTAACTTATCTTTCAGAAAAATGTTACCTAAGTATTAAGTTCACTTTTTATCGCTATCATCACTTTTTAACTTTAAGCAAGAAATTAATATTATTTTCCAGACTTGTCATTATCTTTACAGGGATAATGGTACAAGAATTACTAATCAATTAAAGTTATATTTTTCACGTAAAACAAGATATATTTGAATTTCTTATAAAAGTCTAACTAACCATTGATTTAATATTTTATTGTTATAAAACATTTCTTTTCTTTTTCTTACTAGTTACACTTTCCAGAAATCTTTACAGATTTATTTTGACTTTGCATTTTATTTCAAACGAATCGTTTCGTTATAACTTTCTGTATTCAATTCAATGAAACAGTACTTATTTATTCATTTCGATGTGCCCACTAATGCAATATAACAAGTTTTCCACAAAGGATACACGGGACTGGACCCAAGGTCCCACGTAGCAGATAGAGAAATGATCTCGAAAGATCAAGTCTCGCAAAACAGATACATATACATTTTCACAGAAGCTATGGAGATCAAAGATCCCAACCATAGCTAAGCAAGTCGCCATGACTTGCACCGCGGTACAGCGGTGTTCATATGGCTAGCCAATTATATCCAAAACAAGAATCATACTACCTGTCTATCGTTAAGGGCAAACATAATCAATATCATTGCAAACATTTTTGAACATTTAAAACTTTTAATTTCTTTCTTTTATTTACTACTATACTTTATTTTGATCAAATGCACTCTTTTGTGCCTTTGACTAATCAATAACTTTTTATCCTTTTATTCACTTTTTCTTTTTCAGTCACTTTTGTGAATATAATTCATTCAGATACTTAAACTTTAAATTATGGCATTATAATTCATATTTTTCTTGTATTCTTTTGTATAATTCTTTACGAATTACTTTTCATACTTTTAAACCTGTCATTTTTACAATTTTTTCCTTGTTCAGTCCCATTTTCCATTTATTCGGTATGCCAACTTTATTTCGTCGGCGAAATAATTTTATAATTATTTATTCTTTTAATACTTTTTGTTGACTAATTTATTTTGATAAATTAGTCACGTCTTTATTTTTTTACTTTTAGGCAATTACGAACTTAAATACTATAATTTATTATTTTATAACTCAAAAATACATAATTTAACTTTTTCTATTGAATTAATCATTTCAAATGCATAATTACAATTTTGCCATTATGATCATTTATTTCTATTTTTATTATACTATTTCTTCCATTATTCATCGTTTATTATTTCTTTTGTTATTTTCGGGTAAAATTTTATTTTAGTCCCCATACTATGGAAACTTTATCTTTTGGCACAGTTAGGTCTCCAAAATTACTATTTTGCCCTTATTACTATATCTTATTTAGTTTTACTCATTAATTATCCACTTTGACAAAATTACCATTTTGCCCCAAAACTTTTATTTTCTTTCATTTAAATCCCTTTTTCTATTTAAAACTCATTTTATTTCTCTTTTATTCACGTATTAGTTTATTTCCATCTTTTCTATTTATTTATGAATTATTTCTCAATAATTCATTATTCTTATTATTTTCATGACCTAATAATTATTTCGAAAAATCGGTCCGTTGACTTTTTATTTCTCGTCATTGACATTAATTTATTTGTCATACTTATTTATTACTTTAGTCATTTTTATACAATTATGCATTGCTATTCCAATTATTTCCATTATACATATACACATAAATATTCCAATAAAATTTCAATAACTTTAATAAATTCTAATAAAATTTATTTATGCATTATTTATTGGTCAATGTCATTTTTCATCAAAATAATCATTGAATTCACAATAAATCACAATTTCCATTTAATATATACAATATGTATAATCTTAAAAATTCCCAAATAAATTCTAAATATTTTCTAAAAATTTATAGACATCAATTATCATGTATATTATTATTTTTAACTAACATACATTAATTTAATGCATTTTTCTCATCATTTTCTTTACTTAGGGAATTCGGCCACCAACCTTTTTCACCTTAAAAATTTTATTTCTTTCATTAAAACCTTTAATTCATTTCCTCTCATGTTTTATTTCATTTTTCCTAACATAATTTCACTAATTAACAATTTTACATATTTTTCTCTTAATTACATAATTAAAAAAAATTCATATTAAATGGGAAATTAAGGGATTTGGTAGTCACTTACCTTTTTCTATGCTTAACCTTCCTTAAACTTCATTTTTCTTCACCTAAAACCAAGCAAAACTTCATTCTTCATTGCCATCTCCCTTTGGCCGAAATCTTTAAGCTTCCTAACCTCAATTTCTTGTCCTCAAATGAACAATCCAAGCTCATAATTAGCTTCAAAATCTCAAAAACTATAAGAACACATAAAAAAACTCAATTAAAACTACTTGAATTTTTAAGTTCCATCTTACCTCTTTTTCTTTCTTCACTTGATTTCTTGCCTTTCCTTGCTCAAATCTCTTGCTTAAGATCACTAAGGTGATCTAGAGAGCTGGAACTTCATATTTTATGTTGAGGTTTAAGAGAGATTTGGGGTAGAAGAAGAAGGAATCAAAGAGAGAGAGGGAGAGAGAGAATTCGGCCATAGCAAGAAGAAGAGGAAGCTGGAGTATTCTGGAGAAAATCTCTAGATTTTTGCCCCTTTTATACCACTCTTATGGGCCCAAAATTGGGCTTAATGAGTGGGCTTAGCCCAATTAAAAATTAAGGCCCAATTCAATTTCTCTCTCTTCCTTACTTCAAATCACTTTAATTTTGATTCCATAATTCTTAAAACATAAAAAATAGGTAGGAAATAAATTTTTGGCTCAATCGGAGTCCGTTATCGGTCCGATTCAAACTTATCGGTCCGATTTGACAACTGCCGGAGTCACCGAAAAATTTCATTCTCATCACCAAAATATTCTACATGAAAATTCATGTAGGCACATAAAATCTGGCGATATTCGGAGTTCATTTACTATTTTTAATTATTTAAGCAAAATTAAGTTCATTTTCTTATCAGGGAAATTAACTCGCTACTTTTTTCGTATTTTTTGACTTTTGGAGGCCAATTTGACCTCAAATTCACTTCAAATTTCAACCATAGACTCACCATGACTATTCCTTTCAAATGGTCCAATAAAATATTTTCAACTTCCGGGTGTCCTCTCGGCTCGAAAAATACTATTCACTGTCGGAAAGTACTATTCACGACTGACCCGGTGTTGAGGCCATTACACAGAGAGATGAATTTACCTCAATAGCCATGAGCAGGGAGGACAAATGGTTCAAGCAGAAGCTCAAACAGTTTGGCTTGACAGGTTCCAAAAAAGGTGTGTTCGAGGGCAACACTTACGGCAACACAACCTCCCCATTTTGCAGGAAAATCACGGAGTTGGAGCTACCTCCCAGGTGGAGAGACGTTATAATTGATAGGTATACAGGTAAGACTGATCCTGCCACTCATCTTGCAGAATATCTAACGAAAGTGCAGGTGTACACCTACGATGAAAGGATTGCCTGCAGGATACTTCCTATCACTTTGGGAGGAGATGCCCTCACGTGGTTCCACGAGCTTTCGCAGGGGTCAATCACCTTTTTTTGACAACTAAAGGAGCTGTTTATTACACGGTTCATTGTACAAACATGAGCGCCAAAATCTGTGAGCGGTCTGTGCAACCTCTATCAGAGGACTGACGAAAGTCTTCGAGACTACATCGACAGATTTCAAGCCACAATATCAGAGGTGAGGAATGTAAGCGTGGAGATAACATCCACCGCTTTAGCCAATGGCATTGTCGATATGCCGTTATTTAAGTCAATTACAACAAGGCCGCTAACCAGCTTTTTCGATTTAATGAAAAGAGCTAGGTAACACATTCAGCTGGATGATGCCTTGAGGTCCAGCCGAGGCAGAAGGATCAATGTTATGGTCAGGCTCAGCCACCCAGACGGACGATCATTCAATCGCACTCCAATATCCAAACAAATTGCAAGAAGTCAGACAGAGCCTCCACTTCGAGAAATTTGGGAAAAAAAGGAGTCAGAACGATCCATGTCCGATCGGGGTATTGGTCAGCAGGCTCAAACTTTCACTCCGCTCAATATTAATCCCGCACAAGTGTTGATGTGGATCAAGGAAAATTACCAAAAGATGAATCGACCTAAGAAGATGGACGAGAAGAGCAGAAGGACCTGGAACTATAATAAGTACTGCAAGTTTCACAAGAATGTCGGTCACACAACCAACGAATGTCACCAGTTGAAAGAAGAAATTGAGTGACTCTTACAAAGAGGGTATGTAACACCCTTATCGGCTACATAGTTGTGAACACTATATCCTGTATCATTAAGCAAGCTTGCCAGGTTTAATGTTCAAAATATATATTTTCTTTTTTTCAAACTTCAAACATAAATCCGACATATAAACTATACTATTAACACTTTACTGTATACTTAAGAGTATCTTTAAGCAATACAATATTTACTTTTATGAATCATCTGTACATCACATCCTTGTTAGAGTAAATAAGAATCTTGTAATCAAATTGCACTTAACATTAGACTATACTTTCAATCTCTCTTTTGTGTTGGCCATCCCACTGTAGATATCATCCCAGGGAAAAATCCTTACTTGCAACCTACACGGATGAAACACCCGTGCTAAGCTATAAAGCTTAGTGGGGAACAAAAACATGTGGATGACCCCTTTTTAAAGGTCATCAAGATGAAAACCCATATATAGATACATCTTAAAGCAAATAAACCAATCATTATAAACAATATTCACAATAATCTCTCATAATTATATTCTCTTTTGCTATACTTATAACCAATATCAAGCTTACTTTCTAAATTTCTATATGTTACTATTGACCAATTACTTTGAATTATTAGTTGTCAAACATTGATGACTATATTATTCATGTATTAATATCATTTGCCAAACATTTTAATAACTATGCCATATTTCTATCACTTATTTACAAACATTTATAAATACTTCATCTATACTTTATGAGTTCCCACATTTTTATTTTAGTGATCACTTGATATACTTAACTATCTTAGAAGCATGGTACTGTATTCAAATAAATTATATTCCTTGTACCTCTGGATAGTATATTCCATATGTAAATGCCATGTTTCTCATTCGTTTGAATACTTACTATTTTTATTAAACTATTATATCTTTACCTTATATATTTTTTTAACTTTTAAAGCATTTCGATATTAACATTACTTCATCAGTAATCACACTCAGCACACTTTATACATATACATTTATTTAACATGTAATCAATGGATTATAAAATATTGACAAATTTATCAACCTCACGTAGTAAACAATAAAAACATTTTAAAAAAATTAACAGTTAACTTAGCATGCTGGTATTGTATATTGACTGAGAATTCTTCATGCATTTACTCATTTAAGCAATTTTGAACATTTGGAACCAACTATAAATAGCATACATATCATGTGTTACTTGGTAACCTCTATTTATTTAAACTTATGAAATATACAAGCAAATCATGTGAGACATGTAATCAAGCAATATCCTTAACTTTTATATGATGCTTGTTTAATACTTTATACTTTAATGTTTGTACTGTACTTATAGTTTAGCCTGCCTTAGTTCTATCAGTGGATAACGAGAACTATCGATACACTTTAGTATTAAAACGGGAGATATCCGAAGATATCGGATCTATAGACCCAAATGGGGCTAAATTATACTTTAGACCGGTCAAGTAGACCCAAATGGAGTCGCCTAACAACCAAACGGATTGTTCATGATCCAAACGGAATCAAACATACTTTAGACCCAATTGGGCCAAACTATGGCAGCTGCAATTTTCCCTATAAGTGCCTATCTATCCACAATTGAACTCTAGTAGTAGGCAAATATAATCTCTCACTTTATCTTTCTTTAGTTTACTTTTACTCTATTCAATCATATTCGTATATGCAAATGTATACCTTTGTATAACTATGAATAAAAGAATCATATACATGCTCATGTATGGCTATTGAGCAATGTTATTCTTTACTTTGCTCTATTCATCATATACATATAGGTATCTATATATATATTCCTTTATAACTATGAGCAAGATATCATAGACATGTATATGTGTAACTTTATGTAAACCTTTGAACATGCTCACTATTGGGTATTACTATTATGTGCTTGTAATCTTATTCAATCATGTAACTATTTCGTATAACAAGATTGTACCTATATTATACTGTTTGCACCTGTGCATAATCTGATGGAATATGACATGGTATGCACATAAAGATCACGCAGCGGAAAACAATAAAATTTGATCATACATGCCATACAATTCCATGACAAGAATCGAAACATGCAATTTTCGGGTTTTAAATCTTACAACTTTAGATGCCTTTAAAACTTGATTTTGATGATGATTGGCAACCAATGAGGATATCTTAGCCTTAGACCTTCACCACCAATGCAAGGAACAGCCTTTACGCCACTCCTCTCTATTCTCACACACACACTTGCAAAGATAGCTTAAAACCGAGATTGTTAGCTCTCAAAATAAGTATTGTGTAATGGCTATGGTTGAAGCTACAAAATTTGATTTTGTACTTCTCTTAAGTTGCTATTACTACCCAAGAACACAAGAATGAGGAACAATCCTTTCTCCTTGTGAAAATTGGCCAAAAGAATTTTGTGAGAGAGCAGAGAGGAGAAAGAGAAAATCACGCCAAAACCATAGAAGAACTAGGGTTTCACGTTTTTTCCTTTCAATAAATATTATCTCATTATGTAAGTGATTAATCTAAAATCTACTACCTCAAGATAATTTATTTTAGCCTTAATCACTTCCTTAAAATAAGTAATATATATTGATTCAAACTCCTTTGATTTAATCCAAGATAAATACATAAGACATTTAATCAAATAATATCACTTAATAAAGAAATTCAAATGTGCCGAAATTCCTTCAATATTTATCTTGGATTTCGGCTTAAGACATCCCTTAATTAAGTGTTTTAATTTGATTTAAATATCATTAGGATTTAATACTCAATTAACTTAATTAATACAAGATAATTAATTGAAATTAAACCATGTGGGCTGAATCTCTCTCTCTCATGGGCCAAGGTCCAATAGCATTTATAATGCCCATTACATATATTAATTTGACTTTAATTAAAAGCCCAAATTAATGCCCAATACTTTTTTTTAAATATTTTAAGCCCAATGCTTTGTGTGCGATCCTATAGGTCCATTTAATGTTGGCAATGAATTAATAAATTAATTCAAAAGCTATATATATTCTCTAGCAAGATATTATAGCATTCCAAATTAAATGAAAATGCATATGGCATTTAGTGACCTAATGCAATTTTGCATAGTCCCTTATCCATAAATATCAGAATTAATATAAGGCATGGAACTAGTCATCCTTATATATATATTAATTCCTTTCTTGATATTCCAGTGACATTGAACTCTCAGATAAAAAATGATTATTCATTATTTCATCTCGATATGGCCACACACTTCTCAGTTCACTGATCAAGTGGCCGATAATATTTTTCTCTCTTATTGAGAGGGGTAATCCCTTCACTTCTCTCATGCTCTCTAACATGAATCAATGCATACCCAAGCATACCCGTACTTTTCACTCTGTTACGAGCACGTTACGTGTATGTCAAAGCACATAGTAATTCATAAAGAGTTTCATAGAGATTTTAGGTCTAAGAACTCCGATACAAAACTTGCATATGAGAAACACTTATGACTTGTACCATGTAGTGTTCTCATGAACGGATCAAATCCAGATACCATGTTCTTTAACATGTATCTATGATCTCTAATTGACAGTCTTGTCCTAATGATCCGTAAGACAGAACTCATAATATCAGAGAGAGCATACTAGTCTTAATTCATTTGTTATTCCCATAACAAATGACTGACTAGGGATATTTATAATGAAGTCTCATTTTTTTCAAGGTCTTACAACCATGTGCCTCACACATGATAACTTAAACTGATACAACATTCTTGGATAGTTCTATCAATTGATATACACAGGAATACAATAGATAAAACAAATGCCTCATTTATTAACTAAAGTGTTTTATTACAATGCATTGGGGCTAGGGCTTACACTAACAATCTCCCACTAGCACTAGTTCCAATTGGGCATAGCCCTAAGACCGAATGCTCTCAAATGAGCTTCGTGCAGATTTGGATGCAACTGTTTCGTCAAACGATCTGCTACATTGTCTTCACTTGCTATCTTGCTAACCTTGACGTCCCCACGATCAATGATCTCTCTGATAAGGTGGTACCTTCTAAGTATGTGTTTGGATTTCTGGTGTGATCAGGGCTTCTTGGCCTGTGCGATGGCCCCGTTGTTTTCACACAAAATTTCTAATGGATCTAGGATGCTTGGGACCACTCCTAATCCAGAAATGAAATTTTTAATCTAAACAGCCTCTTTTGCAGCCTCACTCGTTGCAATATACTCAGATTTTATAGTTGAGTCAACAACAGTCTCTTGCTTCGAGCTTCTCCAACTGACAGCACCACCATTCAAAACAAAAACAAACCCAGATTGCAATCTAGAATCCTAAGTGCTGGTCTGAAAAGTAGCATCGGCATAACCTTATATGATGAGCTCTTCTTGACCACTATACACTAAGAAGTGATCCTTAGTGCTTCGCAGGTACTTTAGAATCCCTTTTACAGCAGACCAGTGCTTCTCACCAGGGTCTTGCTGAAACCTATTGGTTATACTCAGTGCATGAGCAACATCCAACCTAGTACATAACATAGCGAACATGATAGATCCAACATCAGATGTATATGAGATTCTACTCATGTTGTCCCTTTCCTCTTTGGTTTTAGGGCACTGTTCTTTAGTCAAAGAAAATCCCAAAGCCAAAGGTATGTACCCTTTCTTTGAGTCTCCCATACTAAAACGCTTTAGTACTTTGTCTATGTACTTTTCTTGACTTAGTCCCAAAAGCCGATTCGATCTATCTCTATAGATTTGAATACCAAGTATTGTCTCGGCTTCACCTAAGTCTTTCATTGAGAAATATTTTCCTAACCATTGCTTAACCTTTTGCAATGTTGGAATGTCATTCCCAATGAGAAGGATGTCGTCCACATATAGGACCAGAAATACTACTATGCTTCCACTAACCTTCTTGTACACACAAGGTTCATCTTCGTTCTTAATGAAGTTAAATTTTTTGACTGCCTCATAAAAACGAAGATTCCAACTTCGGGATGCTTGCTTTAATCCATAAATGGATTTTTGAAGCTTGCAAAACTTCTTAGGATGCTTGGGATTGACAAAACCCTTAGGCTATGTCATATACACATGCTCAAGTAAATTTTCATTGAGGAAAGCAGTTTTGACATCCATTTGTCATATCTCATAATCATGATATGCAGCTATGGCAAGTAAGATCCTAATGGACTTGAGCATGACTACAGGCAAAAAGGTCTCGTCATAGTCTACACCATGAGTTTGTCGAAAACCTTTTGCTACTAGTCTACCTTTATAGGTCTTATCAGCTTTGAGTTTGAATAGCCATTTGCATTCAATTACCTTAGTACCTTCTGGTGGATCAACCAAGGTCCAAACCTGGTTATCGTACATTGATTGCATCTCGAATTTTATGGCTTCAAGCCAATTTTCCGAGTCTGGGCTCTCAATAGCTTCTCGGTAGGTAGTAGGATCCTCACGATCTACTAACTCAACAGTGTCACTGTCAGTGATTAGAAATCCATATCTCTCAATCTCCTGACGTACCCTACCAGACCTTCTAGGTTCTTGTGTAATGGGTTCTTGTTCCACAACTAGTTGTGTCACACCCTACTCGTAACAGTCTTTTCTGATGCGGACTAAACCGAAACCGTAAGTTTTTTTTTTTTTCAAAAACTTTCCAATCGAATGATAGCTTTAAAAACATTTTAAGACATATATAAGATAACTTCGATCCAATAATATAAACCAATCATTCATTCGATAACAATCATGAAATACACTCAAAATACAGTTCAGTATTTTACCTTAATAGTCTAAGTATATACATGCTATAAGCTTAAACAATCTGACACTAAAATCTTCTTTTCCGATTTGGACCTTCAATGTACTGTGCTCCCGAACACATCAGAACCTGCACGCAGTAAACACTACGTGCTGAGCATTAAATATGCCCAGTGGTGACTACTAATCCAAGAATTTCCCAAGAATAAGCATAATTTCGTAATTTAAGCTTCTATTATCTTTACTTCATTAAGCATTTCATTTTATTTCAGTTATCAGTATTCATGTTTTTAATTCGTATTTTGATATCCATTGTTCTTTTGTTTCAAAACTTTTTACTGTACTTACAGTATCTTTTTAGGTAGATCAATATCAGATTTACCATTTATCTTTACGTTAATCTTTACTATAGCTTTTACTTTTTATCAATACTTCCATTTTATCCTTTAGCTGTAGCAATTAAATTATCATTTCATTTAGCGATATGTATTGGTACTCGTGTCTTTACTAGTACCAAAATAAATTATTTACATTCCTGTTTTAATGTTCAATTATTCAGTTTGAACTCTCATTGTACTTCTTGCTATTTATTCTTTTATTTTTGTTTCGACTCTTAACCAATAAATACATTACTAATTAATAGCTTTTGAGCTTTATTGCAAAGTGATATAAGTATTTCGGGACACTTTGCAGTATTTTCTTTCCTTCATTCTTATACATATTACTTTCGTTCAAATATTAATTAAGACATAAGTCTTTTATTTTTTTTTCTCATCGGTCCATCATATGTCTTTCTATTGTTTTACTTTTTAAATAACATTTCTTTCAGACAGACATTTCATAAGCATTAAATTCACTTCATGTCACAATCATTACTTTTAACTTTAAACATGAAATTAATATTGTTTTTCAAATTTATTACTTTTCACAATAGTAATTGGTACGAGAAATACCAATTAATCAAATTTATCCTTTTCACGAAAAACACAATACATTCTGAATTCTTATAAAACTTTTCTTTTCTTTTTCTTACTAATTACACTTTACAGAAATCTTTACAGATTTATCTTAATTTTGCATTTTCTTTCAAACGAATCGTTTTCGTTATAACTTTTCATATATTCAATTCAATTAAGCAATACTTATTTATTCATTTCAATGTGCCCCTAATGCAATATAACAGGTTTTCCACAAAGGATACACGGGACTGGACCCAAAGGTCCCACGTAGCAGATAGAGAAATGATCTCGAAAGATCAAGTCTCACATAACAGATACAGATACAGATACACTTTCACAGAAGCTATGGAGATCAAAGATCCCAACCATAGCTAAGCAAGTCGCCATGACTTGCACCGCGGTACAGAGGTGTCCCTATGGCTAGCCAATTATATCCAAAACAAGAATCATACTACCTGTCTATCGCTAAGGGCAAACATAATCAGTCATATTTGTAAACGTTTTTGAACATTTAAAACTCTTTAATTTCTTCCTTTTATTTGTTACTATACTTTATTCGAATCAAATGCACTCTTTTGTGCATTTGACTGTTCAATAGCTTTTTATCCTTTTATTCACTTTCTCTTTTCCAGTCACTTTTGTGAATTATTCTTCGATAATTCACTCAGATACTTAAACTTTTCCAGCTTTTGTACATATTATAAATTATGAATTATGGCATTATAATTCACAATTTTCTTTGTATTCTTTTTATATTATTCTTTGCGAATTATTCTCTAATAATTCAATGATTGACTTCTTAATCTTTTACTGTTCAAACTTTTTAATCATTCGGTATGCCAACGTTCATTTCATCAGCGAATTATTTCTATAGTCATTTACTCCTTTAATACTTTTTATTGACTAATTTATTTTGATAAATTAGTCACGTCTTTATTTTCTCTACTTTTAGGCAATTAGAAACTTAATTAATATCAATTATTATCTTATGCCTCACATAAACATAATTTGACTTTATCTATCAATTTATTCATTTCAAATATATAATTACAATTTTGCCATTATGATCATTTATTTTCATTTTTATTTTATAATTTCTTCCGTTATTCATCCTTTATCCTTTATTTTATCATATTCAAGTAAAATTACATTTTGGTCCTTAAACCACGGAAATTCCATCTTTCGAAACCGTTAGGCCTCCGAAATTACCATTTTACCCTTGTTAAGTATTTCGTACTTATTTTTACGCGTTAATTACTTACTTTGGCAAAATTACCATTTTGCCCCCAAAACTTTTATTTTCTTTCATTTAAGTCCTTTTTCTATTTAAAACTCATTTTATCTTTCTTTTATTTACGTATTAATTTATTTCCATCATTTTCATTTATTTATGAATTATTTTCTAATAATTCATTATTCTTATTATTTCACGACCTAATAATTATTTCGAAAAAATCCGTCGGTTGACTTTTTATTTCTCGTCATTGACATTAATTTATTTTTCATATTTAGTCATCACTTTAGTCATGTTTATACAATTATGCATTGCTATTTCAATTATTTTCATTATACATATACACATAAAAATTCCAATAAAATTTCAATAACTTTAATAAATTCTAATAAAATTTATTTTTGCATTATTTATTGGTCAATGTCATTTTTCATCAAAATAATCATTTAATTCACAATAAATCACAATTTTCATTTAATACATACAATATGTATAATCTTAAAAATTCCCAAATTAATTCTAAATATTCTCTAAAAATTTATAGACATCAATTATCATGTCTACAATTAAATTAAGTTACCATACATTATTTTCATGCATTTTCCTTACCATTTCTTCTCACTAATATTTCGGCCACCATTCTTTTCCTACCTTAAAATTTTTCTTTCTTTCATTTTCACTTTTCATTCATCATTTCTCTAATCCAATTGCAATTACCCTAACATAATTGCATCAATTAACAATTTTACACATTATTATTTTTGTTACATAATCAAGAAAAATTCATATTAAATGGGAAATTAAGGGATTTTGTAGTCACTTACCTCTTTCCATGCTTAACCTTCCTTAAACTTCATTTCTCTTCACTTAGCACAAGGCACAACATCTTCCATCAACCAAAAACAATCTTGGACGAAATTACCCTTCACCAAAACACCATGATTTCATTCTTTTCAGCTCAAAATAACATCAAAAATGAAATCTAGGCACCCTAAAACATAAATAGGCACCTAAGAAAAGAATTTAACCCAATGGTTTCACTTACCTCAAATTAAACCCTAAACTCTCCCTCTTGAATTTCTTTGATTTTTCTTCCTTCTTTTGAAGAGAGGAGGGCACTAAACTTAATTAAAAAGGTAGAAATCACTATTTGATAGCTTGATTTGGTGTGAAATTGAGAGAAGAGAAGAGAAAAGCTTAACAAAAATGGTGGAAGAGTTGGTCGGCCAAGAAGAAAACGTGGAGAAGAAGATGAGGCTGTTGTTCCAGATATTTTCATCTATTTAAATCTCCTTTAAGTGTGTGTAATGGGCTTGGGTTGAGTTTTGGGCTTAACTATTAATTAAAGCCCAATAATAACTTAATTCAAAGCCCAAATGATTTCTCCCATTTTCTTACTCCAAATCACTCCAAATTTGATTCCATAATTTTTATCACATCAAAAATAGATAGGATATAAATTTTTGGCTCAATCGGAGTCCGTTATCGGTCCGATTCGACAACTGTCGACATCGCCGAAAAATTCATTTTTTTACACCAAAATATTCTTCATAAAATTTCATTAAGAACTGCAAAATATGGCAATATTCGAAGGTCATTTACTATTTTTAATTATTTGTGCAAAATCAAGTCCCCTTCCCTACCAGGGAAATTGACTCGCTATCTTTTTCGTATTTTTGACTTATGGAGGCTCATTTGACCTCAAATTCACTTCAAATTTCAACCGTAGACTCACAATGACTATTCCTTTCAAATAGTCCAATAAAATATTTTCGAATTCCGGGTGTCCTTTCGGGCCCGAAAAACACTATTCACTGCCGGAAAGTACTATTCACAGCTGACCCGGTGTTGAGGCCATTACAATTCTCCCCTACTAAAAGAAATTTCGTCCTCGAAATTTACTCATAGCACAGAGTAGATGATACCATACTATCATTTAATCAAATTTTCATCTACATATAATAGTTCCAAACATATCATCCTGAATGTCAATTCCTTTCATATCTTGAATCAAATCAAAACTCGTTAACTTATTTGTACTCCAATAAGTCCACGTATAAAGGATTTAACATTTTCTTCCTAACATTGTCTCTACCAGAATCAGATCTTACAATAGATATTCATTTTTCACAGTCCCGTGTACTATACTATATTCCTTCTTTTAATAGTGGAATTAGCTCCTTGAACTCATCATTAGTCAATGGTGAATCTCTAGGCCAACGCTGAGATTATCACCAGTCTTCCTCTTTGATACTTAACAAATCCGTTAACAGATTCTTTAATCATGTTATTCCATTTCTAAACAAATACCATTACAAGTTAGAGCAATTCTTTAATAAGTCTATTGTTCTGCGTCCATATATCGACGTATTTAACATTTACTTACACCTGTCACAATCCACTTCCAGTCTAGCTTCCAAAATTAAGCTTTTAATCTTGACACACCTAATGATGTCAGGCATTACTATCTCGATGAGTTTCAGTAAGAATCCTTCAATTACTCACAATGACTGTTACCTAAACATTATCATTAACCATTTACACTTATCATTTCCATCGATTCATCAAAATGGTCGGTATGCTGACAAATTTATTGACATGATTAATATCTCACAATGGTCACATCAAAATTGGAATACCATTTTATTTCTTATCTCATTCTTAGGTTGTCCCTATGCTCATCATATCTCCTGTCAGTTCCATCCTATCAAGTGGGGCCTATACATATGATTTAATGCATATCAGATGCTGTCAAACAATATGAAATGCCATGCAATGAATGTATGAATTCATGTATGCAGATAGAATACTGTCAAGTATCCTCATATAATGCAGATATCATAGCCCATCCCAGAGCTATGAGAAATACAATCAAATCCCCACTCCTATAAGGAAATCACTGGCAGATATATATATATATAGCATCTTAAACAACCTTAACTTATAACAATTTGCTCACTAGCATTCTTAAACCAAGACAATCCGATCAAGATATCTCCTTATCCTGAGCAATTTATCTATACTCACAATACAATTCCTTTTTATTTCTATTACACTCTTATTTTTGTACTTCTTATAACTGTTTCTCATCCATATAGATACTTAATCTCTCATATTTTTACTTAATGTCAGTCAACTTTTCCTTTTCCCTGCTTTGACTCTCATGAGATCTCAAGCAGCAATACTCCCATTCTCATTTACTACCATTTCTACCGTGTGAAATCAATCTTTTTATACTTGACAACCTCAGTCAAATATCAACTCTTTCACTTTAATACAAATAGGGGAGCAAGTACCCTTCAGTTTAGTCAACACTTATCCACTTACAATTGGCATGTATATACAGACAAACCTATCACTTATCCTTATCCCACTCCGATCTTAGAACCGCCTAAACCTTTGCTCTGATACCATAAAATGTCACACCCTACTCGTAACAGTCTTTTCTGATGCGGACTAAACCGAAACCGTAAGTTTTTTTTTTTTTTCAAAAACTTTCCAATCGAATGATAGCTTTAAAAACATTTTAAGACATATATAAGATAACTTCAATCCAATAATATAAACCAATCATTCATTCGATAACAATCATGAAATACACTCAAAATACAGTTCAGTATTTTACCTTAATAGTCTAAGTCTATACATGCTATAAGCTTAAACAATCTGACACTAAAATCTTCTTTTCCGATCTGGACCTTCAATGTACTGTGCTACCGAACACATCAGAACCTGCACGCAGTAAACACTACGTGCTGAGCATTAAATATGCCCAGTGGTGACTACTAATCCAAGAATTTCCCAAGAATAAGCATAATTTCGTAATTTAAGCTTCTATTATCTTTACTTCATTAAGCATTTCATTTTATTTCAGTTATCAGTATTCATGTTTTTAATTCGTATTTTGATATCCATTGTTCTTTTGTTTCAAAACTTTTTACTGTACTTACAGTATCTTTTTAGGTAGATCAATATCAGATTTACCATTTATCTTTACGTTAATCTTTACTATAGCTTTTACTTTTTATCAATACTTCCATTTTATCCTTTAGCCGTAGCAATTAAATTATCATTTTATTTAGCGATATGTATTGGTACTCGTGTCTTTACTAGTACCAAAATAAATTATTTGCATTCCTGTTTTAATGTTCAATTATTCAGTTTGAACTCTCATTGTACTTCTTGCTATTTATTCTTTTATTTTTGTTTCGACTCTTAACCAATAAATACATTACTAATTAATAGCTTTTGAGCTTTATTGCAAAGTGATATAAGTATTTCGGGACACTTTGCAGTATTTTCTTTCCTTCATTCTTATACATATTACTTTCGTTCAAATATTAATTAAGACATAAGTATTTTATTTTTTTTTCTCATCGGTCCATCATATGTCTTTCTATTGTTTTACTTTTTAAATAACATTTCTTTCAGACAGACATTTCATAAGCATTAAATTCACTTCATGTCACAATCATTACTTTTAACTTTAAACATGAAATTAATATTGTTTTTCAAATTTATCACTTTTCACAATAGTAATTGGTACGAGAAATACCAATTAATCAAATTTATCCTTTTCACGAAAAACACAATACATTCTGAATTCTTATAAAACTTTTCTTTTCTTTTTCTTACTAATTACACTTTACAGAAATCTTTACAGATTTATCTTAATTTTGCATTTTCTTTCAAACGAATCGTTTTCGTTATAACTTTTCATATATTCAATTCAATTAAGCAATACTTATTTATTCATTTCAATGTGCCCCTAATGCAATATAACAGGTTTTCCACAAAAGATACACGGGACTGGACCCAAAGGTCCCACGTAGTAGATAGAGAAATGATCTCGAAAGATCAAGTCTCACATAACAGATACAGATACAGATACACTTTCACAGAAGCTATGGAGATCAAAGATCCCAACCATAGCTAAGCAAGTCGCCATGACTTGCACCGCGGTACAGAGGTGTCCCTATGGCTAGCCAATTATATCCAAAACAAGAATCATACTACCTGTCTATCGCTAAGGGCAAACATAATCAGTCATATTTGTAAACGTTTTTGAACATTTAAAACTCTTTAATTTGTTCCTTTTATTTGTTACTATACTTTATTCGAATCAAATGCACTCTTTTGTGCCTTTGACTGTTCAATAGCTTTTTATCCTTTTATTCACTTTCTCTTTTCCAGCCACTTTTGTGAATTATTCTTCGATAATTCACTCAGATACTTAAACTTTTCCAGCTTTTGTACATATTATAAATTATGAATTATGGCATTATAATTCACAATTTTCTTTGTATTCTTTTTATATTATTCTTTGCGAATTATTCTCTAATAATTCAATGATTGACTTCTTAATCTTTTACTGTTCAAACTTTTTAATCATTCGGTATGCCAACGTTCATTTCGTCAGCGAATTATTTCTATAGTCATTTACTCCTTTAATACTTTTTATTGACTAATTTATTTTGATAAATTAGTCACGTCTTTATTTTCTCTACTTTTAGGCAATTAGGAACTTAATTAATATCAATTATTATCTTATGCCTCACATAAACATAATTTGACTTTATCTATCAATTTATTCATTTCAAATACATAATTATAATTTTGCCATTATGATCATTTATTTTCATTTTTATTTTATAATTTCTTCCATTATTCATCATTTATCCTTTATTTTATCATATTCAAGTAAAATTACATTTTGGTCCTTAAACCACGGAAATTCCATCTTTCGAAACCGTTAGTCCTCCGAAATTACCATTTTACCCTTGTTAAGTATTTCGTACTTATTTTTACGCGTTAATTACTTACTTTGGCAAAATTACCATTTTGCTCCCAAAACTTTTATTTTCTTTCATTTAAGTCCTTTTTCTATTTAAAACTCATTTTATCTTTCTTTTATTTACGTATTAATTTATTTCCATCATTTTCATTTATTTATGAATTATTTTCTAATAATTCATTATTCTTATTATTTCACGACCTAATAATTATTTCGAAAAAATCCGTCGGTTGCTTTTTATTTCTCGTCATTGACATTAATTTATTTTTCATATTTAGTCATCACTTTAGTCATGTTTATACAATTATGCATTGCTATTTCAATTATTTTCATTATACATATACACATAAAAATTCCAATAAAATTTCAATAACTTTAATAAATTCTAATAAAATTTATTTTTGCATTATTTATTGGTCAATGTCATTTTTCATCAAAATAATCATTTAATTCACAATAAATCACAATTTTCATTTAATACATACAATATGTATAATCTTAAAAATTCCCAAATTAATTCTAAATATTCTCTAAAAATTTATAGACATCAATTATCATGTCTACAATTAAATTAAGTTACCATACATTATTTTCATGCATTTTCCTTACCATTTCTTCTCACTAATATTTCGGCCACCATTCTTTTCCTACCTTAAAATTTTTCTTTCTTTCATTTTCACTTTCCATTCATCATTTCTCTAATCCAATTGCAATTACCCTAACATAATTGCATCAATTAACAATTTTACACATTATTATTTTTGTTACATAATCAAGAAAAATTCATATTAAATGGGAAATTAAGGGATTTTGTAGTCACTTACCTCTTTCCATGCTTAACCTTCCTTAAACTTCATTTCTCTTCACTTAGCACAAGGCACAACATCTTCCATCAACCAAAAACAATCTTGGACGAAATTACCCTTCACCAAAACACCATGATTTCATTCTTTTCAGCTCAAAATAACATCAAAAATGAAATCTAGGCACCCTAAAACATAAATAGGCACCTAAGAAAAGAATTTAACCCAATGGTTTCACTTACCTCAAATTAAACCCTAAACTCTCCCTCTTGAATTTCTTTGATTTTTCTTCCTTCTTTTGAAGAGAGGAGGGCACTAAACTTAATTAAAAAGGTAGAAATCACTATTTGATAGCTTGATTTGGTGTGAAATTGAGAGAAGAGAAGAGAAAAGCTTAACAAAAATGGTGGAAGAGTTGGTCGGCCAAGGAGAAAACGTGGAGAAGAAGATGAGGCTGTTGTTCCAGATATTTTCATCTATTTAAATCTCCTTTAAGTGTGTGTAATGGGCTTGGGTTGAGTTTTGGGCTTAACTATTAATTAAAGCCCAATAATAACTTAATTCAAAGCCCAAATGATTTCTCCCATTTTCTTACTCCAAATCACTCCAAATTTGATTCCATAATTTTTATCACATCAAAAATAGATAGGATATAAATTTTTGGCTCAATCGGAGTCCGTTATCGGTCCGATTCGACAACTGTCGACATTGCCGAAAAATTCATTTTTTTACACCAAAATATTCTTCATAAAATTTCATTAAGAACTGCAAAATATGGCAATATTCGAAGGTCATTTACTATTTTTAATTATTTGTGCAAAATCAAGTCCCCTTCCCTACCAGGGAAATTGACTCGCTATCTTTTTCGTATTTTTGACTTATGGAGGCTCATTTGACCTCAAATTCACTTCAAATTTCAACCGTAGACTCACAATGACTATTCCTTTCAAATAGTCCAATAAAATATTTTCGAATTCCGGGTGTCCTTTCGGGCCCGAAAAACACTATTCACTGCCGGAAAGTACTATTCACAGCTGACCCGGTGTTGAGGCCATTACAATTCTCCCCTACTAAAAGAAATTTCGTCCTCGAAATTTACTCATAGCACAGAGTAGATGATACCATACTATCATTTTATCAAATTTTCATCTATATATAATAGTTCCAAACATATCATCCTGAATGTCAATTCCTTTCATATCTTGAATCAAATCAAAACTCGTTAACTTATTTGTACTCCAATAAGTCCACGTATAAAGGATTTAACATTTTCTTCCTAACATTGTCTCTACCAGAATCAGATCTTACAATAGATATTCATTTTTCACAGTCCCGTTTACTATACTATATTCCTTCTTTTAATAGCGGAATTAGCTCCTCGAACTCATCATTAGTCAATGGTGAATCTCTAGGCCAACGCTGAGATTATCACCAGTCTTCCTCTTTGATACTTAACAAATCCGTTAACAGATTCTTTAATCATGTTATTCCATTTCTAAACAAATACCATTACAAGTTAGAGCAATTCTTTAATAAGTCTATTGTTCTGCGTCCATATATCGACGTATTTAACATTTACTTACACCTGTCACAATCCACTTCCAGTCTAGCTTCCAAAATTAAGCTTTTAATCTTGACACACCTAATGATGTCAGGCATTACTATCTCGATGAGTTTCAGTAAGAATCCTTCAATTACTCACAATGACTGTTACCTAAACATTATCATTAACCATTTACACTTATCATTTCCATCGATTCATCAAAATGGTCGGTATGCTGACAAATTTATTGACATGATTAATATCTCACAATGGTCACATCAAAATTGGAATACCATTTTATTTCTTATCTCATTCTTAGGTTGTCCCTATGCTCATCATATCTCCTGTCAGTTCCATCCTATCAAGTGGGGCCTATACATATGATATAATGCATATTAGATGCTGTCAAACAATATGAAATGCCATGCAATGAATGTATGAATTCATGTATGCAGATAGAATACTGTCAAGTATCCTCATATAATGCAGATATCATAGCCCATCCCAGAGCTATGAGAAATACAATCAAATCCCCACTCCTATAAGGAAATCACTGGCAGATATATATATATATATATAGCATCTTAAACAACCTTAACTTATAACAATTTGCTCACTAGCATTCTTAAACCAAGACAATCCGATCAAGATATCTCCTTATCCTGAGCAATTTATCTATACTCACAATACAATTCCTTTTTATTTCTATTACACTCTTATTTTTGTACTTCTTATAGCTGTTTCTCATCCATATAGATACTTAATCTCTCACATTTTTACTTAATGTCAGTCAACTTTTCCTTTTCCCTGCTTTGACTCTCATGAGATCTCAAGCAGCAATACTCCCATTCTCATTTACTACCATTTCTACCGTGTGAAATCAATCTTTTTATACTTGACAACCTCAGTCAAATATCAACTCTTTCACTTTAATACAAATAGGGGAGCAAGTACCCTTCAGTTTAGTCAACACTTATCCACTTACAATTGGCATGTATATACAGACAAACCTATCACTTATCCTTATCCCACTCCGATCTTAGAACCGCCTAAACCTTTGCTCTGATACCATAAAATGTCACACCCTACTCGTAACAGTCTTTTCTGATGCGGACTAAATCGAAACCGTAAGTTTTTTTTTTTTCAAAAACTTTCCAATCGAATGATAGCTTTAAAAACATTTTAAGACATATATAAGATAACTTCAATCCAATAATATAAACCAATCATTCATTCGATAACAATCATGATATACACTCAAAATACAGTTCAGTATTTTACCTTAATAGTCTAAGTATATACATGATATAAGCTTAAACAATCTGACACTAAAATCTTCTTTTCCGATCTGGACCTTCAATGTACTGTGCTCCCGAACACATCAGAACCTGCACGCAGTAAACACTACGTGCTGAGCATTAAATATGCCCAGTGGTGACTACTAATCCAAGAATTTCCCAAGAATAAGCATAATTTCGTAATTTAAGCTTCTATTATCTTTACTTCATTAAGCATTTCATTTTATTTCAGTTATCAGTATTCATGTTTTTAATTCGTATTTTGATATCCATTGTTCTTTTGTTTCAAAACTTTTTACTGTACTTACAGTATCTTTTTAGGTAGATCAATATCAGATTTACCATTTATCTTTACGTTAATCTTTACTATAGCTTTTACTTTTTATCAATACTTTCATTTTATCCTTTAGCCGTAGCAATTAAATTATCATTTTATTTAGCGATATGTATTGGTACTCGTGTCTTTACTAGTACCAAAATAAATTATTTACATTCCTGTTTTAATGTTCAATTATTCAGTTTGAACTCTCATTGTACTTCTTGCTATTTATTCTTTTATTTTTGTTTCGACTCTTAACCAATAAATACATTACTAATTAATAGCTTTTGAGCTTTATTGCAAAGTGATATAAGTATTTCGGGACACTTTGCAGTATTTTCTTTCCTTCATTCTTATACATATTACTTTCGTTCAAATATTAATTAAGACATAAGTATTTTATTTTTTTTTTCTCATCGGTCCATCATATGTCTTTCTATTGTTTTACTTTTTAAATAACATTTCTTTCAGACAGACATTTCATAAGCATTAAATTCACTTCATGTCACAATCATTACTTTTAACTTTAAACATGAAATTAATATTGTTTTTCAAATTTATCACTTTTCACAATAGTAATTGGTACGAGAAATACCAATTAATCAAATTTATCCTTTTCACGAAAAACACAATACATTCTGAATTCTTATAAAACTTTTCTTTTCTTTTTCTTACTAATTACACTTTACAGAAATCTTTACAGATTTATCTTAATTTTGCATTTTCTTTCAAACGAATCGTTTTCGTTATAACTTTTCATATATTCAATTCAATTAAGCAATACTTATTTATTCATTTCAATGTGCCCCTAATGCAATATAACAGGTTTTCCACAAAGGATACACGGGACTGGACCCAAAGGTCCCACGTAGCAGATAGAGAAATGATCTCGAAAGATCAAGTCTCACATAACAGATACAGATACAGATACACTTTCACAGAAGCTATGGAGATCAAAGATCCCAACCATAGCTAAGCAAGTCGCCATGACTTGCACCGCGGTACAGAGGTGTCCCTATGGCTAGCCAATTATATCCAAAATAAGAATCATACTACCTGTCTATCGCTAAGGGCAAACATAATCAGTCATATTTGTAAACGTTTTTGAACATTTAAAACTCTTTAATTTCTTCCTTTTATTTGTTACTATACTTTATTCGAATCAAATGCACTCTTTTGTGCCTTTGACTGTTCAATAGCTTTTTCTCCTTTTATTCACTTTCTCTTTTCCAGTCACTTTTGTGAATTATTCTTCGATAATTCACTCAGATACTTAAACTTTTCCAGCTTTTGTACATATTGTAAATTATGAATTATGGCATTATAATTCACAATTTTCTTTGTATTCTTTTTATATTATTCTTTGCGAATTATTCTCTAATAATTCAATGATTGACTTCTTAATCTTTTACTGTTCAAACTTTTTAATCATTCGGTATGCCAACGTTTATTTCGTCAGCGAATTATTTCTATAGTCATTTACTCCTTTAATACTTTTTATTGACTAATTTATTTTGATAAATTAGTCACGTCTTTATTTTCTCTACTTTTAGGCAATTAGGAACTTAATTAATATCAATTATTATCTTATGCCTCACATAAACATAATTTGACTTTATCTATCAATTTATTCATTTCAAATACATAATTACAATTTTGCCATTATGATCATTTATTTTTATTTTTATTTTATAATTTCTTCCGTTATTCATCCTTTATCCTTTATTTTATCATATTCAAGTAAAATTATATTTTGGTCCTTAAACCACGGAAATTCCATCTTTCGAAACCGTTAGGCCTCCGAAATTACCATTTTACCCTTGTTAAGTATTTCGTACTTATTTTTACGCGTTAATTACTTACTTTGGCAAAATTATCATTTTGCCCCCAAAACTTTTATTTTCTTTCATTTAAGTCCTTTTTCTATTTAAAACTCATTTTATCTTTCTTTTATTTACGTATTAATTTATTTCCATCATTTTCATTTATTTATGAATTATTTTCTAATAATTCATTATTCTTATTATTTCACGACCTAATAATTATTTCGAAAAAATCCGTCGGTTGACTTTTTATTTCTCGTCGTTGACATTAATTTATTTTTCATATTTAGTCATCACTTTAGTCATGTTTATACAATTATGCATTGCTATTTCAATTATTTCCATTATACATATACACATAAAAATTTCAATAAAATTTCAATAACTTTAATAAATTCTAATAAAATTTATTTTTGCATTATTTATTGGTCAATGTCATTTTTCATCAAAATAATCATTTAATTCACAATAAATCACAATTTTCATTTAATACATACAATATGTATAATCTTAAAAATTCCCAAATTAATTCTAAATATTCTCTAAAAATTTATAGACATCAATTATCATGTCTACAATTAAATTAAGTTACCATACATTATTTTCATGCATTTTCCTTACCATTTCTTCTCACTAATATTTCGGCCACCATTCTTTTCCTACCTTAAAATTTTTCTTTCTTTCATTTTCACTTTCCATTCATCATTTCTCTAATCCAATTGCAATTACCCTAACATAATTGCATCAATTAACAATTTTACACATTATTATTTTTGTTACATAATCAAGAAAAATTCATATTAAATGGGAAATTAAGGGATTTTGTAGTCACTTACCTCTTTCCATGCTTAACCTTCCTTAAACTTCATTTCTCTTCACTTAGCACAAGGCACAACATCTTCCATCAACCAAAAACAATCTTGGACGAAATTACCCTTCACCAAAACACCATGATTTCATTCTTTTCAGCTCAAAATAACATAAAAAATGAAATCTAGGCACCCTAAAACATAAATAGGCACCTAAGAAAAGAATTTAACCCAATGATTTCACTTACCTCAAATTAAACCCTAAACTCTCCCTCTTGAATTTCTTTGATTTTTCTTCCTTCTTTTGAAGAGAGGAGGGCACTAAACTTAATTAAAAAGGTAGAAATCACTATTTGATAGCTTGATTTGGTGTGAAATTGAGAGAAGAGAAGAGAAAAGCTTAACAAAAATGGTGGAATAGTTGGTCGGCCAAGGAGAAAACGTGGAGAAGAAGATGAGGCTGTTGTTCCAGATATTTTCATCTATTTAAATCTCCTTTAAGTGTGTGTAATGGGCTTGGGTTGAGTTTTGGGCTTAACTATTAATTAAAGCCCAATAATAACTTAATTCAAAGCCCAAATGATTTCTCCCATTTTCTTACTCCAAATCACTCCAAATTTGATTCCATAATTTTTATCACATCAAAAATAGATAGGATATAAATTTTTGGCTCAATCGGAGTCCGTTATCAGTCCGATTCAAACTTATCGGTCCGATTCGACAACTGTCGACATCGCCGAAAAATTCATTTTTTTACACCAAAATATTCTTCATAAAATTTCATTAAGAACTGCAAAATATGGCAATATTCGGAGGTCATTTACTATTTTTAATTATTTGTGCAAAATCAAGTCCCCTTCCTTACCAGGGAAATTGACTCGCTATCTTTTTCGTATTTTTGACTTATGGAGGCCCATTTGACCTCAAATTCACTTCAAATTTCAACCGTAGACTCACAATGACTATTCCTTTCAAATAGTCCAATAAAATATTTTCGACTTCCGGGTGTCCTTTCGGGCTCGAAAAATACTATTCACTGCCGGAAAGTACTATTAACAGCTGACCCGGTGTTGAGGCCATTACGAGTTGTGAACTTGATCCCATTTCTAACTCATCCTTTATAGGAGTTTGTGGCCCTTGAATTTCTCCAAGTTGTACTTTACTCCCACTGTCTTTCTTGAGAAGGAACTCCTTTTCCAAGAAAATAGCCTTGTGAGCAATAAATACTTTGTTCTCGGTTTGTGAGTAAAAGTAGTATCCCTTTGTTTCTTTAGGATAACCCACAAACAAGCAGACAGTGGATTTGAACTCTAGTTTGTCAGATGTTAATTTCTTAACATGTGCTTCACAACCCCAAATCCTGAGAAATGACATATTAGGTTTTTTCCCAGTCCATACCTCGTATGATGTCTTTTCAACTGCTTTAGTTGGAGTACGGTTTAGTAGAAATGCAGCAGTTTCTAATGCATAACCCCAAAAAGAGATAGGAAGATTTGCTTGACTCATCATAGATCAAACCATGTCTAACAGAGTTTGATTTCTCCTTTTGGACACACCATTCCATTGTGGCATTCCGGGAGGGGTGAGCTGTGAAATAATACCACACTCCTTTAGATGACTGTCAAACTCTTGGCTTAAGTATTCGCCACCTCGATCTGATCGAATGGCTTTTATACTTTTGCCAAGTTGTTTTTCTACTTCGTTCTTAAACTCTTTGAATTTCTCAAAAGTTTCAGATTTGTACTTCATTAGATAGACATAACCATATCTACTGAAGTCATCTGTAAACGTTACGAAGTAGCTAAAACCACCTCTAGCTTGTGTACTTAATGGTCCACATACATCGGTATGTATTAGTTCCAATAAGCCATTAGTCCTTTCACCTTTCTTGTTAAAAGGACTCTTTGTCATTTTTCCATGCAAACATGGCTCGCATGTATCATAAGACTCTAAGTTAAATGACCCAAGCACTCCAGTTTTGTGGAGTCTTGAAATGCATTTTTCGTTTGCATGTCCTAAACGATAATGCCAGAAGTAAGTAGGGTTCAATTCATTTGATTTAACCCTCTTTGTATTAATGTTGTATATGGACTCTTTGTTTTGTAAATCAAGGATATAAAGGCCATTTTGCAACATGGCATTGCCATAAGAAATTCCTTGGCGATGAATATGAGCATTGCCATTTTTAATAACAAAATCAAATTCATCCAAATCCAAACATGAAACTGAAATAATGTTTATGCTCATAGCAGACACATAATAACAATTTTTCAAAACTAAACAAAGTCCGGAAGGTAAAGTGAGTTGATAGTCACCTAGCTCCATGGCAGCAACTCGTGTTCTATTTCCCACACGGAGGTCCGCTTCATTCTTCCCAAGTAAATGCCTATTTCTTAGCCCCTGCACATTTGAACAAATGTGAGAACCACAATCGGTATCCAATACCTAAGTGGTAGAAATAGAAAGGTTAATCTCAACAACAAAAATACCAGAACTGGATGCCTTGGCTCCATTCTTCTTTTGTTCTTCTTTGAAGAGAGCACAATTCTTCCTCCAATGCCCTATCTTATTGCAATGGAAGCAAGTGCTCTCACTCTCTTTGAGCTTCTGCACCTTGGGCTTGGATTGGGCCTGAGGTGCACTCTTACTTGACTTGAACCGAGCTAGGTCATTCTTGGGTTTTGCCTTTCCCTTTCCCTTTCCCTTAGCGGGTCCCTTTTTAATGCCTCCTTGAACCATCAATACGGGATTAGTCTTTCGAATGTTCTCTTCAACATTCTTAAGCATTCCATGGAGCTCAGTGACTGACTTGTTCATTTCATGCATGTTATAATTCATCACAAATGGATCATAATCATCAGTCAATGATCCTAAGATCAAGTCAGTGGCCAATTCCTTTGGCACTTGTACCTCAAGCTTCTCAAGAGTATTAAGATACCCTTTCATCTTGAGTACATGGGTACTAGCAGGAGTACCCGCAGCCATCTTGCAAGAAATCAAGGCCTTTGTTGTCACAAACCTCTCGTGACGAGCTTGCTCTTGGAACATCTCCTTGAGGTGCACCATGATCGCATAAGCCTCTTGGTCCATAAATTGCTTTTGCAAATCAGGCACCATAGTGGCCAGCATTAGACAGGTTACATCATTGGAGTCGCTCTTCTTGGTCTCAAAAGTTTCCTTTTGAACCACAGAGGCGTTCCTAGCAGGTTCTTCAGGCAAGGGTGCATCCAAAAGATACGACTTTTTCTCTTATTTAAGAACTATTCTTAAGTTTCGAGACCAATCTATGAAATTGGTGCAATTTAATTTGTCTTTTTCAAGGACAGATCGCAATGAGAAATTGTTGTTTGAAGATGCCATTTTCAATATACAATAAAATTTAGCAAGATTAAATGAGGTCTTATTTATAATCCCACAAACCGAATTAATATCCCTTTAAATAATTCGCGTTAGTGATTTAATGTGGGCCAAGATCCACTTTTTACAACAACTTATTAGTCAAGCTGAGCTTGTACACCTAATAAGTTAAGTTACTTAGGTAGGAAAAACTCCAATCATGTCTCGTACATGACTCTTGGATTAAATGGGCTAACATCTTAAGATGTTATAGCACAAAATCCATTTATTAGTTGCCTAGGTCCGGGCATCCCTTTCCATGTTAAGTCCAACCTACATTCACAACCCATGCCTCACAAAGATAATCGGGCGCATCTAGGACTCCTAGTCTACGTGGCCGATGATCGATGCCTTGACATGTTTCGAATTAAGAAGGCAACTTTGTGACTTACTATTTTTAGGGATTCATTTTATTACGGCTTACATGGCATACGCTTTGTCATCCATTCATAGCATGCATATATAAATAATTGCATAAAGTAAAGTGTGACAAACATGGGCGTATAGAATCTTCGAGTTGGGCTTCTCCACTCCGGTGGGCTTCGTCTTGATTTACAAAGTCTTCAAATATATTATATTCTAAGAAATAAATGAAACTTTTACAATAAAACATAATGGCTCACAGGCCATATTTAATTACAAAACCCAAGGCCCATGAATGCACCATGCATATCCATTCATCACACCAAACAAGCAAATAAATATACATAACATTCATGGATCAAACAAAGTCCAATTTTAATTAATTTAGCCAAGCCTATTAATGAAAATTGTGTACTTAAACCTTTAAGAGATGACCTCATGATGGGCCTGGGCTGAAGCCCAATGGACTAAATCCTCTTATTGAATAAGTTCTCTTAAAAGCCTAAAACACAAACTAGTTAGATTTGTGCTATAAATCAACTCTACTATAATTTCCAATTTTGCCATTTTTAATTTTATGTCATACAGCCCATAAACATTAAAAATACATATAATATGTACCAACATGAATTAAAACACAAAATCATGAAGAACATATATATGATACACGGCATGCATATAAAAACAAACAAACAACAAAACTAGTTGTTTAATGCTTATGTGATGCTACAAAAATGCACAAATACTTAAATCAATTTTATGAGTCATTTAATAATTAAAATAAGGTCATAAATATTGATTTAATATTCTGTACCAATCTGATCTAAATGTGTTTTTACCATTTTAATCAAAACAAAACAAACAATGTTGATTAAACATGTAACAAACACAAACTAGTCATAGTTTTAAGTGATTTTAAAATTAATCAATTAAATTTTCATGGACCTGAATTAAAAGCAAATTTAAAATATGTCCAAACCTGATATTTAATCTTTAAATATCACTTACAAATATGCCAAAATCGTTTTTACATTTAATATTTAAAACTAGTTGTTAAACTAACAATTAACATGCCAAATAGCACCTAGTTTTAATATTAACATGTACCATCAGGTATGATCAATTAAATCCGACCATTAACAGCTCCTAGAACATCTTAGGACAGTATATTAACATGTCATATTAATTATAATACCTATCTAATCAATTAAAATCGTTTTTACACCAAAACAATGCAAAAAACTCAAAATAGAAAATTTCAGCATTGCATGTATTTAAAATAACGATTTTTGATTAATTATTTCATGCATCTAAAGCACTAAAATAAGCATGATTAGGCTCTGATACCACTGATGGAATATGAAATGGTATGCACATAAAGATCACGCAGCGAAAAACAATAAAATTTGATCATACATGCCATACAATTCCATGACAAGAATCGAAACATGCAATTTTAGGGTTTTAAATCTTACAACTTTAGATGCCTTTAAAACTTGATTTTTATGATGACCAGCAACCAAGGAGGATATCTTAGCCTTAGACCTTCACCACCAATGCCAAGGAACAACCTTTATGCCACTCCTTTCTATTCTCACACACACACTTGCAAAGATAGCTTAAAAACCGAGATTGCTAGCTCTCAAAATAAGTATTTTGTAATGGCTATGGTTTGAAGCTACAAAATTTGATTTTGTACTTCTCTTAAGTTGCTATTACTACCCAAGAACACAAGAGAATGAGGAACAATCCTTTCTCCTTGTGAAAATTGGCCAAAAGAATTTTGTGAGAGAGAGAGAGAGAGAGAAAATCACACCAAAACCATAGAAGAACTAGGGTTTCAAGTTTTTTCCTTTCAATATATATTATCTCATTATGTAAGTGATTAATCTAAAATCTACTACCTCAAGATAATTTATTTTAGCCTTAATCACTTCCTTAAAATAAGTAATATATATTGATTCAAACTCTTTTGATTTAATCCAAGATATATACATAAGACATTTAATCAAATAATATCACTTAATAAAGAAATTCACATGTGCCGAAATTCCTTCAATATTTATCTTGGGAATTTCGGCTAAGACATCCCTTAATTAAGTGTTTTAATTTGATTTAAATATCATTAGGATTTAATACTCAATTAACTTAATTAATACAAGATAATTAATTAATTGAAATTAAACCATGTGGGCTGAATTTCTCTCTCTCATGGGCCAAGGTCCAATAGCATTTATAATGCCCATTACATACATTAATTTAACTTTAATTAAAAGCCCAAATTAATGCCCAATACTTTATTTAAATATTTTAAGCTCAATGCTTTGTGTGTGATCCTATAGGTTCATTTAATGTTGGCAATAAATTAATAAATTAATTCAAAGGCTATATATATTCTCTAGCAAGATATTATAGCATTTCAAATTAAATGAAAATGCATATGACATTTAGTGACCTAATGCAATTTTGCATAGGCCCTTACCCATAAATATCATAATTAATATAAGGCATAGAACTAGTCATCCTTATATATATATTAATTCCTTTCTTGATATTCCAGTGACACTAAACTCTCAGATAAATAATGATTATTCATTATTTCATCTCGGTATGACCATACACTTCTCAGTTCACTGATCAAGTGGCCGATGATATTTTTCTCTCTTATTGAGAGGGGTAATCCCTTCACTTCTCTCATGCTCTCTAACATGAATCAATGCGTACCCAAGCATACCCGTACTTGTCACTCTGTTACGAGCACGTTAGGTGTATGTCAAAGCACACAGTAATTCATAAAGAGTTTTATAGAGATTTTAGGTTTAAGAACTCAGATACAAAACTTGGATATGAGAAACACTTATGACTTGTACCATGTAGTGTTCTCATGAATGGATCGAATCCAGATACCATGTTCTTTAACATGTATCTATGATCTCTGATTGACACTCTTGTCCTAATGATTCGTAAGACAAAACTCATAATATCAGAGAGAGCATACTAGTCTTAATTCATTTGTTATTCCCATAACAATGACTGACTAGGGATATTTAGAATGAAGTCTCATTTGTTTCAAGGTCTTACAACCATGTGCCTCACACATATAACTTAAATTGAAACAACATTCTTGGATAGTTCTATAAATTGATATGCACAGGAATACAATAGATAAAACAAATGCCTCATTTATTAACTAAAGTATTTTATTACAATGCATTGGGGCTAGGGCTTACACTAACATAATCATGTACAAATATATATCTTCTCTAGTGCATAAACATATATGCATAATTCATAAAATAATTTATACAATTTGCTCATGTAACAATCACATGACAAGATACTCCTTCTTTAATGCATACACTTGTATACATAGTCACATATAACATTGCCATTACATACTTCAATAAGATTTCTATAATTGAGCCTATTGTTCTGTAGATCTGTATTTTAACATGCTAACATGTGACATCACAAATGCTTAATCATGTCATTTCAATTAATCAAAGACATATTCATGCATTTCACTTTAAACATATTCTCTAAATCATTACTCTAAACATCTTTCGAACCCAATCATGTAAGATCATACTATGTATATATATATATGTTTACATATACACATATATTCTACAAATCATATTACTTCTTTATACAAGTAAAATTGGCATTTCAAACTATAAGTATCATAGTAATCTTGAAGATATCAATAAAAATCGTGTATAATCATTTAGACGTTTACATATATATACATTTATATATATTACATTCATGTAATCATATGATAGTCATACATTAAAACCTTCATTTATCATATTTAAAAATTTCTTAACTTCATAGTATACATGCATGCATCAAATAAACATTTACTCCATCATTAAAAATATGTACATGAAAGCATAATTGCACATAACAACCATGTACATAAGTTTGATCACATATAAATATTTGATATCTTTATCATATATCTTTACCTATGTACATATATGAATATATATATATATATATATAGACCTTTGTTAATAATCATATCACATGCCATATCCAATTCATTTTTTTATTCACATAGACACATATTTAACTTAACTATATAAGAAAAACCATACTGTAAGACACATTAAAATTCTGCACAGGGCAGTATTCTGGACCCAACTTGTGAGCCACTTATGATTTGGAAAACATAATTTTTAGGCCAAATGAGCTTCTAAAATCTTATTCCCCTATGTGTCTAATTTCCAAATCATCAAAATTCACATTAATATCTTATCTATAGCTTGCGATATTTAAGAAAAACTATAGGCTGTTCATAGAACCGAAACAGTGTGTACTGTCACTTAGAAAAATTCATAACATAAAATTAAGAGGGATTTAGATCAACATTTCTTCATCAAAGTTACACTTTCATACCTCTAGTTTAACCAGAATTTAACTTTATAGCATTTTAACATCTTTACCAAAAGTTATGCCCAAATTACTAAGGTCTGGTCTCTAACAGTACATTCAGTCCCTATGAATTTTCAAGTCAATATTTGACATGCTTTTATACATTTTTAGGTCACACTTACTTCATATCAATTGTGAAATTAGGAGTCTATTTTGCATATAAATTAACTTTACATAATTCTGATCATTGTACACAAAGCTATCACTATTTAATCACAAGCTGTTCCAGAGCTTATTTTTACAGTTCACATGATTTTTCTTTAAATCATAGAAAATGGTTAGAGGCAGAATCAAGGCCTGGTCCCTTCTACAATTCTGTAGGTTTATGTCTTATTTAACTATAGAATTTTGAATTGATTCATTTTGAGGTCTCTAACTCAAATTATATGCTTTCATTTATGTACATATCTATGCCATACTATAGATTAATTTATTAAGTTAAATTAATCTAAAAACCCTTAGTTCCTACTTTATAGATATTATAATTATCCATTAACATGCTCATCCTATTAATCTTGTTGATTGAGAACTTGTTAATTGAGTCCTTAAGTGATTAACAATGTATTTGCAATTGTTCCTTCATATTATACATACTTATTCTCTACTGCTCACTGTCCGATTTTACATAATATTTTTCACATGGTAAACGACATTTTTCAGGGAACTTTTATTCTTAACATTTGATACTTACGATCTTATCTATATGATATAAAAATTTCAATTCATTTTGATGTATATCCCAAGAGTTATAACATAATAAACACCTACTGCTCCAATGACCCGCCAAATGAAAAAGGGCTATTGTTTTGGGCATTTTTGAGGACCCTAGAGGCAAAATTTCATTATTGTTATTTCTATAACATTTGTAGGAACAGAAGTTCTAGTTCTATCCCAACTATAATCATCAAATTATAAGTTCAAAAACTCCACTTATGATCAAAATATTCATTGGAGGTCAATCCAAATTTCAGGATAGCACTTTCACATTAATGTCTAATATCTTAATTCAAGTCAATATACTTATAAAATCCATAATCAACACAATATTAATGCATGCAAGAAATAATAGTTCCCAAACCTAGACATTTAACTCAAATCTTCTTCAACATTTTCCTTTTTCTCTCACTATCTTCTTCTTTTAAGATCCTAATTTTCTCCTTCTTTTCCTTTCACAATAATTTCATCCATTAACACAAACTTCCAGCATTTAATTCAATCTATTATCAACCAAAACAATAAGATGAAGAAGAAGAAAAATTACTAATTAATAAGCTTACCTTATTGTTACACACTAATTTGTCTTGATTTAATTCAACATGCATGCATTTCTCTTCAAGGATTTCTTAGATATGCTTAACAATGAATGAAAGAGTGAGAAGAGAGAAAATTTCTGAAATTTCTCTCAAGAATGTCGTCCCTCACTCCCAAAGACTCTCTTTCTAACATTTAAAATGACTATATATAGTGGGAAGGGAAAATTCCCTTGGAGTCCTTCAACAATTTGCATGTCCCACTTTTTCCTATACAATTTTTGCATGTTACTAATTGTGCTTTCACCTTTTTACTTTTCTTAAATCAACGCCCCCAACATTCTATCTCTTTTTAAAATTAAACCCACTTAATCTTTATTTAAACATTAGCCTCTAAATTTATATCCCCTTTTTTATTTAGCCCTCAAACTATATATTATCACTTGACTATTGCATCCTCTATCACATGCAGTTTTCTAAATTCAACTTGTATGTAATTTTTGACCTTCCAAAAGCCATTTTTAGCAAATGTTATCTTCTAAAAGCTTGTTTAAATATGTTTTTAGTTTCTAAAACATCAAGAATCATCTCAAAATCATTTATATATTTTCAGATATTCACTTAACACTGAGGTCTGCTCCTAGTGACTAGGCAGCAGACTGTTCCGAATCTTATGTTTAAATATAACCTAGTTAAAGACAAATTTGAAACTTGGTTTCTTCATATGAAATTTAGATATGGATGTCTAGTTTCAAACCCAATTAGAATCATATAATTTGGTGCTCTATAACTCGAGATATAGCCAAAAGAGTACCGAAAGGTCAAGCAAAACATGATAATCCATCCAATAATGTTTAATTAGACTTTGCTAATTTGAAATTGCTCTTGAATTCTTCTAGGGCCTATTTTGGGTCCTTACAGAGTACTTCAAGAGGTTTGTAAGTCCGATCAGAAGGGCAAGTCCCTGTAGATAGTCAAACCTTAAGAAAGATGATTTTGACGACGACAACGATGAGTAGAGAAAACCAAAGAATGCGGATCCAGGCCGACCATATGCCGGTGTCATAAACATTATCACTGGTGGATCATCCTATGGAGAGGATCTCTCTAGAAAAAGAAAGGGGAAGGGTGTCTATGTCTTCCAGACATCCGAACAGCTAGTCCCAGTCACCATATCCATTGAGGATGCATGAAATGTAATGTTCCCTCACGAAGATGCCCTCGTCGTCAGGATGCAGATTAATAATTTTGATGTAAAAAGGATACTGGTGGACAACGAAAGTGCTATGAATGTGCTAACCCTACAAGCCTATAGAGCAATGGGGTTGCCGATCGAAGCTCAAGCCGAACGCCATGCCACTAATCGGACTGGGCAATGCCATAGTGCTGGTGGTAGGATCGGTTAACTTGTTCGCCAAGCTCAGTTAGGAAGCCCTCATCCACGCCTGCAAGGTAACATTCTTGGTTAATGATATGGTTTTTGCTTATAATGCCATTTTTGCCAGGCCTCTACTCTTTTAAACTAGAGTTGTTACTAGCATCTGTTACATGGTAATGAAAATCCCGACCAGGGGAGGCGTCACCATCCTAAGAGGTGATCAAAAGGCATCGAGAGAGGCCTATATTACTATGATCAAGCACCATAAAGAGGTTATGATGGTAGAACCAGGTCTATAGCAATTTGAGTAGGCGGAGGATCAGAGAATGGATCCTGCGGAGAAAGTCAAGACAAAGACACTTGCAAAAGGCAAGGTCGTTCAAATTGGCACCAGCATGAATACAAAGGTTGAGGAGGCCATCGTACGAGTCTTGATGATCAACTAGGCATCCTTCGCTTGGAAGCCAAAAGACATCATTGGGATCGACCCCAACGTGATCACCCACAAACTTAATGTGGATCCAGCATACAAGCCAATCAGGCAAAAGTTGCAAAGGCATGCTCCCGATCGGAGGAAATTTATCCTTGAGGGGGTAGACAGGTTATTGAAAGCGGGTAAAATCCAAGATGTTGACTACCTCGAATGGCTCGCCAATGTTGTTCTGATAAAGAAGAAGTCAGGGAAGTTACGAAGTGTGTTAACTTCATAGACCTTAACAAAGCATGTTAGAAAGACAGCTACCCCCTGCCAAGTATAAACCAACTGATGGATGCCACTGCTGGTCATGCCATCTACTCCCTCCTCGATGCGTATGCTAGATACCACTAAATCATGATGTGGTTGTTGGATCAAGAAAATACCAGCTTTATCACGGATGATGGCACCTTTTGCTACAAGGCCATGCCATTCGAATTGAAAAATGCAGGTGCCACATATCAGCATTTGATGAATAGGATTTTCAAAGATCAGATTGAGAATAATATGGAAGTCTACGTAGATGATATGATCATCAAAAGAAAAAGTCTCGAAGAACATCCTGCGGATTTAGCAAAGATCTTTAACACGCTGAATAAATTTCGGATGAAGCTTAATCCTGAGAAGTGTATTTTTGGGATGCCCTCAGAAAAATTTTTGGGCTTTATGGTCTCCCAAAGGGGCATTGAAGCCAACCCTAACAAAATAAAGGCAATCTTAGAGATGCAACCACCGAACAGTGTGAAGGATGTTCAGAAGCTGAATGGCAGAAATTGAGAAAGAATGAAGCTTTCAATTAGGATGCCAATTGCCAGCAAGCCTTCGATGAATTAAAGAAATTCCTCACCAACCCACTATTACTCAACTGACCGCTTCCAGGTTAAAGTTTGTATTTATACTTGTCAACTTTTGATGAAGCTGTTGCAGGTTCCTAGTCAGGGAAGAAGGAACCCAGTAACTACCCATCTATTATGTGAGCAAGTGCTCAGGGGCCCAGAATTGAAGAAAGGTCCGATTGAACAACTCATCATTGCCCTCATGATGTGTATAAGGAAGCTAAGATAATATTCGAAGCACACAAGATAGTAGTCCGATCAGGTCAACCAATCAAAAAAATTCTCTAAACCCCGGACTTGGAGGGAAAAATGGTGTGATGGGCAATCAAACTCCAATCGTAGGACGTGAGGTATGAACCCAGAAAAACAATCAAGGCTTAAGCTTTGGCAAACTTCATCGTTGAATTTGCTAGTGAAGAAGTAGCCAGTCGGCCCCAACCTGTAAAATGGGAAATGATCGTGGATGGAGCTACAAATGACAACCGAGGAGGCGCAAATATCATAATAATGGGCCCCTTGGGCATTGTTATAAGGTACGCAATAAAACTCAGCTTTAAAATTTCAAATAATATGACAGAGTACGAGGCACTTCTACAAGGGCTGAGATTGCTCAATGCCATCCGACTAGAGTCGGTCATCATCAAAAGCGATTCCTAGCTTATGACAAGCCAAGTCTTAGGCACCTTCAAGGCTAGAGAAGCCAACATGATACAATATCTGGCAAAGGTCAAGGCGACACTGAAGATGCTGGAAGAATATGGATCAGAATGGATCCCACAGAAAGTGCCAAAAGATCAAACTTTAGCCGCCGATCGACTCGCTAAAATGTCTGCTTTCGAACAAAGGATGGTGGAAGAAAATATAACCATCATTGAGCAAATGACCTCCTCCATAGACGAACCAGAAATGATGAAAATCGAGCCAGCTCAAGAAATGTGGATGAGCTCCATCAAACGGTACCTGCAAATAGGGCAATTACTTGAAGATAAAGCGGAAGCCCGAAAGGTATCTCAAAAATCCCTAAATTACTCTATTATTAATGGTGAATTATTCAAAAAAGCTTTCAGTCACCCCTGGCTCAAATGCGTGATGGAGGAGGAAGGGGACTACATCCTAAGGGAAATCTATGAAGGCATTTGCGGAGCACACGAGGCTAGTAGGGCCATGGCAAGGAATGTTGATAACTCAAATTCGGTACTTAGTTTTGGTTTAATTTTAGTCTAGTTTTCATTGTTTTCTAACATCTTTTGCTTTATTTTCTTGCTTGCATTTAATAATTTATCCAATTCTCAGTTGATTCTAATTTTTGTGTGAATTTGGGAGCTTTTGATGGAATTTTGTGATTTTTGTAGGTATCTCACAGTTACCAGGAATTTCCTAGTAACCGTGACCCATGTTTTTTGTCAAAACGCACCATTTTGAAGCTTGTCATGGTCAGCATGGAAATTGTGCATAATAGGGTGGTAACCGTGACCTATGGAGTTTTCAGTACAGAAGCTAAAGGAGAAGCATCTCACGGTTACTAAGGATTTCATAGTAACCGTGAGGGAGGCATAATTTCAGTCCAAAATGAAGAGGAGAGTTATCTCACGGTTACCAGGAATTTCATGGTAACCATGACCAAATTTCGGAGCTGATCTCACGGTTACCAGGAATTTCATGGTAAGCATGACCAAATTTCGAATTTCAGCTCCGAGCCATCTCACAGTTACTAAGGATTTCATTGTAACCGTGACCTATTTTAATGAAAAGAGGGTTTTTAATTAGAGGTCACGGTTACCAAGGATTTTATAGTAACCGTAACCCATGTTAACCTATTTAAGGCAGAGTTCTCTGCAAAATTAGGGAGATGGAGTTTTAGGGTTTTCTTTCTTCTTTCTTTGAGCTCTTTGTTCATTTTACACAGATAAATACATAGATATACTTGAAAATAGGGGGATTTACACAAAAACACTTAGATTAAACATAGATATATAGTTTACAAGTATAGATCTACATATTTGAAGCTCATTTTTCCTGTAAGCTTTGGAGAAAGAGATTGAAGAGCTTGGATTCAGCTGGGTTTTCTTCACCATGAATTTCAGGAGTTATTCTATCTTTTTCTCTTTTCATTTTATTATGGATTATGAGTAGTCCTTTTTGTTGCTTGGGGATCTTTGAATCCCTTACTCATAATGTGAATCTTGAACTTAATTTGATTTTTACATGAATGGATGGTATATTTTACATGTACTTATATTGCATATCATTGATTTTTCGATCTATGAAGTTATTTTGTATCCATGGATGAATGGTGTTTATCATATGTCTTGATGGGTATTGAGCCTAATAGATTTGAGTCTATGAATGATTTTGCTCAGTTTTTCTATCATGAATATCGTCTATTTTGGATGGCTCCGGAATAGGACTCTAAATTTGTGGTATTTGTGATTTTAAAACTAGAGTAAGGAGTGAAATAGATGAGTTTTGGGTTGCCTGGCTCCAGAATGGGACGGTAGACCGAACTTAGGATCTTAGACCCGTGTTTAGGCTAGTTGTTGGGCTGGCTCCGAAATGGGACGTTTAGCAACTAAAATAGCTGGCTCCGGAATGGGATGCTTGGGTTGAGAAGGGTTATCCCGGGTTCATTCATGTATACTTTTAGGTAAAAATTTATTCTCATTTGGGTATGGGGTGGATAAGTGAACTCGAGCAATGCTTGATTTCTATAGATTTTTACACTTGCTAATTTTTCAGAATTTAATACACTAAATTTAAATTTCTCTACATTGCATACTTAAGCTTTAAAGTTACATTATATAAATCAAATAACTCATACACACAAACAATTGGGAATTCTTTAGCATACAATTAATCTTTACAATCTTCACACACACATTTCCCTTGGGTTCGATATTAAGGGTCCTAACTATACTCCATTTTATTACTTGTCGATCTAGTGCACTTGATAGTACCTCAACAAGTTTTTGGCGCCATTGCCGGGGAATTTAGCATTGTTAGTAAGCTGTGATTATTGTTTGTATGTGTTTTCTCTTCCTTATTTTGTTTTTCTTGATTCTTTTCAGGTGAAATTGGTGCATGAGCAAAACAAGACAAGAGCAATTACTGCCTTTTGATCGTGAAATCGAGAGGACCCTACACCAAAGAATGAGAGCTATTAGAGATAACGAGATGGAGCACGATCCTTTTCTTGATGAGTTTTCTCTCGAAAATGAACAAGTGCCGAGGGCACATGAACAAATGCCAGGGGTAAGAAGAGAAGAAATACCTAGATAAAAGACCATAAGAGACTACGTTGTGCCAAGGTGGAATAAAGATCATCAAACAATTGTATTACCGAGAGGAGTACAATTTGAGCTCAAGCTAGCCACCATTACTATGGTACAAAAAAATCAGTTCTCTGGTTCAAAAGTAGAGGATCCAGCTTAGCATATCGATGTATTTCTTGAAGTCAGTGACACTGTTCAAATTTCGGGTGTTAGTACGGATGCAGTAAGATTGAAGCTATTTTCATTTACATTGATTGGCAAAGCAAGAGAGTGGCTATAATTATTACCACAGTAGTCAATATGGTTATGGGATCATATGCAAGAAAAGTTTTTAATGAGATTTTTCCCTCCAACAAAGACTGCAAGCATTCGAAATAACATCATAAGGTTCCATCAAATGAATGAAGAGCCTTCTCATGAGGCCTGGGAGAGATTTAGGAGATTGTTGAGAAGCTATCCACATCATGAGATATCATTTTACCAACTGATGACCATCTTCTATGCTAGAGTTACACCTCAAACAAGGTCATTATTGGATGCAACATCAATAGGATCCTTCTTGAACAAGCTACCTGAGGACGCATTTCAGTTGTTAGATGAGATGGCGGCAAATGACTCTCAATGGACTGCCCCTAGATTAGTCCCAAGGAGACAAGGTTTACATAATGTGGATGAAGTGGCATTGCTAAAAGCACAACTAGAATTGGTTAAAAAAGAGTTGAGTGGCTTGAAAGTTCAAAATGTGGCTGCAGTAAATCAAGGAAGTGACTGTGTGAAAGTGAGCAAGTTACCCAAGAAGGAGGAGTTGTAGGAGATGTAAATGCATTGGGCGATTTTAGAATGAATGATCCCTACAGCAATTCATATAATCCAGGATGGAGAAATCACCCGAATTTCTCTTGGAAGGATGGGAATCAACAAGCTTCATCTTCTCAACCACAACTAATAGCCCCTTACCACTCAAATACTTATCATAGTCATGCTCAGCCCCACCAACCACAAGCCACCAATTACTACCAAGCCCCCTATCCACCAACCCACCATCAAGGGCAAAGCTCTAATCACTCCTAACCTCAACCTTATCACCCACCAGGATTCCAATCAAGACCACCTATTCAAGAAAAGAAGCCAAATTTAGAAGACATGTTTGCTAGTTTCATGAATAGCCAACAACAATTCATGGCGAGTCAAGATTCAAGGTGAAAATCTCAAGAGCAATGGAACCAGAACCAAGATGCTTCAATGAGAAATTTGGAGACTCAATTGGGTCAACTTGCAACTTCAATGTCGAATAGACAACCAGGGACATTTCCTTCAAATGTAGATCAAAATTCTAAGGAGGAAGCCAAAGCAATCACTTTAAAAAGTGGCAAAGAGGCAGCACGAGAGGAAGAAAGAGGTAAATCACTAACTTCATCAACTGATTTGGAGGAACCAACACGGAAGGTAGGTATTTCTAACTCTAGAGTAGAGGTAGATGTGGATGCTTCAAGGAATGACAAGGGAAAGAGTATTGTAAATTCGAACATAGAGGATCTTGATATCAATAGGTTGCCATTTCTTGCTGTAGCTAGGAAGGAGAAGAAAAATGAGCAATTGGCTAGGTTTCTAGAAATGTTTAAGAAATTACATATTAACTTGCCTTTTGCTGAAGCACTAGCACACATGCCCAATTATGCTAAATTTATGAAGGAACCTTGTTCTAATAAAAAGAAATTAGAAGGGTATGGCATTGTACAACTCACGAAAAACTGTAGTGCAATCATCATGAATAAGATCCCAGAAAAATTGGAAGATCCAGGTAGCTTTACTCTACCTTGTGAAATTGGTGAGACCTTTGTTGGAAACACTTTATGTGATCTAGGGGCCAGCATTAACTTGATGCCTTATTCCATGTGCAGGAAAGTCAACTTAGGAGATACTAAGGAAATGGGAATGAGACTTCAACCAGCAAATAGATCGATGAGAAAGCCAAAGGGAGTTATTGAGGATTTACTGGTGAAGGTAGGAAAATTCATTTTTCCTATGGATTTTGTGGTCATGGAAATGGAGGAAGACAGAAAGGTGCCCCTTATCGTGGGAAGACAATTTTTAAACACTGCAAAGGATTTGATTGATGTTCATGGGCAAAAGGTTACTCTTCGATTCAACAACGAAGAATTGGTGATAGACATGAACAAGCCTCAGAAATATCCATCAAGTGATCTAGAATAGTCAGTCTATTTCATGGAAAAAATTTACCAATGTGTAGATAAAGTGCAAGAAAAAGTACTACTAAATGATCCAGTAAATTCAAGTTTAATGCATTCCTTGGAAAATAAAGAGTTGGATGGAGTAGAATAAAAACAGATAGCAGCTGTAGAGAAAGGATACGAAGAGAAGAATCTAAAGCAAGAGAGAACCACTTTCTAAGAGGGGGAGTTGAAATCTGAACTTAAACCCCTTCCTCCTCATTTAAAGTATGTATTTTTGGAAAGAGAAGAAAAGCCAGTAATTATCTCTTCTTTGTTGACAGGTGTTGAAGAGGAGACATTGCTCAAGGTGTTGGAGAAGCACAAGGAGGCCATAAGATGGGAGACAGTGGATTTAAAGGGCATTAATCCAAGCTATTGTACTCATTGAATTCCTATGGAGGAAGATTGTAAACCAGTAGCTCAACCCCAAAGAAGGCTCAATCTGGCTATGCAAGAGGTGGTAAAGAAAGAGGTACTCAAACTACTTAATTTATGTATAATCTATCCAATCTCTGATAGTAAATGGGTTAGCCTAGTGCAATGTGTCCCTAAGAAAGGGGGAATGACAGTGGTGAAGAATGAATTAGATTAACTCATTCCAACTCAGACAATTACGGGTTGGAGGGTGTGCATAGATTATAGGAGATTGAACCATGCCATTTGAAAAGATCATTTTTCATTGCCATTCATTGATCAGATGCTAGAGAGGTTAGCTGGTAATAGGTTTTATCGTTTCTTAGATGGGTATTCGGGATATCTGTAAATCCCTATAGCCCCTGAGGATCAGGAGAAAACAACCTTCACCTGCCCTTATGGTACATTCGCCTGTAGGAGGTGCCTTTTGGCTTGTGTAACGCGCCGGCTATGTTTCAGCGGTGCATGATGGCAATTTTTCATGATTTTATAGAGAAATTTATGGAGGTATTCATGGATGAATTTACCATTTATGGGCTAGACTTTGAAAGTTTCTTAGAGCATCTCGATTTAGTATTAGGTAGGTGTAAGAAGACCAACTTAGTGCTAAATTGGGAAAAATGCCACTTTATGGTAAGGGAGGGTATAGTATTAGGACACAAGATTTTTGAGAAGGGGATTGAGGTGGACAAAGCAAAGATAGAGGTTATAGAGAAGCTTCCACCACTGATCAATGTTAAGGGAGTTAAGAGTTTTCTAGGGCATGCAGGTTTCTATAGAAGGTTTATAAAAGATTTTTCAAAAATTACGAAACCTTTATCGAATTTATTAATGAAAGATGCTCATTTTGACTTTAATGATGAATGTTTACTGGACTTTGAACTGTTGAAGCAAAGGCTTATTTCAGCTCTGGTGATTATATCTCCGGATTGGAATTTGCCATTTGAACTAATGTGTGATGCGAGTGATTTTGCAGTGGGAGCAGTGCTCGAACAAAGGCAAGAGAAAGTCTTTTATGCTATTTATTATGCGAACCACACTCTGACAGGGGCTCAAGTCAATTATACCACAACTGAAAAAGAGTTTCTTGCCATTGTATTTGCATTTGAGAAATTTCGACCATATCTACTTGGAGCAAAAATTATGGTGTGGTCTAATCATGCAGCACTAAGGCATCTCTTTAACAAAAAGGAGTCCAAGCCAAGACTGATAAAATGGGTACTCCTATTGCAAGAGTTCGATTTAGAGATTAAAGATAAGAAGGGGGCAGAAAACCATGTGGTAGATCATCTGTCGAGATTAGAGCATGATCATGTCGAGAAAGGGGAGATTTTGGATTTATTCCCTGATGAACGTGTTTGTGCATTGTTCGTTTGTGAAGTTTCTTTACCTTGGTTCACTAATGTTGCAAATTTTCTCGTAGGAGGTTATACGCCAAGGGACTTCACATGGCAGCAAAGGAAGAAGCTTAAAGTTGATGTGAAGCATTACATTTGGGATGATCCTTACCTTTTCCGTCTCCGTGCTAATCAAGTTCTCAGAAGGTGCATTCCCAAGGAAGAGCAAGTAGAAATCATGCAAACCTGTCATAGTGGAGAAGCCTATGGACATCATGGACCTAACAGAACGGTATCATGCAAAGCTGTCATAGTGGAGAAGCCTTATTTCATAATGTTAAGATGTTCATTCAAACTTGTGATCGATGTCAAAGGGTGGGAAATATAATCAGGAGAGATGAGATGCCACTGAAAAATATAATTGAGGTTGAATTGTTTGATTTATAGGGGATAGATTTCATGGGGCCTTTTCCAATTTCTTACGGGTTTAAATATATCTTAGTGGCAGTCGATTATGTGAGTATGTGGGTAGAAGCTATAGCCACTAGGACTTGTGATGCAAATGTTGTCTTAGAATTCTTAAGGAAGAATATATTCACCTGCTATGGAGCCCCGAGAGCCATTATCAGTGATGGTGGGAAATATTTTTTCAACCACCAATTCAAAGCCTTATTGAAAAGATTTGGAGTGAGGCACAAAATAACTACCCCATATCATGCCCAAGCTAAAGGGTAAGTTGAGGTTTCTAACTGAGAGTTAAAAGCAATTTTGGAAAAAACGGTCAGTGCATCTAGGAAAGACTGGTACCTTAGGTTAGATGAGGCTTTGTGGGCATATCGGACCGCCTTTAAAACACCAATAGGATGTCACCCTTTTAGGTAGGTGTTTGGCAAGTCTTGTCACTTACTGGTGGAATTAGAGCACAAGGCTTATTGGGCTACTAAGTTCTTAAATCTTAACCTTGAGAATGCAGGAAAGTGCAAGGTCTTTGCAGTTGAATGAGTTGGAGGAGACCCGATTCTGGGCTTATGAACATGCCAAGAATACAAGGACAACACAAAGAGGTGGTATGATCGAAGAATAGTCAAAAAGGACCTTATACCGGGAATGAAAGTGCTACTTTATGATAGTCAATTGAGACTGTTTCCAGGGAAACTTAAATCGAGGTGGAAACGGCCTTATGTGCTAGTGAGAGCAGACAAATTTGGGGTGGTGACTCTCAAACACCCAAGAGATGAGAAAGAATTCAAGGTAAATGGACATCACATGAAGCCCTATTTCGAGCTAACATTTGAAGGTGCTTCGGTGATTGTCACTTTTCAAGACCCTTGACGGTATTTGAAAGTCCAGTTGCGGACTTGATAAATGTAGAACTACCTCTAACTCATACTTTTGAACAATGTTTTGTGTTAGTTTCTTTTTAGTAGTTGTGTTAAGGGTAGTGGTTCAAGGGTTGTGAGTTTCATTCAATTTGTTGTCTTTTTCTGGAAATTTAGTGGAGGAGAAAGGTTTGTTTAATTGTTAAAACAGAGTGAGAGAAATGAAAATTTTCCAATAATTTTTAGGGGCTCACGGTTACTATAAAAATCATAGTAACTATGAGGTCCCTTCAATTTAGTCCAGAACTGGAATCCGTTTTATCACACAGTTACTATGGTTTTTATAGTAACCGTGACCAATGTCCATTTTTGTTCCAGTAGCAAGGGGGGTTATCTCATGGTTACTATAATTTCCAAGATGACCATGAGATACATTCGTTTTAGTCCAGAAGCAAATTTCATTTTATCTCACGGTTACTATTAAATTTATAGTAACCGTGACCCAGGTCAGTTTTTAGTCTAGAAACTTTAGTTAAGTTACCTCACGGTTACTATGATATTAATAGTAACCATGTTGTTAAAAAAAATGAAACCCTTTTTCATTTCTTTTTCATTTCCTTTCATTTCATCTCTCTCTCTCTCTCACTTTTCTTGTCTCTCTTCTTCCTCCTCCCCTCTTCTTCTCCGCTGTACACCGCCGCTGGCCGCTATCTTCTCCGGTAAGTTTATTTTTGTTCCTGCTTTTGTTCTTTTTCTTTCTTTTTGCTTAGATCTAGGAGTTGAATCATGGTTTCCTGTGTTTTTCTTCTCCATTCTTCTTCTTCTTCTTCGTTTTCTTGTTTTTCTTCTTCGTTATTTCATTCTTGTTAGTTAGATCTAGTGTCTTTTTGTCTAACAATTTTTTTTTATGATTATGGTTGTTTTTAATTCCTTTTTTTATGAATATATATATATATATATATATATATATATATATATATGTATTCAAGTATGATCATGAAATCAAGGTTGACATCTTAGGCCATACCCATAAACCTAACTTTATCCTAATAATCATTACATTTAATTTTAATAGGAATAAAAGACATTAACCAAGGTAGTCATTCTGTTATCTTTGACCATGATTAATGCACTGGTTGTAGTGCCCCCAAAATACATTCTTGTAGTATTATGATATGTTTAAGGAGAAATATGAATTGAATATTAAAGGTTATGTAAGTTAATGATTAGCTTGAGGATATACTTGGCAATAGTTCAAAAGTTAAGGGCAATTTGGTCATTATTTTGTATTAAGATGTAAATGTATAAATAAATATAAAATTAAGGTTAGCATGTAAAGAAAGTTAAATTACATGCAATTGTGTGATTAAAAATGATTAGGGGTTGAATCATAATTATCAAAAGATACAAAGTAGGGACCAATAGGATTTGAGTAAGTGTGATGTTCTAAGAAGTTAAAGAAAATGCATTTAAGGGAAAAGATTAAGGATAGCCGACCATGAAAGGAAAAATGGAAAATTTTCTTCTCTTCTTGCACCCAAAATTCTTTTCCCAGTTCCTCAAAAAGGCCATTGGAAGATAAAGTTTGGAAAGAGTAAAGAAGAAGAAAAAAAGAGGCAAGCTAAACAAGTTTTAAGGTATGGCATTTCTTTTTCTCTTTATGTATGTTTTAAATGAACTAAATTCATATAAGGATGAATTAGAACATGTGAATGATGATAGGACATGAAATTAGAGTAATTTGCATGGTAAAATGTGATTTGGGTCAAGATTGATATTTTGATGAAATTCTGTCATAGGTTTACTACAACCAGTTTTGGAATTTAAGCTATAACTTGGCCTACAGATTTCCAAATTGGATGATTCTAATTTTATATTAAACTTAAGATATAGACCTAAAACTTTGTAGGAGAAATCAAAGTCTAATTCTATCTTTAAATCCCTCAAGATTTAGCAAGAACTTGATGACTTGATGCTACATTTATTTTGGATCAGGGTTTTTTAATGCATATCTCTTAGAAACCTTGTCTATATTGCATGATTTTTAATTTATTAGAAATTAGAGACATAGAGAAACAAATTTTAAGAAACCACTTTGCCCAAAAATGTTGTTTAGCTGTCCAAAAATACATCACAATGAGACATAAAGAATCTTTCGCTAGAAATCTAAAAATGTTAGGCATTGTATGGCTATTAGAAATACCTTTATAGCCATGTAACACCTATTTTGTAACTCAAATTTTACTATAAATTGACCCACATGGTTTTCATATAAAACTTAACAGCCGTGACCCCTATGATTTTATCCTATTATGCATATTTTGCTCCCAAATGTTACCGAATCCTACTTGAACCTTTTTGGATGTTAACAAAACTTTGTAAACACTTGTATAAAGGTAGAATAAGACTATAATAGAAGTATGTGATTATACATGAATTACAAGGTTAAACCAAATACATGCAAAGTGAACTAAATGTTTATAAGTGAGGTTCGTGCATTTTCATTACTTATACGTATATGGCATGAACATATAAGCATGAATACAATTTTTATGGTCATAGTTGAGCATTTATTTATATGTTAGAGTTTTGAAGAGTTGGAAATACATGAAAATTCTATTATATGACTCTTGTAGTAGGTTTGTGTATAGTATATAAAATGATAACATATGTATAGAATGTGATGTATACGTTTCGTTGATAATCAGTAAATATTCATACAAGAGTGCTTATATAGAATAAATGATTATGTTAATAAACATGTATATTTGAAATGTTAAAGGTTAGCAAATTGGATTAAGATGATAACAAAGGAAAGGTATTGACATATGGCTTGTTTTAGTCTGAAATGTGGATAGATAGGCATGCCTATAGGAATTTTATAGCTTATGTAGTGACACTAACTTGTGTATTCATCCTGATACTTCAGTGTCTCCAGTTTAGGAATATTATTTTGAGACTTCTATCTCTCTAGTGATGCCTTTCAAGGCATCTCCAGTAGATACCATTATATGCTATCTTTCAGCTTTTGTTATCTACACTTTAGCCTGTTAGAGCCTTGGATGTAGGTAAATAGGCATGCCTATAAAGGTTTTGAAGCTACTCCAGTCCAATGACACTATGTTGTCTTTATTTTGAGACTTATGTCTCTTTAGTCTAATGATTTGGCACTTCCCATACATGTTATTACTTAAGGCTTAGCCTCTCTAGTTAATACGTCTTGGTATCTCCAATTGATGCTCACCTTGAGTATCTCCGGTATCCATTATCTATGTGCGTAGGAAATAGCAAGAAAATTTTTATATGATTTGTCTCTATTCTGTTATGTTCAGGCCTAATAATTATATTTTCTATTTAATGGTTGACTATAATTCTAATATGAACTTCAGCTTGGTGTACACCTATTTTCTACTTCTGATAAGCATGATGTATGATCTAATTATGAATGAGTGAATATGTCAATTTGGCATATGATTTGTTACAAGGTTTAATATATAACTTTAGTTTCTGATACTTAAGTGTAACTTCCGTAATAGGGACTACAAGCAAATGTAGGATGTAAAAATGATAGAATTACGATTTTTGATCCTTACATAGAGTTTGATATGTTGAGAAACACTAAGTTATCAACATGATAACGTACTACGTTAAGAGAATGAATAACGAGACTAATGAATGCAACTCTATTTAGTTTAATAACCCATATTTATAGTATAACCTCAAGGTTGTGATAAAATAGTTGATAGTAGAATATGATAAGAAATGAGATACTTACAGATAAAGACTTGAATTGGTAGAACTACATGGTTTTGATTTCCATTTTTAGGATAATTAGGAAGCTTGGAATGCTTATTCCAAATCCGAACCAGATCATATTGAACTAATAAATATTTAAATTTCAAAGGTAACTTAATGTAAGGAACCTAACATAGAATTATATGTGCCTAAAACTACAGTTATATATAGTGACGATTAATTCATAAAGATGAACAAGTATGAAAGCATAAATGATAAGTATGTATAAGATAGTGTAATGTTATTAAACCATAAGATTTGATAAGTAAATGCAAGCTGAAATACTATATAACATGGAGCTTACATAAACGTTAATATGAAAGAAATTTATGGAACTGAACTTTCAAAAAAATGAGTAACAAATATTAAAAATCATAATAACATAGAGACATAAATTACCTTCATTTAAATATTTGTTTATTTTCTCTTTATTTATAATAAGAAGTGTTCCACTAGGTCTAAACTAAGTATATGGGTTTTTTTATTCACAACATAGGTAAAGGTCTTGTTTGATGTGGAGGTTGGGATTAGAGGACAAAGACAAATCATAAAGTATAGGTATTAGATGTAACCCTTTATCTGTAGCATAAAAGTTGTAAAATATATATGTGAGGTCCCAACATATGCTCTAGAAGGATATATGCAAGTTTAAATGATATTATAATCATTATAAGCTTGATTAGTAAATGCATTGTAGGTTAGGACTTAGCAAAAATTGTTCCAAAAAAAGAAAGACAATATGGTCAATTAATTTTGAAGCATGCACATGTATAATTTAGGGGAAGTGTAATGTAAGGAATTCAAATTGAAAGAAAAGAAATAAAATGGGAAGAAACACAAAGGGAAAACTTAAGGGTGAAAGAAATCTAATGAGGCTTAGGCTTACTTAAGGCCCACAAGTAAGCCCATAGGGTGAAGCCTAATTCTTAGCCTTTTTTCTAGAGAATTTAAGAGAAATGAAAAGGAATCATGAGTATAAAACCTATGAAGGTCGGCCACCACTTTAGAGGAACCCATTTTCAGCCATTCTTTTTCCTAAGTAAACCAACTCCACCATAGAAATAACCTTTAATTTCAACTATAATGTTTGTGAAGAGAGAGAGAGTTTTTCTTTCCTTTGACTCAAGAAATAGGCAATTAGATATTAAATTAAGAAGATAGATGATTTTTTACATTTGTAAATTTATTTTATATTGAAGGACAATCAAGCAAGGGCAAAGAGAAGGAAGAAGAAGGAGCTTGAAGAAAGGGTGTGCTGCTTGCTAAAGAGGTTTGGGAGATTTTCATTCTCTTTACTATATGTTTAATGGGTTTAAGTTGGTGTATATGCTATAATTGTTCTATTATGGATGTTAGAACTAATTGATGTTGTTGTTGTTGCATGAGAATGATAATTTCTACCTTAGAAAGTGATATAGTGAAAATTTACTTAAGGTTCACTTGAATTAGTTTTAGTTTAGAGGGTATAACTCTTTTCTTAGATGTCTAAATAAAGTGATTCTAGATGAAAAAGAAAGATAAGACATATATCTATAACTTCGTAGAAGAAATTAAGACCTAATTCTGCGTTTAAAGCTTACAAAATATGGCTTGAAATTGAGTGATGTCTGCTGCCCTATCCCTAGGAGCAGGCTAGGCTATTTTACTAATATCTTGAGATTTGGAAGTCTAAATAGAGTGATTTTTAATGTTTTGGAAACTAGAGATACAAGAGAACAACTTTTTAAAAGAATACTTTGCTTGAAAATATCATTTATTAGGTATAAAATAGCATACAAGTTGAACCTAAAAATCTACTTATAGGGTTTTTGGGGGCAAAATGGTGCTCATGGTTGTAACTAATCAGTTCCCATCGTGAGCCCCTTCTAGAACAAAATTTTCACCCTTCTCATGGCTGCAACCAATTAATTCCCATCGTGAGGCTCTCGTATTTCCTCCTACGCTTGATTTTCTGGCCTCGAATTGTCATCAAAACTTACCCAGGCTTCCTCTAATACTTTTAAGGTATCTTAGACATAAAAATAGGGAGAGGATGTGATACGAACATTTATAAATGTATAAATATGTATAATTAATGAATATGAATGAACACAAATATTTGTATGCTTAGTGTTACATGCTAAATAATAAGTGATAACCATGTTAAAATGTATCTTAATTGTGATTGAATATGAATTATCTAGTGATATTGTTGTATACTTTATTGTATGTGTTAACTCTACAATCCTAAATGTATCAAATGTGATATCTTTGCCTAATTAAATACTATTTGTAATGCTTGAATTTCACATAGTAGTGGATAGATAGGCATGCTTATAAGGGATAGTGATTACAGCTGCTAGTATTGGCAGCAAAAGGTGTCTAGTGTGGGCACCAAATGGTGTCTAGTATTGATACCTCTTGGTATCTAGTGACTCAAGATTTATGTCTCCAGTGCTTGATATTGCTTGTCAGTATCCAGTGTTTGTCCCGTTATCCACCATTAATGGGAATTCGGGCTAAGGAATAATAATGATGTGATGAGTGAATGAACAAATTTGTGGAAGTGTTAGTGCCTTAGTGTAATGTTAGTGTTTCTTTTAGCATTGTTAGTGTGATTAATTAGGGTAATGACACTAAAATGTTACTAAATGCATGAAATTATTACCATGAGTGTATATGTGCATTATAATATGACAAAGTATGTTATTCATTAAGAGTTATTATACAATGATAAATGGCATGTTGTGTTAATTGTGTGAGACTTCAGCTAGAAGTCTATTGTATTATTTTACTCTCCATTGAGCCATTTTTTAGCATAGTGTTTTCTCGTGTAGGTATACAGGTGTAGAGTAAAGTGTAGGTTCTCAAGTCAACATTTGTAGGCCATTAGGAGTAAAGCTTGAAGGCAAATTTTGGTATATAGGCCTTTTTGTATTGTATGATGTAAAGGATATGTAAAATGTGTAATGAACAAGTAGTGTAGATATTTTAAGCATTTTGAGTTAATATATGTGTTTGTGCATATTACGAAATGGGAACTGTATGCAATTGAGCAAGCAAATTCTACATAAGAAAAAGCATAATTAAAAAGATATAATGAACTTGTAATTGAAAGATAATTTAATAGAATGAATTTATTAGGACTTGTAGTGCTCTTATATTCCTTTAAGGGGGTATAAGGGTGTCACAATTTAATAAACTATAAAGTAGTTTAAAGAAATTTATATGATTTGGCATGTAAATTGATGGTATAACAAGAAGAAAAATATGTGTACATTGGGATGTGATTTTAAGATGTAATGATGCATGATTTGTAAATTGATTTGCATATAAATGATTATTAGTTTATGTTAGCACCCCTATTGCCCTTCTTGGGTATATGGGGGTGTTACATTGGTTACTCATGGCAGCAAAGCTCACAGATATGTTTTGAGAGTAAGACTTTCTCTTTCTAGTCTCTTACTATAATATACATTTCTATCCATCTCTATCCATTTTACTGGTTACTTACTTAACCATCATATTACTCATCCCTAATGAGCTCTAAAGTTAATTTTTTGTTCATTTTTAAGAACTTAAAACTTTCCAGCTTTTCGAATATGTTCAACTCATTTTGATTTGACCATTTACTCTAAACCAAGAATATTTGGATCTGTCATTTAGTACTTTCATTGAGAGTCAAACTAAAGAATGGCTACTCCACCTTCTAAAAATCTAAATGGTAATGAGATGGTAGATACAAACAACTAGCCCAAAATGACCACTCCAATAGCAAATGTAAATCCACCCACAGCTAAGACCCCTGTGACTATCAATGTTATCCACTTAATCATACACGGAATGATAGAGAACATGAAATCCAAGCTCTTAAGAAAGCTTCAGACTAATCAATAAAATGGAGAGAAGGACACAACTTCTAAGAATCGAAAGGATAAGCAAGAACATTCTAGATCTCATTCAAGGGGAGCATGAAAGCTTGTAATATTTTGTTGAGCATTTCTAGGATGTTGCTTTAAACATTTAAGGGTTGAATAATGAGGTTGCTATAGTAACAATTATTAACCACATTAAAAAAACTGGGTTATGGAACTCTCTCTTAACAACCCAACCTACGGTTTTACGAATTTGATGGATAGAGCTAAGAAATTTATAGCTTTGGATGCTGCCAGTAGAATGACCAGATGGTGCAATTTGGATCTGCATGTTGGAAATAGAACAAGTCATCAAAGAAGCCCCTAATGTCATAAAATTCCTTGCCAATAGAGCCCAAAGAGAATTCTCGAGTGGAAACAATCTCAAAAGTGAAAAAGGAAGGAGAGTAGAAAGCCACTAACAATAGTTATAGAGTAACCTCCATTTAATACTGCCCCAAAGAAGGTGTTGTTGTAGATAAAAGAGAAGCACAAAAAAGTAACTAGTTGAAGTTGTCTAAATAGACACTTGATAAGAGGGATACGAGTAAGTACTATGAAAGAATTTGGCCATACACTGATGACTATCGAACACTAAAGGATGAGATCGATCTTTTGTTTAAGAAAGAAATTTTGAACCTTCATGGCAAATGGAAAATGTAAATAGCACAAATTTGCTAGTGAAAAAATGGATCTGATACTAAAAATTTGTAGTGAAAATTGTAGAATGTTGATTTTGGTCGGGCAATATTAATACATATGATCATAAGGGAGATTCTTATTGCAGTAGTAACTCTAAAAGAAAGTGAAGTTCAAAAAGATTATTCTTTTTAGCCCATAAATAAATCCTCATAATAATTACTTTATCACCTAAAGATGCTAGAGATCTCAAGGTCTCTCATAAGGATGCTTTATTTGTCCAAGGATATATTGCAAATTTTCTAATTAAAAAGATTTTGATCGATAATGATTGCGTAATGAATTTGTTGACTCTAGAGGTTTGTGAGAAGAAGAGGTTGCCTATAAGAGACCTAGTGCAAGCTAGAACCTCTTGTATGGGATGGGCAATGCATTTATTTCGATTTTTAGGATAGTAGACTTATTTATTGGACTCAAAGATGGAAATGTAACCCACACTTACAAATGTAGCTTTGTCTTTAACTCTCACAATTAAACGCTTCTTAGAGGTGTGCATTAGTCAGGTTCGAGTTAACCCGACCTAAACCCGAATAACTCGACAGCCAAAATTTTTTATATTTCTTTACTCGACCCTACCTTATTTTATATTCGGGCCCGGCTTGATTAACCAAAACAACTCAAATTTGAATTTTTTTTACATTTACATGTTTAAAATTAAAATTAAATTATGGGATTACCAGATGTCTCATTTGCATTCTACACCCACTCTATATATACATGAAGCTCCCCTTTATTATTGTCATCACCGATTAATAATTACCGAAGCAATTTAATTTTGCTAGCATTCAAAGTTCTTGCTGTTAGCACTCTAAGGAGGAAGTGAAGAAACTTGATGTCAAGTTTATTGAAATCTCTGGTTGAGTTGAGCAACTTTGATGTCTTGGTTGATATTTCTATAAAAAATAATTGGTCAATAGAGAATTTAAATGTCTAATGTACACTTGCTCTTTGTCATTATTATCTCGCTCTTATGAACCTAATACTATAACAAAGATGCTCATGAGTCTTAAGGCCATACACTACAAAAAAACTGCAAATTAGTGACGAAAAATTCCATCGCTAATTACTTGTTTTCCGTCGCTAATTTAAATTAGCGATGCCACGATGAACAGTCGCTAAAAGGCCAGTCGCGAATATGTAAGCGACAAAATTAAAAATCAGTCGCCGGTATTATAATAATAATATTTGGCGACTACAATATCCGTTGCTAATTTCGTCGCTAATTATAAATTTACTTTAAAATTTAGTGACAAAATATTAGTTGCTAATACGGATTTCGTCAACTTTTAATTTATTGCATATTAGCAACACATTGTTTGTTGCAAATCCGTCGCAAAGTTATAACATAATTTAATTTTTTATTTTGTATTTACCAATTTACTGCAAGTATAATCAACAAATTAATTTATTGTATGCAGAATCATAATTTAATTTCTGTAAATAAAAATTCTCCAATACAATAATTTAAAAAATATAATATTACACATGTACATTAAATTGCATAATAGTTAAAAAAATTAAACCTAACAAAAAACACAAAAAACTAAATAATGTACTATTGCACTTGCAATTACAGAAGATCCAATATGTGTTTCCAAACAATTCTATGCTACACAATATTGATAGCTAAGGACATGCCTAATTATACATACAGGCTGTTAGCTCCAACTATCTTTCTTTTAATCCAATAGCTCTTTCTAACTTGATTATCTCTATCCATTCACTTTCACGTCTAGTGATTTACTCATGCTTTTGTGTTTTTATAGATATATACAGTAAAAATATGCAAGCAACAAGGCACGACATATATAATTGGAGTATTTTATACATTAATTTTGATTCAATCTTACTGGTTTAGGATTTAATTTATGAGGAAGTGTTAATCAAGTTTTAATTAATAGTAGATGATTTTCACTTAATTAAGAAATAATGTTCATACGGTGAATATATAAATATAAATAAATAAATAAATAAATAAATAAATAAATATATATATATATATAATATATATATATATATATATATATATATATATATATATATATATATATATATATATATATATATATATATATATATATTAGGAAGAGATGAGACTAATCATATATATGACTTGGAAAAAAATATTATAGATTTAGCATTATTAAATAGGGTTCATGTGAATCTCATGAAATATTTCTTCCTATTGAAATTGCCTACCTCAAAACTCTTTGATTACCTATTTTTATTGGTAAACCACAAATAATTTCCATATATATATATATATATATAACAACTAATTCCATAAGATTATGAAGTTTTATTTAAATTAATCAGGAAATTCTAAAAAATTACTAATTTCTAAATTTAACAATTCTATTATATTCCCTTGTCTATTTTGATAACAAGAGCCAAACTATTGTAATTGCTCGAGTAAAAGTAATAATGAAATAAAATGGAAACCTTTCTCTTCTAATAGAATTGAGTAGCTAAAAAAATTGTAATTGCTCTAGTGAAAGTATTTAATTTTATATATTATTATCACTTATTAAGCTAAAGCATTAAATATGAAACAAAGTATTATATACTAATTATTCTTCATTTGACAACGCAAAATCATTAATTAAGAGTGAAAGTATAATTGTAACATAATTGTGTTTGTTATAATTGGATTTAGGTTAATGGATTGGTACATTCTGCTATAGAATAATTAAACAGTAATTAATTTCACCAACTAATAAGTTCTACAAGAGAGTTGACATCGAAACTAGTTTTAGGTTCACTAGTCATGGAAAAGCAGAGGTTTTAATTTACTTGCAATAAATGACACATGGCACATATACTCATCATAATCATACAATACGTAGCAATGGTACAAAATAAGTAGTGAATTAATATAGCAACACACACTCATATTTAATGATTAAACTTAAAATAACAATAAAAAGAAAGATGGTTGATCTTATATAGTTATGGTTACAATTGAATTGAGAATCAAGGCTGCAACCTATATATATATATAAAGTTAGTTATTTTATTATATATTTTGAAACTTTAATTTATTATTTTTGGAATTAAGTTTATTCAAGTTCTTTTGATGAAATATCCTGGCTATGGACAATCAAAAGCCAATTTAATTTTTTAATTCAATAAGCAAAAACAGAACAAAAGATTTAGAGGATGAAAAATGAACAGATAAACAAAAATGAATTATAAAAATTATAAGCAAATGTTACCGGAAGCTCTATGCAGCAAAGCAACAATTATAAGGGCAAGATATTGGTACTTACGTCAGCATAAACCAATTGTATAATGAATATATCCTTCCTCAAATAAAGGAAAGGTCTTTCAACGGTGCTTTCCAAGATATTCATAATATCATGCTTTAATGTTAATGGATCAAGATACCAGGATACCAACTTATAGAAAGGAAGTTATGCGACAGGAAAAAATTAGAGAACAATAAAATATAGGTGGAAAACAGAGAATCTGATAGGCGATTCAAGAAAATGCTATCTCAAAACAACCAAATCAATATTATAAACATTTATATCTAACAATTATGTCAAAGGGTAAGGTATAATAAAACGAAAAGACATTTTAAACAGATAAAAGCTCTGTACTCAAACCAATTAAAAAGATAATGGCATAAAGTGACAGGAAAAAAAATAAAAATCCACCTATTGCAAACCTTAATGGATTTTATAATTATCAAGGGAAAATTCTTTAGGCAAGCAATTAAGGAGCTTCAGGATACCGGCACTTCTTCTCTCAATTGAATTGACATCCAAAAAATGCATCCATATACCCAAAAATTTATAGGAAGATGCCGAGATTGCAACTCTAGCCACAACACATGATAGTAAAAAAGAAGGCATCCCTAAAAAACCAAAACAGTGGATACAATGTATGATTAACTGATAATAATGGCTAACCACCTAATCAAACAACTTAATCTTTTAAAAAATATTTATACATGAATAATATTCGAGAACACCAAAATAAAAGCAAAATGAGAAATATATAATAAATGTTATATGGAGTTTGAGCCATACTACTCCTCTCCTCTATAAATAAAAAGAAAAAAGAAAAATAGATATATAAAATGAAATAAGAAATATTTTCAAAAATGATACATCAATCCATGTGCCCTATTTGATTAATGGACCCCATCTGAACATAGTTACAAAATTAACCATCTTTTACTAGTTATCCACTAATTTAGAAAGTTTTGAATCAATTCACTTCAATTCAGACATATAAATAACTGTAAACTATTTTGCAATTTCAAACAAAAAAGAAGATATAGTAAAAATGAACTAGGTACAAGAAATCGTTTGTAGCTTTGTATTTTGCATATCTCAAGAAATAAAGAATCAATGCCTTTGGGACCTGTTAATATTCAGAGCAACCAAATAACCATTAGAATAACAGTAAGCGAAACAGAGAAATTAAAATACAAACAAGAAGGCTGTCCTTTTTAGGATCATCACAAGAAGCCAAAACCTATATTATGTGATCATCATTTACATGACATGTGTCTAATTAAATTTATTAAAATATGTAACCCTATATAATACATAAAGTGACATGCAAAGTGGATGCATGATATGCAAATGATGGAGAAGGCAAAATCTTTCTAAGTGAATTAAAAAATGTGATTTTATAATATATGAAATGGAGACGACATAAAAACGGTTAGTTTTTTAGCACTTCTCATATTTCTAAAGCAATAGTTTGACTAGATCGAACAATATACCCGAGAAAGGGGTTAGAGAATGGGTATCTCTCGCTGACCTACTAGTTGTGTTGCATTAGGTTCCATTTCCAAAGAAGGGAAGAGCGGAGTTACTGGTGGCATTTTCAACCTTCATATGCATCGCAATATTATATTATGTAGTTAGAGAATAGTGTTAATTAGGCCATAATTATGAATACGTCGTTTCTTACAAGTAACAAGAATGAGCAATCATACTTACTGCCGTAGGGCTCGAACTCATCGGAGATAGGCTGGAGAAGATCCTTTTCCCGTTTATGCAAGCCTTTGAATAGAACAACGGACTCCTCTTCTCTGTCCCTTCCTGCACTCCATGCTAGCCCCAACCCCCTGCCTTTCATAATTGACGGTTGCTCATGCAACCACAATTATCAACGCTTCTGCAATATATATTCCTCCATATGTACTGTACTGCAAGTTTATTGCAGAGTGCCATGTGGAATTTGGGCCGGCATGGATTCTATAATCTAAATTATTATAAAATCCAAAAGAAAATACCAGATTCTTCAGAGCACACATTTGGCAACTTTCTGTAGATGTTTGATGAATTGCAGGAAGCAAACTACATGAACCCAGCCCCTAGACTCGTATTTGAGTCGCTTATATTAAGATGGTGGATCATTCGTGTAAATATACCCATTTCAAGATCTGGTTCAGAAACATCTAATTCGATTGTTAGCCCCACAGTTGAAGCACTTCGAAATGCACCCATTTCAAGATCTGGCTCTAGCAATAAAAAATTGACTATAATATCTAGATTTAACATTTTCCCCAATTTTTTTCAAAATCCCTAGATCTGAAACTTCTCCCTGTTCTCCAAATTCTTCCCATAATTTATTAAATAAATGATTCATGGAGCTTACCTCATGACTAGGAAGAGTTGCAGCAAAGGAGCTGAAATCTTAAAGAACCGAACAGGGGAAGAAGAAGAAGGCGAAAGAAGGAGAAAGGGCTGACCCTGTCGTGGCGAGAAGGAGAAAATAAGGGAAAGAAGATGACGCTGGTGAGGTTGCTCGGGTAGAGATGCTGGCGGTAGTGTGGCGCGATAACGTGACCGAAGAGGAGAGGCGAAAGAGAGAGAGAGAGAGAGAGAGGGGAAATAGGGGCGGTTTTCAAGTTTTTTGACTAATCATTTTTTTCTAGGTTTATCTAAGGCCCCGAGAGAATTTTACATCCTTATATATATTTATATATATATATATGAATGGCCTCAAAAATTATGAATCTCTATTACTCTAGCCAAAATAAATTTTTATACCTTTACATCAACTTTATTCAAATGACTTTAAATAAATTTTATACAGTTAAAATAATAAAATTTATATATAAATTATATTATATTATTTTTATTTTTTCTTATTTGTTAAGTTAAATAATTCCAAAAATTAAAATTTTCCAATCATCTAGTCAAAATAAATAGATTTTTTTATTCTTTTATAATTTCATTTTTATCAACAGGATTAGGGGAAGGAAATTTAAAAAAAATAGTTTGATTTTTAACTATTCAAATTAAAAATGTTTTTTTCTAATTTTTTTAAATGCTTATGTAGTTATAAATTAAAAATGAAATATTTTTATATAATATGATATTAAATTTATCAAAATTTAATTCAATTTATATTATTATCCAATAAGAAACTTAAATCTTATTATTATTATTTTAATTATTTTAATAATTATTATACATTTATTTATTTTAAATCCTTTGTCATTAGTTCTTAAATTTTTCCTTTAAATTCAAATTATCACTTTAAAATTTTGAAATTATGAAAATAAATCAATCCTAGAACCAGTATTAAAATACTGTAAACCCGTATTAAAAGTACTCTCGCACGATTTCAAATTTTTGGGACATTACAATTAAGTTTGAATAAAAATAATTTAATTATAGAACTAGATATTTTAATTATTAAAAAATGAAATTAATTTAATTAATTAATTCTTATTCAATTAAATAATAAATTAAGTTTAAAATCATATACGCATTAAATTGAAACAGTGGAGAGAGGTGAGGGGAGAGAAAATATTATTTTTATATGTAGGGTAAATTTTTAAAATTACTAAAATGCCCCTACCAAATTCCATCATTTTATCATTGTATTCAAGGATAATTTTGTTAATATATATAGCTAAAATTTTTTAATAATTTAAAATTTGCTCAAAATTTTAACAAAATAAAAATAAATTATAAATTTTTCATAATCATTTTAAATGAAATAATAAATTTTATATTATTATTATATAAATATTTATATTTATTATTTTTCATAATATGACTATATAATAATTATAACAATTACTTTATTATTATTATTATTATTATTATTATTATTATTATTATTATTAAAAATGTATTTTTTTAAATAAATAAGTTTATATTTGGGGATAATTGATAAAGAAATCAATAGAATTCTTAATAATTTAATATTTGATTTAAATTTTATAAAATAAAAATTCATTACAATATTTTTATTATTATTTTAAATGAAATAATAAATTTTATATTACTATTTTATAAATATTTATTTTTATTAATCTTGAACACGCAAATATATAATAATTATAACAATTAGTTTATTATTATTATCAAAAATGTAAATTTTCTACATAAATAACTTTAGATTTTGCTATAATTGATAAAAAATTATTATCAGATTATAAAATAATTTATAATTTTCTGTTACAAAATAAAATATTCATTCCATATGTTCTATATTAAAATTACTTGAAACTATACATAAATCATGTGAGTGAAATTAAAAAAATTATTTTTTAATTTATTTGCGATAGATTAGCGACTAAATTATTCCGTCGCTAATTGTATTACCGTAAAAATTACTATTAGCGACATATCAATTTTCGTCGCTAAACCGTTGCAAAAAAGGCGCTATAATTTCCCTCTAAAATTAGCGATTAAAATATTTGTTGATAAATTTTCTGGAACTAATTTCATGAATAAAAAATTATAAAATTTAGCGACGGAAATATTCGTCTCTAATTCCGTCGCAAAACATGGTGTGTATACTTTTTGCCAATAATTAGCGACTGTTTTTTCTTTTCGTCGCTATTTCATCGCAAAAAAAATAGAAAATATCATCCCACGACGGAATTGTAAAACAGTCGCGAATCCATCTCAAAATTTCCGACGAAAATAAGTCCGTCGCTAATTTTAGTCGCTAATTGGCAATTTTTTTGTAGTGATAATATGCTATTGGACTAAGTTCCCAATAAAAGTACTAATCCTTCTGATATTTAATTAAGTTTGATTCTATGTTAAAATTGTCAATTTGATCTGATAGTAACTAAAGCGAAGAATCACACTATTATGTAACAAGTACGGTGCGTCAAAGAAAATTAAGTAAATCTAAGAAGGGATAATGAGAATAAGCTAACTATCATGTAAAACTACTTAGTGTCTAAAACACTAAATCAAGAGAGATGTAAAATAAAACTAACATTAGAATAGCTGCTCAATATACCGCAGGCTACCGAACATCTGACACGGGCACTCATTGAGTCCATTAAACTTAAGATATAACTAGACAATTTTATTTACTAATAACTACAATTTTATCATTAGACAGATATAAGAGTTGAGGCAAACACATTGATTAACGCTTCCATGCATTTCTTTCATGGAATTTCCCTACATAAAAAGGAAAAACAAATAAGCAACTTGTCAAAACCAAGGAATCAAATTACTAGACAAGAAAGTGATAAGATAATCATTCACCATAATAAAGATAAATAAATGATAGACAAAGATATGCTTAAAATGTAAGTATATGCCAAACATTTAGATTAAAAAAAATTTATAATTTTGTGGTTAACTTTGTTTATTGGCATTTGTATGGAAACCATTGTTCCTGTGATAAAAGAATATATTTCAATTGGTGTGCATGACTATATATTCTTTTAATTAATCATTTGAATTCTTTGTTCTATAACTATGAAAATAACAATTATAATATATTTTTAAACATATATAGTTTACTTTAGAGTAAACAAATTCTGCATTACCAACTCTATTTTTTTTTCTTTCACTACTTGTTCCCAAATAACAGAGAAACGTGCTAATTTTCCAAAGAAAATAATAATATGAACAAGTATAGAAATCACACTAATCTATATATTTCCAAACTCAACAATTCTTCCCCTACCAGGCAATTGAAATAGCAATCTTGGACTTAATAACACAAACAACACCACTGCTATCACCATTATAATAACACAAATAGCACAAATGCCATTAAATTTAAGAGAAATAACATTCTGGTTTCAAGTTCCATAGAAAGAGAAATAAGTATAGAATTAAAAACAAGAAGAAGAATCACCTATAAAAATTAGAATGTACGCAAAGTAAAACAAACCTAGAGTAGATTAAATCCCAAACAGAATAAAAAAACTACAAAATTTAAAGTGGGTTTAAGTGTAAGACATAAAACAATAAGAAACACAATCGAAATGAGAAGTGGAAGAATCAAAATTCAACTCCACTAATTCTAAATAAAAGATGAGAAGGGGAAAAATCAATTGAAATGTAAAAAAATAAATGTCACAATTATTGGGTCTCTTTGTATTAAAATGAATTATTAAATTACCATGGTTGAAGAGCAAATGCTGGAGATGACATAGGTTAAAGAGCAAATGCCGACGACGAGCAGGGGTGGCAACAAGTAGAGGTTGAAGATAAGGTGGCAATAAGCGAGGGGGAGAGGAGAGCTCGATTTGGGATTTTAGATCTAGGGATCTAAATGGCAGAAGGGGAGACTATAGGGTTGTTCAGGTGGGCCGATTTTTTGAAGGTTTTAACTTGATCTGACCTGAACCCAAAAAAATCAAAATTCTCCAACCCCACCCGACCCAAATAACCCTATCTAAATGTCTAGTTTGGGTTAGGCTATTCAGGTAGGGTTGAGTTTTGGACACCCCTAATGCTTCTTCATAATCTGCATGTAAGGACCAAAGTCCTTATAAAAATGGTTATGATGAATTGCCCAATTTATAGATGCCTATTTTATTACTTTATTATATGCCATGCTTTACCACTTTCTTATATGCTTGGGTGTTTTTTTTAATTTGTTTATTTGCTCTAATCTTGCATGTAAGAAAGGAGATAATATTATTAATCTGAAAGCTATTATGTCACATCTATCAAAGGTAAAAATAGGAGTGAAGTTCCAAACTCTTTCTGGACTCATGAGGACGAAACACCCTTTCCCAATGTTTTATTTGGTGGTGATTCCTTGTATCAACCTTGTGGTGCCTAATAGATACCTCCCGACTATTGATCATCAATAATAAGGTAGGGACACCTTGAGATGTTGTCTTATGCCTTAAAAGACTCGGGATTTAGTGAATCATGTTGTGTCTTTTGATTATCGTGAAGCGAACGATCAACTCAAGAAAGGGAACCCAACCCAACCAAACCCTAAAAATAGGACTAAGTTACCAAAGGTAAAGGGTTTCCTCCCTCGAGTTCAAAGATCCTTCCCATTTGATTTTGAGCTGTGTTATAGTGGTGACTCCACTAGGTACGTTTGAGACTTCGCTCCAAAACTGCTTTTGATTTATGTCACATAAAAAAGCTTTTAATTAAGAAATTTTATTTATTTTTTAAAAATTGCATTAGAATCATGCTAGAACCTTAAATAAGTTAGGCGTCCTATTTTTTTAACCTTGGTGCATTTATGAAGCACTCCTTTGTTGTTTACTCAATCGAGGGTAGTGTTAGGGATAATCACCAGCCTAAGTCTAATACTTTTTGCTATATCAAATGGTGATTTAATTGGTTGTTATGATGAGCTAGACCTGTTGGCAGGGACCATACTTAGGTAGCCTTATTATTGAGTACCTGGACCAAAGCCCATGTAATGGCATAAAAATCTCCATTAGGATATTTGTAATAATCTTGCATTGCTTGTAATGTAGATCTCTATGTATTAGGCATACCTGAACAAGCCTAGATGTCTATTTATCAAAGACTGCCATACCCCGATAATCCTATTTTAGGTTACTTGGGTCATTTAAATACGCATTGATCAAAACCTTTTTTGGTGTGCTATTTTTAAGAGGCATTATGCTGCTTGATTTTCACCGTGCACCATATATATTCACTAGGGTCCATTGTTGACCCGTGAATTAAACCCACCAAGGAATAAGACTTTGACCATATGTGTGGGAGAAATAAGGTGGAGAGGATTTTTACGTGTGGCTGTCGATGCTGCATTTCACAATTATACATCTACACCTGCTCATACATCATGCTGAGCACCCTATTTTGGCAGCCATAATAGAGCCATCATTAACCAGGTGGTTTTGGGATTCGAACGGTCATTTGGTTAAGAAATGGTTTTCTAAGTAGATAGAGGAATTGGTATTAATTCAGAGTTTAGAACTGGGATCTGAGTTGGATATAACTACTATAATAGAAGGGTTTTCAGAAGGATCTTCAACATAGTCAAAAGGGGAAATCATGTCTGAGCTTACCCCACCCATTGGTTTTTCTGGTTCTCAAGATATGGATAAGAGAATGGATGACCTTGAGAGAAAGATGATGTTGACGTTTGCTAGTCTTATAGCCAGTCTGGCCTCAATTTTAGCTACTTAACCATGTGCACCAGCTATTGTTTGAGTCAAACTGACCATTGTTGGGGGGATTCTAATAGCAACCACTGTGATAACTTCATAAGCAGTAGATGTTAGGAATGTAACTCTGTAAGGGATAGAAGGAGATATCGCTCGAGGTTGTATCGAGTATAACTTTATAATTGATAAAAAGAAGGAAATGAGGGCCCCCTCAAAAATTAAAGAATCTCATCTCTAAGAAAGAGAACCCTGCCATAAAGAAGATGGAAGAAAAGTTAGAGGCTTTGACTAGGATGTTATCAGTTGAGAAAGGGGCAACCCTGAAGATATTGACTTGGATGGTGAGGATGTTTTGCCTAGCTGATTTAAGATGCCTAATTTCATGAAGTTTGATGGAACATCTAACCCTTTGTCTCATATAAAGCTGTACATGCTACTCATAAAAAGGACTACTCTTACTAAAAGGCAGAAAGTAGACTTCTTTAGTCTCAGCCTTACGAGTCCTGCTGTTGATTGGTATCATAGTTTGGATAGAAAGACTAAAGAAGATTGGAAAAGATTAACAGAGGAGTTCTTTAAGCAATATGATTGTAACACCCGTGTGATGGTCACTTTGAAGGATTTGGAGTTATTATAATAGAACTATGTAGAGTCCTTCCACGAGTACCTCACTTGATGGAGGAATAGAGTGATGGAGATGAAAACAAAGCTTGAACAAGGGATCAAATTTGGTTGTTCATCCATAATGCTAGTCCTTTACTTGAAAGAGGGTCTCAAAATGAAGGGGTTAAAAGATTGGGAATCCTTGAAGAATATAGCAATCGAAGCTGAAGGAAAATATATGGCAAAAAAGGCTAGTTCTGCGAGCTTAAATAGTGGGGGTTATGGTAATAACAAGTGGGGTTTTGGAAGCTCAAGTTTCAATAAAAATGCCGGCAATAGTAGTGGCAGTGGGGGTAATAGTGAAAAAGCTGCTGAAGTGTTAACTACAGGGGTTAATCAATGACATTATTCAAATTTGGAGAAATCACTATCCTGGTGCCTTAATTGATGAAAGAAGGGAAACTACAACCGTTGTCGTCCAAACCATAAAAAGTCAGAGTCAGTTGGGACACAGGTCAGACTGGTACCGTGCTTTTCATTAGCATATGGGGTATAAAATTGATTACTGTCATACTTTAAGGGATTGTATCCAAGATTTAATTGATTCCTAACATATACCTAATCTAATAAAGAGAGCTAAAAAGGAGATTTATAATGTTGTACCCCCACCAGTGTTTATGATTGGGTCTAGGTTTTCAGAGTGATATGTATGGTAATGAGTACTTGGCTATCAACCGCAAGGCTAAAAAAAATTATGACAGTCCAGGTGCAAGTGCAAAAAAATAATTAAAAGTAGGGGAATTAGTTTAACTAGCAGATAAATGGGATACAACTAGTAAAGTTAAGTCAACCAAGGCTAGGGAGGTGCTGAAGGACCTATGGAAAACTGATGAATATGAGAAGGAAGTGGCAAATGAAAAAGTCATTCAAGCCATCACAAGGAGTGGTAGGGTTATGCCTGAGGTTGAAAGGCAACAAGTGTTGGGTTTTTACGGACAAAATAAAAACAAAAATGTAGTGAAAAAAATAAAAACCCACTAGGATCTATGTGATCCAATTGATTTAATAAGAAAGATGTAACGATTACCAACCTATTGAAGCATAGAAAATCAATTCTTTAGGTGCTGCCTCTACCAAAATGAGCACCCTCTATTGGTATCTACACTTGAATGGATGATCAAAATCGCTCGGGGTGCTAGTTTCCTTCATTGGCGGCTAGGGTTTAATCTTTTTGTTCTTTCTCAAAGTTACAGAAATGATTTTTTTCTCCTCTCAAAATGATGGTTATCACTTTTAATTTGATAACTTAATTAGGTTTAAACTATACATATCATTATATATATTGGTTGCCTAACCCTAATTTAGAGAGAGAAATTTTCGGGCCCATATTTCTTATTTAAAATAAAAAATACTTTATTTCTTATTCGAAATAAGAATTACAATATTAACCTTAAAAATTTTTTATTTCAAATTTTAATTTTTCACGAAATTAAATTCGAAATGTCCAAATTAACCCTCAGTCTATTCATCACATTCTATGTGTGCAACTCAATAGGTTCATATTATATTAGCAATGGGCTCCAATCCCATCACAGGCCCACAAGTCATAACCGGCCTCTAGCAAGACATTATGACTACCCATATAATATGAATATTGATAATTTGATTTTAACCTAATAAAACATGTTATAATCCCTTTTGTTAAATGATATCTTATTTGAACATAAGTCATGGTCCATGTCAAACTTATATAGTCCAAATATGTAATATCTCGATCACTAAGTAGACTGATAATATCAAATAGTATTAATCACCCTATTAAATCATTTGAGCATGACCATGCATTTCTTAGTCTTACTTATCGAGGAGCTTAATAGATATCTCTCTCATATAAGAGGGATAAATTCCATCTTAATTATTCACTATCCTCTGCATGATTCTAATCATATCCCATCATAAACTTTATTATTATTCGATTAAATATAATGTTTTATTATGTCAAAACATAATGTTACTCATGTAGGATACTGTAATAATCTTAGGTCTAATGATCAATAACATAACTACAATGAGATCACTAATGACATTGACCTATGTGGCATCTCATAGTAGGTCTATCTAGTACCCTATTCTCTAACAAGTACCTACAAGTTTGATTTATGTCATCATATATAATCATCCTATGATTATTAATCAAACCCATACTAGTCTTAATTTATCATTATTCCTCTAATGATAAATGACTAGGGATAGTTAAAATAACATTCGATTGTTATTTGTAAATATTATTATAATGTAACATGCCAACAATATAATAACATGAAAAAAACCTAATTTTAAAAATGAAATATGATATTACATAAAGGACCAAATTGTAGACATCATGATCTGAGGCAATCTAGATCAGGGTTACCTGATAATTAGAAAATAATATATTTCAGATAAAAGGTGCAGATCTCGAAGCTTCGATTAAGAACTTCTCATAGTTTTCTTCAAGATTTTATGATTCTTTAAGTGTTTTCAAAAGGTTTTAACAAAAACAACATGAAAAACCATGATTTTGGCCTTTAGTGGTGACAGACGATTATCTGTCATATGAGGGACGGTCGTCTGTGGCCATCTTTCTCATATCCAGGTTAGATCAAATGTATTTTTATGAATTTTGGGTTTTTTGAGGGACGATCATCCTTCATAAGGGACGAACATCTATGGTCAAATATCTAGATTTTCTACATTTTTGGAAATTAAAAAATGGAAAGATAGATATCAAAGGGTTTTAATCCGGATTTTAGGGGATCTATGCCTTCGAATTTGGAGAGATAGAGTTAGAAATCAACTCCAACTTTACCAAGGTATAAAAGTAAAAGAAATTAGGATTTCCACAGGGGAATCATTCTTTGATTACAGAGACAATTCTTAGAGAGGAATAAACAAATTTTTTGTCTCTCTAAGAAGAAAACTTTCTAACAATTCCTTTGATCTAAACACACATACACATAAAGAATCACTTAGTTTTTCTGAAACACGAAGATTACAATCAGAGGGGAGATCTGGACTTCAAGTTATTCAGAGTGAGAATATCTTCTAAGTGTAATATTTTAGGCATCTCATTTATATTTTCTCTCTTTAAAAATTATCATCTATGATCATGTTTGATTACTGTTAAAATAAATGTATTTTTATGCTATGATTCCTTGATTTACATGTTTAGATCTAATGATTTACAAATTTGGATCAATGTGTATGATAATGGCATAATCAAGTTGTGGTTTCCTAAATTGGTATATATTTTCAAGCTTTGTTTTTATTTTGTTATTTTGGATTTTAATGAGTTTTGGTATGGTTAATGTATGATTTAGGGTTATGATCTTAGCTTGGCATAATTTAGGCTTTAATATCTGAGTACTTAGGGTTTATTTGCAATTTTGTGTGATTTTCCAGCTTTCTATTTTTTTCTGAGAGTGACAGATGGGAAGAAGCTCCCGTAGATGGTTGTCTATCAATGAGACAGACGGGACATCGTAGGTGTTCCTTCTCGTCCCATTCGTCGTTCAGTTGTGGCCGTTTGTCATCTTTTCAGGGGCATCGTGGCTGATTTTTAGGCTCTTATTCATATGTTTTATGTATTTTCATTATCCATATTATTTTTTCAAACCATAAATTGTTAATTGGTCATTTTGTATACATATTTTAATTTTATATGTATGATCAAATAAGTAATCTTCTTTTCTTTATTTTATTATTTATTTACGCTTTTCCTCATAATGCTAATTTATTATTTTTTGTGGTTTTATGTGAGTATGTGACTTTATTCGTTCTTGGGAGACTTTGTGAGGCATTTTACATTGGTAGTTGTGCCTCCGATTGGCTGATGACAACCACTTGCCCATTTGGTTATTTCATTTATTCATTCATTTATTATTTAGTTTATTATTATTTTTTGCTTATTTATTATTTTGATATTTTTGGATGTATTTTTTAGGGATGTAATAGCTAGTAAAAAAAAGTTTTTTTGTGTACGTCTAAAAGAAAAAGGCACTTAAAATAATTTCTATTAATTAACTTGGGTTTTCCTCCAAAACTTGGACCAATGTCCAATTTCTCATCCAAAACCAAACAAAGAATAAAAGAGAATTTCCATAAAATGTGCATGAGGAAATTAATGTTCCCAACCTAAATGAATGCCCTAATTTATTTATGTATGTAATTTTATTTTTTGGACAATTTGCTTCTGTAATAAGCTTAAGTAGTTTTAATTATTTACCGCTTTTATTGTTTGCTTGGGATGTTTATTTAATTATATAGCTTTACATTGTGTGAGAGAGGGGAGTGGATTAATATTTAAAACTCATTTATAAAATAACACATAACCAAGATACCTAATAAGAGTGATGTCTTGAACACCAATCTCTGTTTGGGCATCAAAAGATCGAGAATCATTTCCCAACATTCTATTGGGTGGCGACTCTATGACACTTACCTTTTTGGGCCTATTAGTAGATGCCTTCATGGGTTGACTACTAATAATAATTTGAGCTTGATCTCTTTTTATTGCAAAGTAACCAATTTATGATTTATAGTGAACATCTTTTGGTCTCGAACCCTAAAAGCAGGCCTCTGAGAGCGAACTCGAAATTGAACGTGGCTTCGGCATGCATCATAGTGGTGACTCTACTGGGGAATAAATAGACCTTGCTCCTAAAAGCATCTTGGTTAAGTTTTTTATAACTGAATTTTTTAATAATCCTATATCTTTTCTAAATTACATTTCTTGCATACATCTTAGAGCCTTAAAACTCTGTTAGCCGTCTCTTTTTAGCCTTAGTGCTATCTTAAAGCACGCTTACGTTCACTCAATATAGGGAGGTGTTAAGGAGACCTACCAACCCACGTCTAGTACCAAATGGTATAGAAAATGGTGACCCATCAGTCATTATGCTCATGATGAGCTAGACTTATTGGCAGGGACCATGCTTGGGTAGCCTTAAAGTTTCATCGCCCTTGACTCAAGCCCATGTAATGACAATAGCAATTACCCCTAAGTTGTATAACCATAATAATGTTTACCTACTATGTTGACCTTTATGTATTGACTAAACTCAACTAAGTTAGAAGGGTATCAATCAAAGGCTACCATAGCCCGACGGACCTAACCCAATCTGTATGAGTTAGTCAAAATACATAATGGTCAAAACCTATCTGCTTGCGCTTTCAATTAGAGAGGTTATGCTATTGATTTCTTGCCATGCACCATGCAGATCCATTGGGTATCTTGTTGACTCATGGGGTAAGCTTACCTAGGAAAGAGACTGCACGCCCTCCTGTATGGGAGCAATAAGGTTAGAAGGCTATTTCTTACTTGTGTGTGATTGTGATTGACGCCTAACGAAAGTATTCATTGCATACATATATAATGTATATACCACGCTCATGCATCATTCCTAAAATTTTATCCTTACAGCCATCATAGATCCATCTATGTGGTCTAGAGGATCAGACAGTTACCTTATCCAGAGACCAATATTCAAGTTGCCATTACCAAGCTCAAGTTCAGAGTTAGATTCATAAGTTAGTTCAGAGTTAAGTGCAAACAATTAAGAAACAAGCTTAGATATGGAAAAAGAATAGTTGAATGAAACTGAAAGAGTTACTGAGGAGATTGGGAGGTTGTTATGTTTAAGAGAAAACTTATTCGCATCTATTGCCGGTACCTTAATGACAAAGGATGAATTGGATAGGAGGCTGGATAGGCATCTCTAAGAGTTTGAGAAAAGAATGTTGGTTGTGAGGCTTCTGTGACACCAAATCCTAAAACTCGGCCTGTAGCACCCATTTGTGAGACGGTGCAGGTTACCCACATCAGGGACACTGCTGCAATAGATGTTACTATACCTCGAGACTTGTTAAGAAGGGAGAGGAGACATAACCCTAAAAATGATTATATGGAAGAGGAAGAAGAAGACTATGTCCCTCCTATGATGAATATGAGGAGTAGAGGTCCTACTGCTGGGGATCTAGCCTTCAAAAAGATTGAAGAGAACGTTGAGGCTATGTCTATGCTGCTACCTCGGAGTTTTAAGATACCTGACCTGCTAAGGTTTGAGGGTACTTTGACCTTTTGGCATATGTTAAACAATATACACTGATCATAAAAGGGACCACCTTGACCAAAAAGTAGAAGGTGGAGTACTTTTGTTTGAGTTTGATAGGGCTTACAATTGACACGTACCACAAGTTGGATAGGCACACTAAAGAAGATCGGGATCTGTTGACTGAAGAGTTCCTTAAGCAGTACCACTTTAGTACTAGAATGGAGGTTACTCTAAAAAGACCTCAAGCTACTTCAGCAAAAAGATGACGGATCTTTTCATGAGCACCTTACTAGGTGGAGGAATAAGGTAATGGAGATGAAGAGGAAGCCTAACATAGTTGACCAGATCAGGCTATTTATTTGAAACGTGAGCCCATGCTTGAGAGATGGCTTAAAGATGAAAGCTCTGAAAGACTGGGAGTTATTAAAGGATATAGCCATAGAAGCTGAGGGAGAATACCTAGCCAGAAGGATGAAAAATGAGGGTGTTAGGAGGAATTTCAGTAATAGCAAGATTGTTGGAAACAGTAGTAGGTCGAATTGAACCAAAGAGACTGAAGAAGTGTCCACTATAGAGGCTAGTTCGAGGCATTACAGTCATTAAGGCCTGTGAAGAGTCAAGGGTTACCCCACTATAGAGATGATTAGTATTGTGCATATCATCAGCATACTGGGCACTTGACTAACTATTGCCGCACCCTAAGGAACATAAATTAAGATTTGATAGACAATAAATAGATTTTAGATCCTAAGAAAAGAGATAAGAAGATGAAGGGAGGTTTTAATGTTGTGCTACTTATAGTGTTTATGATCGAGTCTAGCTTGCCTGAATGGTATATCATGAGAGACCTATATAGGAATGAGTGTGTGGTTGTTACTCGCTCTACCTCTAAATTAATAGAGCCAAGTGAAGAAAATCGACCAGTTTCAATGATTGATTGTTGGGGTACCCCCACAGAGAGTGAGGATAAAGGGACTTTGGTGCCTATTGATATTTAGAGTTCAACCAGCGAAGGTAAGGAGGAGATAAGAGAGGAGAAAAAAGTAAAGGTAGCCACTAGGAGCGAAAGAGTGGCCCTAGCAATTTAGAAATAGCTGGTTCCTGCTGTAGTGCCTATAAAGAAGAAAGTTAAAGGTGATCAAATAATTAAGTAGTTAAAAAAGATGTAGGCATAAATTTCTAGTTGGGAATTGTTAAGACAATCTCCCTCGCACAAGTAGAAGTTAGTGGAAGCCTTGAGTGGATCTACTGTTGCCACCACTACTTCACCTTTTGAGCTATTAGATTTGGTTAAAGGAAGGACAAAAGAAAATGTTGTGTATTCTAATGCCGACCTACTTGCTGAAGGAAGAAACCATAATTAGCCTGTGTGATGATAGATGATGGCTCTTCTATTAGTGTTTGTCCCTTGGTGGCGATCCCTGCTCTTGGGTTAACTAAGAACATGTTGAGTAAATCTGGCTTAACCATTTCTGCTTATGATAATTCTAAAAGGCAAGCTACTGGGACATTTAAAGCTCTAGTAAAGACAAGGCCCATTGAGGTCGAGGCTAAATTCATGGTGTTGCCTATTCCTGCTAACTTTTATGTGCTATTTGGAAGGCCATGGTTTCATAACTTGGGTGGGGTGCTACCCACATTGCATTAGATGATCAAGATCCCCTATGATGGTCAAGTAGTAACTATAAAGGCTATAAGGGATAATCGAGTGTTTGTGCTTGAAATAGCGAAATGGCCTTTTAGTGGTGCCATGTATTAGTTATCAACAATGAAGAAGGTGAGTTTTGTTTTGCTGACAGTCCCCAAGTGATTAACATGTTAAAGAAAATGAACTTTCTGCTAAGCGCTGGTTTAGGCAATAACTTCCAAGGGCCTCAGACTGCCATAACTGCTAGGGGTCAGCAGGATCAGAAGGGGTTAGGATTCACTAATCCCAATCAGAAAGATAAAAAAAAGGAAGCAGCAAAAGGGATTCCTCATATCTCCTAAAGCTTTGTGCCTGCTTCAGGTATCTGCCTTTACTGTAAAAAGAATAAACCTTAGCTGATAAGGGATGAAATAGTGCCAAGTTTTGAGCTGTTTAATGATATCTTCAATTAGAAGCGAGGGATCATCAAGCCAATTGAGGGTTTTTGGGATGAAGAGATTCTCCGGCACCATTTAACTTGGGACAAAGAAGTGTCTGAGGAGGTCATGACAGAGAAATTCCTTGCCGCTTAGCTGAATGGCAAAGGGAAGATAGAAGTTGAGGATCCATCTAAGGCTGACTCAGAGGTTGGAGAGACATTTGATCCTGCCAAGATTGAAGAGGATACTTTCATTGATATTGTTTATGTTTTTGAACTTTTTGATAAGAGTAATGATTGCTCTTTTGATTATATCAATAAGATAAACAATTTTGCTTACTTGTATGATTTTCTTCTTATTTTAATATGCATAATTATGATCATAAACCATTTATATTTGACATTAACTCAACAAGCACATGTTCATTTAATCTCAAAACAAAAGAAAATCCAAAAGAAATTTTATTGGTGTCAGATATAACTCCTGAGGAGAGAGAAAAATTTAAGATAATATTGAAAAAATACAAAAAAGTCTTTGACTGGACCTATAAAGACATGCCGGGGATAGATTTGGAAATTGCTGAACATGCCATCCCAACATACCTAGGGTATAAACTAGTTAAGCAGAAACTTAAGAGGCTTAGACCAGAGTGGGCTAAAAAGGTTAAAGACGAGGTTAGGAAACAGAAAGAGCCTATATGGAAGTTCAATACCCTATGTGGTTGGTGAATGTAGTTCCTATGGCAAAGACGGATAGGAGAGTTAGGGTCTATATAGATTACAAGGACTTAAATAAAGCTTGCCCTTAGGGTGACTTCCCTATACCTCACATAGATGTTTTGGTTGATAGTGCAGCCGCCTGCATGATGTACAATTTTATGGATGGATATGTCGGGTATAACCATATTCTGAACAAGATAATGGATTGGATTAAAATAGCTTTCATAATGGGGTATATATGCTTACCGAGTCATGCCTTTTGGACTTAAAAATATAGGTGCCTCCTACTAGAGAATGGCAACTAGGATACTAGATGACTTGATTCACAAAGAAGTGAAGGTATATGTGGATGACATGATGATCAAGTTGGTTACTTGAGAAGGTCATTTTGAAGCATTAGAGAAGTTTTTTCAAAGGATTGACAAGCACAACCGTCACCTTAACCTAAAGAAATGTGTTTTTGGGGTCACTTCAGGTAAGCTCTTAGGGCATGTAGTTATCCCAAAAGGTATAAAGGTAGATCCTAATGAAATGAGAGCCATCAGGGAGATGTTAGTACCCTAAAAGGAAAAAGAGATAGAGGGTTCTTAGAAAGAATTCAATATATAAGCAGGTTCATAGCCAAATTGACTTTGATCTATAAACCCATATTCAAGCTACTTAAGAAGGATCAAATAGTGGTTTGGAACGAGAATTGTCAAAAGGCATTTGATACTATCAAGGAATACCTGCTACATAAGCCAATACTAAGACCACTTTAGGCAGGTATGCCCTTAATTTTTTATTTAGCCATAGAGGATAGTTCAGTAGGGACAATGATGGCTTGAGAAGATGACTTTGGGATTGAGTATGCAGTGTACTATCTCAGCAAGAAGTTTCTCCCTTATGAGGTAAAGTATGTAGAAGTTGAAAAGATCTATCTAGCAATCATATAGGTATTAAAGAAATTGAGACACTACTTTCATTCTTATAGGATAAAAGTTATGGCTAAATGGAACCCTCTTACATATTGACAAAAAGCACCTTCACTCTTAGGGAAAATGAGAAGGTTGCTGATTCTCCTACAAGAGTTTGATATAGAATAAATTACTAGAAAGACCATCAAAGGGGGAGTAGTAGTAGAGTTCCTGGCTGATCAACTGCTAGAAGGTGAAGAGATGACTTATGAATTCCCCAATGAGAATATTTTGACCATAACAGTCTAGGGTTGGCATATGTATTTCAATGGGGCTGTGAACAACAAAGGAGTGGGAGTAGGAGTAATTTTAGTTACCTCAGAAGGGGAGAAGATGCCGTTAGCCAAGAAATTGAGATACAAGGCCACGAATAATGAAGTTGAATATGAAACTTACATCTTCAGGTTGGAAGCCTTGTTAGTCACGGGGACAAAGTCTGCAGAAGTATTTGGAGATTCATCTTTGGTAGTCTATCAAGTGAGGGGTGAACAGTTAATGAAGGAAGAGTGATTACTACCTTATTTCAAATGTTTGAAAGCTTTTAGCAGCCAATTAGAGGTTTGTACTTTTGGGTATGTACCTAGAGAAGAAAACCAACTAGCAGATACCTTGGCCACCTTGGTATCAATGTGGGATAATCTAAAAGGGGTAAGTATGAAGCCTATGCTGATTTCGAGTGTTGATAAGCCATGTGTTGAAGATGAGTAGATTTGGATATTGAGGTGGATGATGAAAAATCTTGGTATTATGACATACAAAACTATTTAGAAAGGTTAGTATTTCCTAAGAAAGCTACTGAAAAGGAGCAAAGGATAATCCATAAGCTGTCTACTTAGTTCATTACTGTAGGAGGAGTGTTATACAAAAGACAACCTGATGGAATCCAGCTAAGGTGTCTAAATGAAATGGAGGCAAAAAGTGTCATGGAAAAAGTGCATGTGGGAGCATGTGGAGCCCATTTGAATGGTTTAGCCTTAGCAAAGAAGATCATGCATTAAGGATTCTTTTGGCTCACAATGGATACCAATTGTGCTAAGTACATCAGAGAGTGTCTACTATGCTAGCAATATGCAGACTTGAGACATCTACCTATTTTAGAGTTGTGTAACCTTACGTCCTTATGGCCATTTACTGCATAGGATATAGACATTATGGGTATGATCCATCTGCCTTCTTCGAATGGGCACATGTTCATTATAGTGGCCATTGACTACTTTACCAAGTGGGTAGAAGCAAAATCTTTCAAAAAGGTAGATACAAGGGACATGGCTAAGTTCATCAAAAGGAATTTGATATGCAAATATGTTTGCCTCATCATATAAGGTCTGATAATGGGTTATAGTTCTCTAGTGAAACCAGGTAAATGCTTATTAAGTATAGGGGTTCAACACCATAAGTCTTCTCCTTATAAACCTCAAGCAAATAGAATAGTTAAGGTGACTAACAAGAATGTCAAAAGGATCTTAGATAAATGGTTCGAACTTATAAAGATTGGGCCGATAAGCTACCCTTCGTATTATGGGGTTATAGGACCACGACCAGAACTTCAACAGGGGCTACTGCATTTTCTTTGGATTATGGCACGAAAGTCGTACTGCGAGTAGAAATTGAGCATCAATCTTTAAGGGTAGTTTTAAAAGTTGAGTTATTAGAATCAGAATGGCTAAATAGAGATTATCACAGCTTAACCTAATAGATAAGGATAGGATATGGGCATACTATCACAACTAGGTTTATTAGAAGAGACTAGCTCATTCATTTGGGAAGAAGGTTAAGAAGCACCCTTTGAAAGAGGGAGATCTGGTATTCAAACAAATGAGGCTTAGACTCCCATATATCTAAGGCAAATTTAGGCCCACATGGGAAGGACTTTTCATGCTTAAGAACTGTTATCCAAAGGAGTTGCCATTTTATCAGACAATGATGGCAATGGGTTCAGTGAATTGGTAAACATATATAGATTGAAAAGGTTCCATGGCTAAAACTAAAAGAAAAAAAGAAGAGAATAAATGCCCTGCGAGTCAAAAAACTAAAAAATGGAAGCTTTACTAAAATTGGGCACCTCGTCAGGGTGAAAACCGAAAAAAGGAATCCTGGGCAAAAATTATTGGCCGAGTGAAAATAATGAATTAAGAAAACCCGAGAGGGCTAATTGATGATTGGAGTTATGATGCTTTTAAAGTTTCACTTCGAGATTAAATAATATATATCGTTGGGATAATATCAAATGCTGATAATGTGTACTAAAATCAGAAAGAAATGTCCTGCATGTATTCATAACATCATCAATGTATCTAAAAATAGTATATCCTTTCATATGTTCAAATTTAAAAGATTCAATGAAAGCAAAAACATAATCCATGATAGTATCTTATCTAGTTTATCTGTATCACATCTCTCTCTCCATCCAGATGCCTAAGTTGAGATAGCCTATTATCGATTGTCGGACTGGTGACTCATTACTTCTATGAGGCAGAAGTGTTGAAGTCATAAATGCTGATCTCAAGAATAGTAATCCTTATGGGGAGTTGAGTCCAAGTCCTCTAGTGATACTCTAATAGTAAAAGGCAATAATAATACCACCTTGGAAGCCTAATGGACACCTAACAACATCCTGTTGATCCGTAATGTGATAAGCATAGTGGGCAGTGACATAGAAGGTAGCCCGATGCAATCCGCACTGGGGGATGTATCCAGATGCTCCATCTCGAACTATGTCCTGTCGGTCCCCAAACTTATGAGCACAGCAGGCAGTGACATAGAAGTTAGCCTGATGCAATTCGCACAAGGGGAGACATCCAAATGCTCCATTAAGAACTATGGAAGTGATAAAAAGCCACGTGTATTTGAACATGATGTCATCATTTGTCAAATGAGCCAATCAATTGACTCCATCGAGGATTGATAGAAACTTACACTGTCGGTGTATGAGGATAACATATCTCATAGGATAAGTGCCTATAGCTCTGAATTGAGGAGGAGGCTTCAACAATAGCTTTAGCTTTTCATAAAGCCATATATGAAAAAAATATTGCTGGGGTGAGTTAGATTCATCTTAGGCAAAAATAAGGCAAGAAATACATGAAAATCTAAAAAGATGCATTTTCCAATAAGAAAAGCACTACAAAAAAACAGCTAATTAGCGATTAAAATTAGCGACGGCGTAATTTTCATCGCAAATTTTGCAATGGATTCTCGACTGTTTTACAATTTCTTAGCGGGGAGGATATTTTCTATTTTTGCGACGAAATAGCGACGGAATGAATTAACAGTCGCTAATTATTGAAGGGAAGCTTACGCGCCATGTTTTGTGACGGAATTAGCGACAAAAAATTCCGTCGTTAAATTTTATAATTTTTAATTCGTGAAATTATTTAAAGAAAACTTAGCGACAAACATTTTAGTCGCTAACTTTGGAGGGAAAATATAGCGCCTTTTTTGCGATAGTTTAGCGATAGAAATGGTTTGTTGCTAATAGTAATTTGTTACAGTGATACAATTAGCGACGGATATATTTAGTCGCTAATTCGTCGCAAATAAATTAAAAAATATTTTTTTTAAATTTCACTCACATGATTTATGTATAGTTTCAAGTAATTTTAATATAGACCATATGAAATGAATATTTTATTTTGTAACTAAAAATTATAAATTATTTTATAAGTTGATAATATTTTTTTTATCAATTATACCAAAATTTAAAGTTATTTATTTAAAAAATTTACATTTTTAATAATAATAATAAACTAATTATTACGATTATTATTATATATTTGCGTGTTCAAGATTAATAAAAATAAATATTTATAAAATAGTAATATAAAATTTATTATTTCATTTAAAATAATAATAAAAAAATTTGTAATTAATTTTTATTTTATAAAATTTAAATTAAATATTAAATTATTAGGAATTCTATTGATTTCTTTATTAATTATACCCAAATATAAACTTATTTATTTAAAAAATTATATTTAAGCTTAATTTAATATTTAATTGAATAAGAAATAATTAATTGAATTAACTTCAGTTTTTAATAATTGAAATGTCTAGTTCTATAATTAAATTATTTTAATTAAAACTTAATTCATTTATAAACTAGTCCATTCAAATTATAGATTGAAAATTATAGGCATATTAAATAAAATTTTCAAATTTGTCATTTAATATTATCTTATTATCATATCTATGATTTTTTTTTTACTTTTAATTAGTTTAACCATTTGCAAATGTAAAATACAAAAGTTTGTATTCAGATATATTTTTCACACATTAACTTTATCTCCAAAATTGATTGGGATTTCAAAGTTTTGCATTAAATTTTGAAATTTTCCTTCAAAATATCTTCTATACATGGCTAATTGCTCTTCAAATTTTTTACTTTTCCTTCAAAATTCAATTTTAATGAGATTTATATCAAATTGCAAAAATTGAATTTCAATTACTTTTCCTCCAAGATGTTTTTATTTAATTAGATTCGGCACCGCCTAAACGCCAAACCGCTTAGTTGGATCAGTTTGCTAGATTTAACTGAAGCTTTGTTCGATATCGAAATCAAACTCTATTGTTTAATTTAAATATTTTTCTAGAGAAAAAAATATTTATTTACTATCAATTTTCAGCATATTGACTAATTATATATGCAAATGTGAATATAAAAGAATTAAAACTAATATTTCACATTATTATTGGGATGCTTATTGTTTTCGAATAAACAATTAATGAAATTGAATCAAAATCTCTTATAACATGACATTTTTATGTAAAATCAATAAAACTAAATAATAATAATAATAATAATAATAATAATAATAATAATAATAATAATAATAATAATAATAATAATAATAATAATAATAATGTAATGCCCCAAAATTTGAGTCGTTCGAGAATACCTTTAATATGTTAATAGTACCTTTAATATCGGTTCATAAGGGTTGATTTATTGAGAATGTGATTACAATAGTATATATTATTTTTGGATTTTTGAATTTATAATCTAAATTAGTAATAAATAAGGAATTAAAAATAAATGTATACAAGTTGATAATAATAATAATAATAATAATAATAATAATAATAATAATAATAATAATAATAATAATAATAATAATAATAATAATAATAATAATAATAATATAGGGATAACAATTCTAGAACATGGGGAACGGTGGTAAAAAAAGGAGAGAACATGGTTACCAATTTTGGAAAATGGAAAAAGAAAAGAGAAGGGAGGGAGCAAGGAAGGAAAGGCGAGAGGGGACTGTAACGTCCCAAAAATTCAATTGGTCTGAAAATATTTTTAATATGCGAATAATATTTTTAAATATTGAGTTGCAAGAATTGATTTAATTAGAATGCAATATAAATAACTATAATTGATATTTTGTTTCTTCTTGTGGATTTTCAAATTTATAGTTTTAATTAAATATTATGTTAGTAACAAATATACGAATAAATTAATGTTATTAGGATAAAATAATAATATAATCTTAATAATGAGACGGGGGAGGCCACTTATTTTAGGAAGGCCCTAGAAATTGTGAAAAAAAAGAATGGAGAGAGAGGGGAGCAAGGAAAGTGGGGAATGGAAGGGGGGAGACCGGTGAAGGGAGAGGCGGCCGACCAGTGACCACGCCGACCACCTTCGCCGGCGACGGTTCACGAATGCCACCGCTTGTTCCCCCATTGCATTTCTTCCCATCAGCTGACCTTGGTTCCTTTCCCCTCGGTTCTTCCCACGACCACCATAGGTCCCTCCCCTCTTTTCGCCGATCTCGATGGTGATAGAGGAAGTTGATAGCATCGGCGAGTCACCAGAGAAGAGGTGAACATTCTAGCACCATCCTCCACCCCCCAACTGTCAGTAACAAGCAAATTGGTGCAAGGTGGCAGTCTGTGGTTCGAGCAAGATTCCTACTGACTCAGGCTTCTATTGAGCACATGACTAACCATCGTGGGACCCTAAGGCCTAGATCTTCGAGCGAACACCATCGATGCCTCTCTGGCGAGCCTCCGGCAAAGATCCGGCAAACCCAAGAATGACAAAAGGTGAAAAATATAACTTTACTATCCGATTTTGCAATGGATTTTGGGTTTTAGATGATTATCTTTGCTATCGTATTGCACTTAATCTTTTTAGATTTGAATTTTTTTTCCAGTTTAAGATTATAAGGGAAGCAGTGAACATTGGTCTTTCAAGCATTTTTATTGTAGCTGTAACAACTGTCGGTGTTGCCTGGAAGTATTTGAGGAGTTTGCATGGTACTTACTTTCATTACTCTTCTTTATATCACCTAGTTATGTCTTTGGTTCATTCAATTAAGAGAAATTTGAGTGGCTTTAAGATTTGAGGTCAATGTTTTATGTTTCTTCAAGCAACCACATGAGTTGTGCAAGTTTGTGTTCGGTTTGCTTGTGTTTATGTATGCTGCAGATGTTGTCTACTTTGTTTTAAGTAAGTTTGGTTAATGATGTCTGTGGTTATTGACCATTTATTTGTGGTGCCTTCAACCTCTGCTCTGGTGTTTTTGTGCAGCATGTTTTTTATTTTTTGATGTCCATCTTTCTAGTATCAAATTTTGAATAATTAAGTTTTTAATCATGTTACTGGATCCCATCACTAGGATTGTTCAAACAATGCTATATACTTCCAGCAACAAAATATACATAGATATAAAGAGGTTGCAATAGTTGATATCTTATTTGGCTAAAATAATTTTTTTTGTAAATTTTATAAATATATTAACAGTTGTGGATTAGGAGGTGAAATACCTTCAACATATGCCAACCTCAAAAGGATGAGAATATTATGAGGATAATTCATTCTATATATACAGTTGACTCTCTTAAAACTTATGAAAGTACCTTTACCATGACTTATCTATATTTAGGTGGGCATTTGATATAGCAGTTGTAGATATAATATAAATCTTTTGTCTTTTTTATTAACTTTTTTAAATCAAACTTAAGAGAGTTCAGGGGAATGCTTTTGAAGGTCCAATACCATCCACTTTTTCTAGTATAGTCTCAATGAATTCTCTGTGAGTAACTTGTTCTCTCTCTCTCTCTCTCTGCACATATTTACATATATATAACTTTGCATGCAAATGAGCGGAATATCAATAATATTTGTATATCATTATGTTAAAGAATTAGTGATTTACATAATGTGAGCTCTACTTTTGAATGGAAATTACAACATAACCTTATTCTTTGTAGAGATAGGATTTAAATATAGAAGCTCTCAAATTTGGGAAAGTGTTACAAGGCGTGTTTTTGACATCTACATTCAGGTAGAAGTTGTTTTAAATATCAAATATTAGCTGTCTGTATAATTTGGATAATCTCTAGCATGTGCAAAATGCAAATATTATAATTTATTTTTATTTTGTTAGTCTCTTTGAAAGGGGTGAACAACGTGTCAATTACTTGTGCCATATATACCTTGAGGATACAAGAGTATATTTAGACTGAAGGACCCAAGGTTGTGGGAACCTTACAAGTTTAACTTGAAATGTTGTAAATCCACCTGATTTTTCTCTTTCCTTTCCTAAAATAGAGAGTATTTAGTAACTTTTGTTCTTGATAGCACATATACTTATGCTTATGCATATTTTTCCTTTTGTAAGTTAGCTTACACTCAAGTGCCTAGCTTTTTATGAATCAGTTTCCACTGCAGTTTTTGATGCTGACATTTTTGTTTTGTTATGTTCAACAGTCGTTGCAAAACAGTATTGAAGGAGGAGCCAAATGGATATTCAATAAATTAAAAGGTTGGTCCATTCAGTTCCCTTTCTTCTTCTTTCTCTTCACTTCCCCTCATGTTGTTTTTCTTTACCTTGTCTAATAATGTTATATTCTAGCTCTAAACTACAACTGTTTCTTACTACTACAATTATTAAGCTGGGTTCTATAATTGTTCAGTGTTTCTTTTGTATAAAAATATATAAGTACTCCCTTCCTTTTAAGAGAACCCTGATTAATTGGATGGTGTCAACTTTGGGATTTCCCTGGAAAAATTTGTTCATTGCATTTCAAAATAAGTTTAAAAGCAGAGCAATTTATTCATGTGTTAGTACGCTGTCCACTGCTTTCCTTTCTCCTCCTTAATACCAATGTTAATAACTAGTTCAAATAGGTAGGAAGGACATTATTAAAGTGTCTTTCAAATATATCACACGTGTTAATATACATTTTTAATTTTAAAATTTCAATACTTTCAAATTATGTACCATTTATAGAGATGGGGTCCTATATATATCTACCTTTTTGCTGTTTATATAAAGGGAAAGTTTGGTAAATTATGTATTAGTTGAGAAAGATGAAGAAATATTGTACATTTTATGTTTTGTTTGTATTGGTGTTATTGATGAATAGGTGTTGGTGTTTGAACCGAAGCCAATTCACTCCATCCTTCTTGTTTGGTACTCCGACTTTAGCTTATCAGGTACATATGAATTTTACACATATCTCTATATACTTTAATCAGAAGTTTTGTGCGCATTTATTACTTACTAATATAAAATTGTCATTTCTCTCTCTCTCTCCCTCCCTCTTCCTCTCTCTTTCTTTATTATTTTAAAAATTGACCTTCTTTCTTTCAATGCCAAATGACAAGAAGAGAGGTTAAAAATTATTTTCATTATCATAAACAAGGAGGATAGAACCTACCATTGATTAACTTGTGTATGCCAAAAAATTTCTTTTGTCAATCCCTCATAATTATGTTCCTTTCACGACAGGATTTCATGGAAAATCGTGAACAAAGATGGCTTGGAAAGACCAATTTTGTAGAGATTCTCGTTTATTCTAGCAGATTTTTAGGAGTTTTGATAGGACGTGGAGCTTTTAATTTTAGAAGATAACACTGTTGATGCTAATTAGTATGATATTATTACTATTTTGTTGTTTTAACAGAGATTGTTTTCAATTTAATTCGCCATGTCTAGAGAGAATGAATTGTGGGGATTTGTTCATTTGCTTACTCTTTTGCATGTGCTAGCATTATGTTTTTTACAAATGTTTTCTTTTGGATGGAAGGAGGTTGCCTCTCCTTTGTGGAGGTTTTCTTATTTCCCTGGGTTGATCGAGTACATTGTTGCGAGATGTGACAATTCTCAAGATTTATTTATTTTCCTTAAATAATGCATTTGTTTGGGCAGGCAAGCAATGGCCGCTGAAATGGCGCAACAAGTGAGCGTTGAGCCTCCACCTACTCAGCCTTACAACGAAGTGAAGCTATTTAATCGTTGGACCTCTGAAGATGTTCATGTTTTTAATCTCCCGCTTTACCTTGACAATCTCTTATTTTTTAGTTAATACACAATATTACTGATTTTGTCGATGTATGTATTCGATCATGTGTATAATTATATCTTTTGATGTATTGCTCGACGAGTGAAACTATTTTTAGACCTTTTTATTTCTTTCTTATGTGAATCAAGATCTGGTTTTTGTTATTTGGTCGAATTCTTAACATTAAAAAAATAAAAAACTCATGTTAATTCAAAACAAGTGTAATTTATTATATGACATATTTGTGGGGTTAATGAAGTATAAAGCCTTGAGATATGACATATTCTTGCAGTAGTTTGTCAAATGAGATGGTTTGTATTTTCAGCGGTATGTTGTTTCTTGCAGCCATCAGTTTACAATGTAGCATGTGACACTTTTTGTCTGTATTGTTATTTTACTGCATGTTGTGTTACCTGTAAATCTCTATAGAGACTTTTTTAATTGTATTTTAATAGTCATTTTGAAATGTGGCATGATATATCTGTATACTTTTACATATTTGAGAAAATATGCTGACTTTCAAAAATAGTTTGGCTATTGTATGTTTTTCAATTTGTGTCTTGAGTTTATTTTTCTTCTTTCTTTGTTTTGTAGTGTGAATCGATGCAAGCGCAACTTGGCTGAGATTGTAGTTAAAGCAGTTCTTGCTGTTGTAGGGATGCTGTCATGCTCCATTTTTGTTAGAAATTAGTTTAAAAAAAAGATATAGCTTGATTTAACTGCACTTTGTTTTATATATTATTTTTTTATGTTGACTCTATATTTGTAATGAATTCATTACAAATTACATATATATGAAAATATAAGATTATTATTTATATTTGTATCTATTATATATGAATTTATAATATAAGATTATTATTTATATTGTGTACAAGAAGAAAATTTTAAAATACAATAAAAGAAAAAATTAAATTATGCAATAATTTAGCGACGGATTCGTGATAGCAACTGTCGCTATTGGGCAAATGTTAGAATTTAAGAAATAATTAGCGACCATATTAGTGACAAATGTTTCGTCGCTAACTTTTATAGTAAATTTTTAATTAGCAATGGAATTAGCGACGGAAAATGTAGTCGCTAAATATTATTATTATAATTCGGCGACTAATTAGGAATATAAATTAGCAACGAAAAAAATTAGCGACGAAATTTTTCGTCACTAAATAAGTGACTGATTTTAAATTTCGTCGTTAATAAATTTGCGACTGGCCTTTTAGCGACTATTCATCGCGGTGTCGCTAATTTAAATTAGCGACGGAAAATAGGTAATTAGCTACAGAATTTTCCATCGCTAATTTGCAATTTTTTTTTTGTAGTGAGCTAATACAAAACCTATAAGGGACGTACTACCTTCTAAATAAGGACATACTTGAAGTGGCATATGACTACAGTCAAACGGGAATGAGGATCACGATGAACAACATCCAAATTGATGATAGTCTCCACTAAAATTAGAGAAAAGGGTTATGCACTCTTCGCACACCATCTACAATATTGAACAATGTATAGTCCCTAGTCATCAAGTCATTAGTGCACATCAATAGGCATTGAGCAAAGTAGCAAAGTAAAATGACACTAGACTGAAAAGTGGGCGTGTTATCAAAGTCATCAAGAACATTTATCAAAGGCTCCAAAGAAAATGTCCTCCCATGAGCCTTTGGCCTCAAAAGGAAGGATACCGAGAGCACGAGTATCTCAACAAATTCTTCTGGTAAAGGGTAAAACTCCTAATATGTAAACCTAAACACATGGAACCTTGGGTCCCAGTACCAGGCAGCAGTGAATATCAAGTTTCTATCAAAGGATACTCTTTTCAGAAACCTCAGATTAGAATACGGAGCCAAAAGAGGGTGCTTCCAAGTTCTTAGATCATCCAACAACTGGTGTAATTTTACAAGTGTGGAAGTCATGGTCACAAGAATTTTCAAATAGTCTAAGTGCAAAAATAACAGGGAAAAATAAATATGAAAAAGAAAAATAACCAATAAAAGGAAGAAAAAGAGAAAGGGAAGAAAGAGAAAATACCCGGCAGAACCTTCCTTGGGAAAGGGAGAAGTCAAAGGAATAAAAAAGGAAAGTTGGCACTATTTATAGAAAAGGGATAACAGACGGTCATCCCTAGAGAAATGAGCCATGACCATCCCGTCTGTTGCCTTTAGATGACCAAAATGTATTTTCCCACATGCCCATGCATTGCACGAGCATGTTATTACATTTTCTTTTGCTTTCATTTTTTTAGGGGATCCAAAAGTTCTATGGCCAAGGCAAATAATTCTAAAGATTTCAAATGTGAAAAGTTTGGAAATTCAAGGGGTACAATGAATTTTAGGGGGTATTTGGGTTTTTGGTAAATATGTATGACTAAAAATAAATAATACATGTATGTAAATATGTAAATAATGTAAATAAGGATTTAAAAATGAAGAAACAAAGTTAAAAAGGAAGAAAAAAAAGGTTAAAAAAGTAGTGACAGACGGGACGTATTATACGATCGTTGTCGCAATCCATCTGTCGCTCAAAAATTTGAAAATAAAAGTCGTTTTCTCTTTTTCTTCTTCTCCACTTCTCCTAAACCACCTTTTTCGAAATTCCAAAGGTTTTCTCTCAATTTTCTTAGTTTTTCTTCCTCATTTTTGGTTCGTTTTGCGAGCCTTTTATGCCTAAATTCTCCTAAGAGCGATGTGCACTTCAGGGAGCAACCAGTTTTTTCTTTCCTTTGCATTTTATTTCATCCATTGTTCATATCCCAAGTAAGTGTTATTTGAACTTTTGTCCTACATTTTGTTTATTCTTTTGTTAGTTTAATTGCATTTTAGCCTTTTTTGTATTTTAAAACTTTAATTTTAGGTATAATCTATGTGAGCATGTTGCCTTATGCCTTAGACTTTAATAATTTCCTTAGGAATGTAATTTAAGTTTATAAATAACTATTCGTATGACACTATAGCTAGGAATATTCTTTGTGTATGAGTAGGTATATTGTAAATGTTTTAACAACTAATATAGGTAGCTTTTATTTATTTTTATATCTTTAAAAGCATGTTGTATGAGAACTATAATTGCACCAGAATAGTTTAAGACAAATTTAGTTTCTTGTGTTAAATAACTTAGGTTGTGTTGAAAAATATTTTTTGTGCATGGGGCAGGCACATTCCTAGCCAGAATGCTGCCAAATTTTTGTTCAAATTTTTATAAAATCTAAAATACTTATTACACCTCGTTTGTCATGAATGTTTGCTAGATTGCCCGATAATGGGCTTAGGATGTTGTACATTACATTGTGGCACTTAGTGCACATTTCCATGTAGGGTGGCTATCTTAATTTGAGCAGGCATGCTTCCAAATTTTGATTGAATCTAACGCACTAATTTACTTGTAACACAAACCAATCATAAAATATTAACATATAATCTTTTTTTGCAGGATGCCTTGAAGGACCGCATTCGTTACTCTAGCCCCACCTACACCTACATATATGACACCATAGTAGGCCTGTAGATATTGAGCACTATTACAGGTTCAGTTTTGAGCTAGCTATTTTATGTCCAGGAAATTCCTACGGTTTGTTGTGCTGATATAAGAGATTGACTGACTATTGGCCGCAACAAAGTGAATGGAGTTCTTTGCCCTAGCCTTTTAGACCTACCTAAATGTCACTAGGGAGGTCTTATCAACTCTATAATATAGAGGCTTTCAGAGATCAGACATCGAGGAGGGTCTGGTGCAGTTTTAGGCATTAAGCATTTACTATAGTATTACACGTTGACAATTTACTGAGGCCATAGGTCTTTGGATTGGGCTCGTTGTGGTCACACCCGACAAGATAGTGGACTGGGCCAAATGGACGGCAGTGGTACTTTTAGGGGCTAGATACTAGTTAGATACAATGAAAAACATGATGTTAGCCACTCAGACATATCGGTATAGTTAGAGGGTGTTATCCACATTCTATTTGGGTTGCACAGGGAGTCTCGAATAAGTTAATTCAACTGAGATTACCAGTCTATGGGGGATGCAAGAGCATAAATGTGTGGACATTACCTATGAGATCATTACCTCACTGGTTAGAGTGGCCACCTAGTCAACCATGCAGATTTGCATAGGAGGCATCGTGACCTGATTACTATTGGCATTGGGGATAGAAGAGAGTAGGTTTGGGGACCCTGTTCAAGAGAATATTTATCCGCATTTACAGACTGCTCTTACCATAAAGATGGTAGAGCTAATTTGAGGACATAAGGGTTAATATCGGCTGTTGACCTTCGTAGAGACCATAGAGAGGTGTGATCTAGACCTCATAGTGCTAGATACACCTACAGAGGGAGAGATCCAAGATCAATAACCATAGGAGCTACTAACAGCCCCATAGGCACCTCTAGTGCAGTCGAGATATTAGGATGATTAGGAGGATGAGCCTTTGGAGCATCATAGAGCATACATTGGTTCCAACTATAAGATCAATATATAGATAGACCTGCAGGATTTTCTGGGAGTGTCACCTCAGCCACCAGCACATCCTCGATCACTAATTAGTCACCAACTAGGAGGATGGGGAGGTTTTCTCTTTATAGACATCCGGGAGCATCCAATTTTACTTCTCTTCTGCCATATAGGCATTTAGGTGCATCTACATCGACTGCACCACCACCACCAGCACATCTAGAGGCATCATTATTTGTTGTACCACTAGTGCATACGTCATCATTCCCCTCATCTGATGACATCTCCAGGAGATTGATGGCTATGGAAAAGGTTATTAGGCGATAAAATCAGATGCTATAATTAGTGCTGGCAGCAGTATAGTCTCTACAGTCATTGCCAACGATAGTACAATCCTTGTAGTCTGACGTGTGAGAGATTAGAGCTAAGTTAGTGACTACAGGGCAGAGATTTAATATATCCTTGCAGGTAGTTAATGAGTTGCTCACCCAGATCAAGAAGCAGGGCACTTATATCGAGGCTAAAGTCCTTAAAAAAAGGCAAGCTGTAGTAGAGACAGATGGGTAGTTGAGGAGGTACATCGGGTACTTAAAGGGTGACCTGATGAGATATCTCGAGCAACACTCTAGGGCAATCATTAGGGCTGGCCAGGGATCAAAGTGGTTAGTTGAGGTAATAGCATAGATTCTACAGCCTTTGAATCCGACATTGCTAGGGTTTCACTTTAGATTTAAGCAGGATGATAAGCAGTCGTTAGCAGCACTGCAGGCCATGGTACCAGCTAGACCTCCCAGGTCCTCAGCTTTCAGTCTTCAATTTGGGCTAGCCTATCACAGAAGATTGGGGCCATCACGGTAGATTTGCCATTTTGTATTCAGGGAGTTTAAAACTTTATTTAAATATTTTTGATGTATATAAAGATAGAACTTATATCTAATTTATGTACTTATTTTATGTTTTGATTATTGTATTAATGCTTAATATGCCTAGAAAAAAAAAAGGAAAAAAGAGATACCACAAAAACATGTAATTAATATGCGATGACTGGTAAAAAAAAAGAAAAGAAGGAAAAGAAAACATACAAATTCAAGAAGTAGAACACTAATACTAAATCCTTCTTATAGGTACCTGAAACCCCTGCTAAAGGGCATATATCTAGCACCATAACAAAAGGATAGGCTAAGGTGCCCATCCTCATCGCAAGAAGTTTCTTGAATAGGTTGAAATCAAATGAGTTGTATAGTATAGAGAAGTGCAGATATTTCTTGATTTTAAAATGATTTTACATCCCCTTTTGCTTGTTGACTATTCACACAAACTAAAGGCATTTAAAAGAGAGGATCACATTCCTCTCAATCTATTTTGGACAAGGGAATTATTAAACTAGAACAGGAGTGCACCACTGCATGATGTGTTAACTGCCTTTTTACTAGAGTTAATAGGAAGCAAGATATGAAGTACAATCACTGTGAATTGGACATATCTTTTTTGTTAGGTCTAAGTTGTGGGAAAGGACATCTTTTGGACCTCCACCACTGATTACCTTGTAAAGCCTAGATTATCATGAGGTCAAAATGGAATACTGCCAGAGCCAGGGCTATATAATAATCATAATGTTATTGTAGCAGTCAATGTTCATTTGGGCTACAACTAAGAGGACTCTTAGATAATGAACCATACTCATTAAAGCATAGGATGTTTTGATTTGAACACACAAGAAGTTATAAGGCTGATGTTGACAATAAGGAACTATTATATAAGAGGCAAAAGGTTGATGATTGCGTAAATTTTCGAAAGACACAAGATGAGACCAGACGCGTTGACAACCTTGATAATTATGGTTTTCCTTACATTGATGCCAATCCATAAAGTGGTGACATAGTCATTGGGAAGTGTACAAAATCTAGCCAAGATCATAGTTTGAAGCTAAAACATCTCTAAGATAGATATATACTTGTGAAATAAAAGCTTCAAGCATATCAATAACTCCTCACAAATACATATTTTCTAGAAATTCCTCAAATGGACTATTATTTCAAGAAGGGCAGCCAAACCCGCAAAGAGCCCTAACCAACACAACTAGAAGGTTAGTTATATCTACAGATGACACCAGCCAAATATTACTCAATCTCATTTGATTCTGCATGCTAAAAAACTAGCACTGATCAAATACAACAAGTCAATCTAATTATGCATGTCGATAAGCTAATGCTAATCAAATTTAATCAACTCATCTCGATTTTGCATGCCATAAGCTGGTGCTAATCAGACATACTCAAGCAACCTGATTTTGCATGTCGACAAGTTGGTGCTAATCAGATTTAATAAACTCATCTCAATTTTGTATGCCGACAAGCTGACGTTAATTAGATAGTCAATCTAGGATTAACACATCGATAAACTAATGTTAACTACCCAAACCAGGGTTAACATGTTGACATGCTAATGATAACCACCCACCTAAGAGACTCACTGCCTTAGATGGTATATGGTTTAATCAACCACGAGACTCGCTGCCTCAAATGATATGTGTTTTTACAAACCTAAATATTCGCTGCCTTAGGTACCCATCCTTTTCTTTTTACTTTGAATTTTAGCTCACTTGGGCATTGGTGCACTATTTCCTTAAAATTAGGGGCAGTTGTAGACATTGTGACCCGAGATAGCCTAGGTTAGGGTTACCTGACGATGAGAAAATAGTATATTTCTAACAAAAGGTATGGATCTCGAACCTTTGATTGAGAACTTCTCATAGTTTTCTCAAAGATTTTATGATTCTTCGAATGTTTTCAAAAGATTTTAACAAAAGAGCATGAAAAACCATGATTTTGGCTTTCAATGGTAAGGAACGGTCATTTGTGGCCATCTGTCTCCTATCCAGGTCAAATTAGGGGCATTGTTATAAATTTTGGAATTTTTTTTGAGGCACGACCATTCGTCATAAGGGATGGCCGTCTATGGTTGAATATCCAGAATTTCCACATTTTTGGAAATTCAAAAATGGAATGATAGATATCAAGGGGTTTTGATATATATTTGGGGGTGATCTATCCCTCTAGATTTGGAGAGATAGAGTTGGAAATCAACTCTAACTCTTCCCTAGGTATAAAAGTAAAAGAAATTAGGGTAGAGAAAAAATAATTTCTCTAAGAAGAAAACCCTCTAACAATTCCTTTGATCCAAACATATATACACACAAATAATCAATTAGTTTTTCTAAAACATGAATATTACAGTCAGAGGGGAGATCTGGACTTCAAGAGATTCAGAGTCAGAATATCTCCCGAGGATAATATTTTATGCTCTTCATTTATATTTTTTCTCTAAAAATTTTCATCCACGGTCATGTTTGATTACTATTAAAATAAATATATTTATGTGCTATGATTCATTGATTTACACATTTAGATCTAATTGTAGACACCGTGACTTGAGGCAACTTAGATTAAGGTTACCCAATGATGAGAAAATAATGTATCACTGATAGTAGGTTCGGATTTTGAAACTCCGATTGTGGATTTGTTACTTTCTCTTAAAGATTTTTGTGATTCCCTAAATACTTTTAAACATTTTTAGTGTTTTAAAAGATAGGAAAAAAGCCCTATTCTAGATCGACAATGGTGGTAAACAGTCGTTTGTGGGTCCTCACCTCCGAAATAGTGTAAATCAAGGGGCATTTTTGGAAATCTAAGGTTTAGTGATGAGGGATGGCCGTCCCTCACTCACAAACGCTTGTCCCTGGGTCAAAACCCAAAATTTTCCACATTTTTCTGGAATTTCAAAAAGAGAAAAGTTTTAGATAAAGATCAGGTCCGAATTTTAAGGATTTTATCTCCTAATCTGGTAATTTTTGAGTTGTGATTGAATTAAAACTCTCTTTTAGATATATAAACAAAAATTAAGGGTTTTAAAAAGAGGAGGAATCATTATTCTTTGAAACAAAACCATTAGAGAAGGAAGAAAATCAATTTCTTTCTCTCTCTAAAAGGTTTATGCCTTTGCAATCTTTTTAACTCACATCATACAAACTTTATACTTATTTTAAAGAATCTAAGATCGCGATTTGGAGCTGAGATCTGGACTTCAGAAATCACATAGTTAGAATATCTCTCGAGGATAACATTCTAGGCTTATTCATATTTTCTCTCTACCATTTATTCACCTAAATTGCATGATTATTTGGATGCTAAATTGATTTGTTTTGACTATTAAAACTAAATGATATGCCCACTCTATTAAAGTATGATTCATTTATGGTTTGTGTAATGTATTAGATGCTTAATGATCAAAAGGGATTCCTCCATTATTGTTTTGAAGTTTTTCTTTTTAACATGCCTATGTGGTGTATTTCCTTAATTTTAATTAAATATGATGTATTTTTTGGTGTTTTAATGTGTTTTTGGCATGACTTAATGTTTAATTATTTCATATTTAGGACTAAAGTATTTGTTTGGGCCATTTTCTGCATTTTTCTCACTCTGCAAAATTTTTGTTCTGTTCTAGAGGTGACGGACGGGAAGAAAGTGTGAGGGATGGCTATTCCACCATCGAAGGATGAGATGTCCTTCTGCCTTCCTCCTGGCTATCCCTCACTCCATGGCTAGCCGTCCCTTGCTTCCTTTTGGCTATCCTTGGGGTCGATTTTGGGTTTTTTTATGCCTTTTAGGGTTTTTCTTATCTTTTATTTTAATATTTGTTCTATGAAGCATTTATGCAATATTTTGGTGAGTTTTGTTACTATTCATATGTTGTTGTAATTAGTTTTGTTTGTGTATACAAATTATGTAATTTTTCATCTTTAATGCTAACTAATTTGCTTGTTTTATTCCTTTCGAGCAATTCATATGTTCATGGCCTTTAAAGAGATATAGTCATTGCATGGGAAGTCATGCTCCTGCTCCAGTTGCCCTATTTATCTAGATTACTTCAATTTTATTTTGTTTGGTTATTATGTTGTTATTTATTTATTTATTTTGTATTTTATTATTTATTTGGATGTATTATTTTTAGGCATGTAATAGGTTATAATAAATGATTTTTGCACGTTAAATGATAAAATTTCACTTAAATAATTTTTACTAATAAATTGGGTTTTCTCTAATAAAAATGGACCAATGTCCAACTTTTCTACCCAAAATTCACATATCATAATAAAACCTTTTATTGTAAAGCATGCATGAAGGAACCAATATTCCTAACCTAAATAAATGGCCTGATTTATGTATGTATATTTATTTGTGATTTGATGTTTAGACGATTTGCTTATGTAATAATTTTTAAGTAGGATTTTATTTCAATTATTTATTTATTTATTGCTTTCTTTACTTGCTTGGGATGTTTAGTTAAATTCTATTGCTTGCATCGTGTGAGAGAGGAGAGCGAATTAATTCTAAAACTTGATTATAAAACAACACCTAACCGAGATGCCTAATAAGAGGGATGTTCCAAACACTAGTCTCTGTTTGGGCATAAAAAAAAGGTCGAGATTCAATTCCCAACATTATGTTTGGTGGCGACTTCATGACACCTGCCTCTTTGAGCCCACTAGTAGACGTCTTCATGGGTCGACCGTCAGCAATAATTAGAATTTGATCCTTTTTATTGTGAAGCGACCAGTTTATGATAAAAAAGTAAGCCTCCTTCTGTCTTGATCCCTAAAAGTGGGCCTCCAAGGACAAACCCAGAATGAAGGGTGGGCTCCGGCGCTCGTAACATTAATGATTTACGAATCTAGATAAATGTCTATGATAATGGCATGATCAAGTTGTGGTTTCCTCCATTGTTATATATTTTCAAGTTTTGTTTTTGTTATTCTCGTTTTTAATGAGTTATGGTATGGTTAATGCATAATTTAGGGTTATAATCTTAGTTTGGCATGATTTAGCCTTTAATTTCTGAGTGCTTAAGGTTTATTTGTAATTTTGTATGATTTTTTGGTGATTTTCTAGCTTTCTGGTTAGTTCTATGAGTTATAGATGGGATAAAGCTCTTGTAGATGGCCATCTGTCAATGCGACGTATAGGACGTCATGGGAGTTCCTTTTTATTCTGTCCCTTCTTCAGCTATGGCCATCCGTCACCTTTTTAGGGGTGTCCATGGCTAATTTTTAGGCCCTTATTCATGTGTTTTATGTATTTTTGTTATCTATATTATTTATTTGATCCCCAAATTGTTAATTGGTCATTCTATATGTATATTTTAGTTCTGTATGTATGATCAAATAAATAATCTTCTTTTTTGTATTTTATTATTTATTATGCTTTTCCTCGCAATGCTAATTTATTATTTTTTGTGGTTTTATGTGAGTGTGACTTCATTTGTTCTTGGGAGACTTTGTGAGGCATTTTGCATTGGGAGTCGTGCCCCTCCCCCTATTGGCTGATGACTACCACTTACCCATTTGGTCATTTCATTCATTCATTTATTATTTAGTTTATTATTATTTTTGCTTATTTATTATTTTTATATTTTTAGATGTATATTTCGAGGATATAATAGCTAGTAAAAAAGGGCTTTTTGTGTATGTCTAGAAGGATAAGACGCTTAAAATGATTTTTATTAATTAACTTGGGTTTTCCTTCAAAACTTAGACCAATGTCCAATTTCTCATCCAAAACCAAACAAAGGACAAAAGAAAGTTTCCATAAAATATGCATGAGGGAACCAATATTCCCAACCTAAATGAAAGCCCCGATTTATATATGTATTTCATTTTTGTTAGTGGCCCTAGACCAAATATTTGGTCCTTTATGTAATGTCACATTTCACTATATAAAATTGGGTTTTCTTCATGTTATTATGTTGTTGGCATGTTACATTATAATAATGCTTGTAAATAAAAATTTAATGTTATTTTGACTATCTGTAGTCATTTATCATTAAATGAATAATAATAAATAAAAACTAGTATAAGTTTGATTGATAATCATGTGATGATTATATATGGTGATATGAATTAAACTTATAAGTACTTGTTAGAGAACAGAGTACTGGATAGACTCGCTATGAGATACTATATGGGTTAATGTCATTAGTGATCTCATAATAGATATGTTATCAATCCTTAGACCTAAGATTATCACAGTATCCTACATGATAAACATTATGTTTTAACATAATCAAACATTATCTTTAATCGGATAATCATAAAGGTTGTGATTGGACATGATGAGAATTATGCACAAGATAGTGAATAATTAAGAAGAAATTTGTCCCTCTCTTATGAGAGAGATATCTATTGGGCCTCTCGATAAGTAGGACTGAGAAATGTGTGGCCGTACTTAAATAAATTGATGGAGCAATCAATATCATTTGATACTATTAGTCTACTTAGTGATCGAAAAATTATATGTTTGGACTATATAAGTTTGACATGGACCATGACTTATGTTCAAACAAGATATCATGTGACAAGGGGATTATAACATATTCTATTAGGTTAAAATCAAATTATCGATATTCATATTATTTGGGAAGTCGTAATGTCTTGCCAGAGGCCGCTCACTGCCAATATAATATGAACATATTAGGTCACACACATAGAATGTGATGAATAGACTAAGGGTTAATTCAGGCATTGTGAATTTTATTTTATGACAAATAAAAATTCGAAATAAAAAATATTAATTAAGATTAATATTATAATTCTTATTTTAAATAAGAAATAAAGTATTTCTTATTTTAATAAGAAATGTGGGCCCGAATTTTTTTCTCTCTAAATTAGGTTTAGGTTAACTATATATATATATATATATATATATATATAGTGATATGTGTAGTTTAACCTAATTAAGCATAATACATTGAGTGGCAACCGTCAGTTTGAGAGAGAGAAAAAATTTATTTTTCTTCTGTAACTTTAAGAAAGAGAGAAAAAAATCCTAGTCGCCAAGGAAGGGAGCTAGCACCCTGAGCAATTTTATTCATTGCATTCACATGTGGATACTAATAGAGGGTGTCATTTCATGTGAGCCGCATCTACAAATTTGATTTGTTTGGACTTCAAAAGGTTGGTAACCATTACAGTATTCTATTGAATCAATTGGATCGCTTGGATCCATAGCGGGTTTCTATTTTCTACTACAATTTTTTTTAATTTTATTTTGAACCCCAACAATTTTATGTTATGGATAATTTGCTTCTATAATAAGCTTAAGTAGTTTGAATCATTCATCGCTTTTATTATTTTCTTAGGATGTTTATTTAATTCTATAGCTTTGCATCATGTGAGAGAGGAGAGTGGAGTAGTATTTAAAACTCATTTATAAAATAACATGTATCCAAGATTCCTAATAAGAGTGATGTCCTGAACACTAATTTTTGTTTGGGCATTAAAAGGTCGAGAATCATTTCCCAACGTTTTGTTGGGTAGCAACTCCATGAAACCTACCTTTTTGGGCCCATTAGTAAATGCCTTCATAGGTTGACTACCAACAATAATTTGGGGTTTGATCCCTTTTTATTATGAAGTAGCCAATTTATGATTTATAGTGAGCCTTTTCCTATCTTGGACCCTAAAAGTGGGCCTCCGAGAGCGAACCCAAAATCAAGCGTGGCTCCAGTACGCATCACACAAATATTTGGCCTAGGGCATAACCACTCACAATCTCCCACTTACACTAGGCCTAATTGTATAAGTGTCTAATACCTATGGACCTAGCATGGCCATCATGTTTGGCTTGTGGGAGAGCCTTTGTAAGTGGATCACCAATGTTGTCATCTGTTGGTACTCTGCATATCTTAGCATTTCCTCTTTCAATGATTTCACAAATGAGATGAAAACGTCTAAGTATATGTTCGGATCTCTAATAGGATCTGGGCTCTTTAGCCTGTACTATAGCATTATTATTGTCATAATAAAGGTCTATAGGATTTTTGATACTAAGAGCTACTCCCAGTTCAACAATGAATTTATTAATCCATACTGCTTCCTTAGCTACATCTGATGCTACTATAGACTCAACTACTATTGTAGAATCAGCGACAGTGCTTTGTTTAGAACTTTTCTAGCTAACAACACCTTCATTTAACATAAACACATATCTAGATTGTGATCTATAGTCATCTTTGTTATATTAGAAGCTTGCATCTGTGTAACTATTTACTATTAGCTTATCTTCCAATCCTCCATACACCAAGAATGCATCCTCAGTTCTTCTTAAGTACTTAAGGATATTCTCAATGGTTGTCTAGTGACTTTCACCAGGATCTGACTAGTATCTGCTTGTCATGATCAATGCATATGAAATGTTTGGTTTAGTATATAACATGGTATACATGATAGATCTTATAGCCGAAGTATAAGAGATCATACTCATGTGGTCTCGCTCATCAGATGTCATAGGACATTGAGTCTTGCTAAGAGTAATGCCATGAGACATTGGCAAAAAGCGTCTTTTCGAATTTGCATGCTATACCTATTCAACACCTTATCTATATAGGTATTTTGACTCAGACCTATTATCCTTTTAGATCGATCCCTATGGATCTTAATTCCAAGGATATAAGTAGCTTTACCTTGATCTTTCATTAAAAAAGATTTCCCTAATTAATCTTTGGTCTTTTGCAATAAAGGGATATCATTCCCAATGAGTAATATGACATCGACATATAAGACGAGAAACATTACTACACTCCCACTAACCTTTTTGTAAACACAAGGTTTATCTTCAATTTTTATGAATCCAAAATGAAGGTTCCAACTTTGAGAAGCTTACTTTTATCCATATATGGATCTTTACAGCTCGTACACCTTTATAGAATTCTGAAGATAGACAAAAGCATCAAGTTGTGTCATATACACATCCTTAAGTAAGTTTCCATTAAGGAACACTATTTTGACATCCATTTTCCATATCTTATAGTCATAATATATAGCAATTGCAATAAGAATCCTAATTGATTTGAGCATTGCAAAGTTTGTTTGAAACCTTTTGCAAGAAATCTAGCTTTAAAGGTATGTACTTTCCCATCGATGTCATTTTTCTTCTTAAAAACCCATTTGTACCCAATGTTTTTAATTCCTTTAGGTGCATCAATCAAGTTCCAAACTTGATTGTCATATATGGATTGCATTTCAGATTTCATGGCCTTTAGCCATTTCTCAGAATCTGGAATTGACACAACATCTTGATAGGTAGTAGGCTCATCTTGATCTATACGCATTACTTCAAGACTATCCATCATGAGAAATCCATATCTCTCAGGTTTGTATTGTGTCCTATCAGATCTATGCGGTGCTTGTGTAACTTGTACCGATTCCGTAATTATTTGTGAAACTTGTTGAGTTTTCATTGATGATCCTATGCTATCTTGTGGTTCTCGAACTTCTTCGAGTTCTATTTTACTCTCACCAATTCTTTTAGAAATAAATTCTTTTTCTAGAAAGGCACCATTTCGAGCAACAAACACTTTGTTCTCAAAAGGATTGTAAAAGTAATATCCTTTAGTTTCTGTAGGATATCCCACAAAAAAGGCATTTATTAGATTTTAGTGCTAATTTATCCGGGACTTGTCATTTTACATAAGCCTTACAGCCTCAAATCTTTAGAAAAGACAAACTAGGAGTTTTCCCAATCCATATCTCATATGGTGTATTTTCAATCGCTTTAGATAGAACTCAGTTCAGAGTGAATGTAATTGTTTCTAATGTATAGCCCCAAAAGGATAAAGGAAGATCTGTTTGACTCATCATTGATCGAACCATATCTAATAAAGTTTAATTCCTCCTTTCAAAAGCACCATTCCATTATGGCATCCTTGGTGGAGTTAATTATGAAATAATTCCACAATTTCTGAGATGATCATCAAACTCTTGGCTCAAGTATTCATCACCCCGATCGGATCGAAGTGCTTTAATAGTTTTACCAAGTTGATTTTGAAATTCATTTTGAAAGGTTTTGAACATGTCAAATGATTCATGTTTATGTTTCATTAGATAGATATAGCCATATCTACTTAAATCATCAATGAAAGTAATGAAGCATTGAAATCCTCTGCTGGTATTTATGCTTAATGGGGCACATACATCAGTATGTATAAGGCCCAATAAGTCAGTGGCCCTTTCACTATGTCTAGTGAAGGGATTCTTTTTCATCTTGCCTAATAAACAAGATTTGTAATTTTCAAATGATTCAAAATCAAATGATTCCAAAAGTCCATTTTGATAGAGTTTTGATATGTGTTTCTCACTTATATGACCAAGGTGACAATGCCATAAATATGTTTCTCATTAGGTTTGGATTTCTTTGTAGTTATGTTATAAATATCTTGATTGTTGGATTTTTCTAGATTTAGAGCATAAAGGCCATTATATGAATCATCAATATAATAAAGCATATCATCATAATAAATAAAACATTTCTTATTCTTAATAAGAAAGAGAAACCTTCATTATCCAATCATATTCCTACTTAAAGTAGGAACATAAAAGCAATTGTTCAAAACTAACAAAAGCCTATTAGGCACAGTCAACTCATAAGTCCTTACAACTAAAGCAATAACTTTTGCTCTATTTCCATCTCGTAGGTCTACTTCACCTTTTTTCAGTTGCCTACTCCTTTTGAGTCCTTGTACATTTGTACAAATGTGAGATCAACATCCAGTATCTAATACCCAAGAAGTAGAAGTAGATAAATTAATTTCAATAACATAAATACGTAAAGATGTAGTCTCACTACTCTTTTTCTTCTTCTTCTTCTCCTTCTTCTTCTTCTTCTTCTTCTTCTTCTTCTTCTTCTTCTTCTTCTTCTTCTTCTTCAATTCTTACAAGTAAAGCTTACAATTCCTCTTCCAATGACCAGCTTTATTGTAATGGAAGCAAACTCCCTCCTTTAAAGCTTTTGCCTTAGGTTTAGGTCCAGTTTGTGTCTTAGGCTTGCCAGCAACTTTTGCCTTAGCCTTGCTCTTATTTTTCATCCCTTTTCCTTTCTTAACCATAAGAATATGACTCGAATTTTTCTTAATACTTTGCTCAGCAATTTTAAGCATTGCATGGAGCTCAGCAAGGGATTTCTCCATATTATTCATATTATAGTTCATGAAAAACTGGTCATAACTATCAGGTATGAATTAAGGATCAAATATGTGGTCAATTCTAAACTGATGGGAAATCCAATCCTTTCAAGGCGATCAATATAGCCTTTCATTTTCAGAACATGAGAGCTTACTGATGCACCTTCGACCATTTTACAAGAATGCAATGCTTTAGTAGTCTCATACCTATCTTGCCTTGCTTGTTGTTGGAATGTTTGTTTAAGATGAGCATTCAGCTTATAAGCCTCTATATGCTCTAGATCCTTCTAAAGTTCTGGGCATATTGTGGCTAATATAAGACATCCCACATCAACAGAATCATTAGCATGTTTCTTATGTTTGTCCTTGATTGCCCTTTGGGCATCAATAAGTGGGACATCAGGAATAGGTTCATCAAGCATATATAACTTCCTTTCTTGCTTGAGAACAATTCTTAAGTTCCTAAAATAGTCAAGGAAGTTGGTGCCATCTTCTTTTAGTTTGTCCTTCTCAATGACTGATTGCAGTGATAGTAAGGAAGTGTTGTTTGATGCCGTTGGTCTACAAATATGCAAAATAAATATTAATATTAGTACCAATTTCATTTTAAGGTTATTCTTAAAATTTCGACTAAAATATTCACCCTTAATATTAATTACAACAATTGTAATGATTTAGTGGGCTACGATCTATATTTCACTTAATTCTAAGTCGGCTTTGGCATGATGCTTAAAATCAAGTTATTTAGAGAGATAACTCCTTATCAGTTACATCTCATGTAACTCTTAGCCCGTTAGTGAGTGGGGTTAAGGGCGACTCCTCTTATTGGGTTCTTCACTTGGGCGGGTTATCATTAATCTAATTAATAAGTTTTTGCCATAAAACCCTATTCTATATCCTTGAATTTCAAATCTACTAATCATATCAGCAATTGCTTAATCACATTAAACATTCACTTATAGATACAAAATACCACCAAAATCAATTGAATATAAATTACACATTTAATCATATGATAATTCATTTAATCATATTACACTAGAATTATTATACATATGTTAATCATATCAACATCTATCTATTTTGTAGCTTATGTACATAATGTTATAAATATCAATCGATTAATTACATTCATATCTCATAAAAACCAATTGATTTCATTTTATATCTCATACAAATAGATTTATTTTGTTCATATCACATATAAACATAATAATTTTAACGATTAAAATAATAAATAACTCATCATGTATCAACATACATTCTGTTCATATCACATGTAATTAATTTTATATACATCACATACATATGAAACACGATAATTGAATCAATTGAATTTATAAGTGGCTTTGATACCAGTGTTAGGTTTTGACGGAAAAAATAAAAATGAAAATGCAGCAGAAAAAATAGAAACCCACCAGGATCCATGTGATCCAATTGATTTAATAAGAAAGATGTAACAATTACCAACCTCTTGAAGCACAAAAAATTGATTCTTTAGGTGCTGCATCTAGTGAAACAAGCTGTAACACCCTCATACTATTACGTTATTAACCATATCCAATTAATCATGTTAATCATGCTTTTCATCACTATACTATTACTCATATCATGCTATATCATATAATCATATGGGTGCTACTTTGACTGTTTGCATACTTTATCTCATGTTTAGCTTTATGCATACCATGTTATGTATATGTTACTTTATGTATGACATACACACATGTACTTGCTTAGTCATATAGTGGGTTGGTTATAATTTAATATACTCATATTAACTACATCATCATATGCCTTCAGCCATAATACAAAATATTACAAAATACTTATACAAAAACTTCCTACATCAACTCTTTTTAGTTTTGTGTTGGCCTTTCCTGATGCAGAGAATGTCCCTGAGCAAAAATCTTATCTACAGAACCTACACGGATAAAATAACCCGTGCTAAGCTATAAAGCTTAGTGGGGACAAATTATAATGGACGGCCACTCACATTGGTCGTCAAAGCAACACGTATTATGTAATCACATAAATATGCATATATACATGTCTATGGCAATCATACTGTGTCTCAAAAATAACAATATAGCAATACATGTAATTTACAATATAACCAATTCAACTAGCCTCTCAATATATACATAAAACTTGAAGATAAACAATATAATATGTACCTTATATTATTGATACATTTATAATATTTATTGTCTCATTTGTATCTATATAGAACATAAATGGCATCCAATGATATACGTTCATGATTCAAATCCTGTAATTTCAGCCATAATTGTAATTAGAACAATTTACATACTTAATCAATAACATGCATCATGTACAACATAATGATAACAAGTATGTAATTCTAGCAACATTTCAAGTATATGAGCATTAAGTCAACAAAGATAAACAAATAACATTTAAGCAAATCATGCTTTGATTCAAATACTGTAGTCATTTCTATAATTGGAATTTAGCCTGCTTAAGTTCTAAAAGTGGATAACGGGAACGATGGATACCTTTAGGTATTAAAACGGTGGATATCTGAAGATATCAAATCGGTAGACCCAAACGGGGCCAAACTATACTGTGGACTAGTCAAGTGGATCTAAACGGGGTCGATTAACAACCCAAATGGGATCAACTATACTCTAGACCCAATTGAACCAAACTGTGGCAGCTGCAAATATCCCTATAGGCACCTATCTATTCACAATTGAACTTTATTGTAGGCAATACTGTGTTCATGTTCATTTTATATATCAAGACTATACTTATATTATTCCATTTGCACGTGTGCATAATCATGTAAAAATATACCTTATCTAGTGCATAAACATATATGCACAATTCATATAACAATTTATACAATTTTATTTAAGTAATCAATGGAAAACTATACCATCTCTGGTGTATATACTTGTATGTACAACCTCATTTAACAAAGCAATCATATCCTTTACTAGATTATTATAATTACTATGCTTCTATGTAATCATGCTTCATCATATATTTATGTGATATCAAACAGACACATAGTCCCTAATACATGACACGTATTCTCATCTTCATATAATAATATTATCAACTTGTACATAATGCATTTATGTCCCGGTAGTCATACAAACATACATTGACATTTTTACCTTATAAACATGTCATATAACTATAACATATAAGCATGCTTATATTATGTCAATGAGGTGAATAATAACATACCTTTATCATAAATATGCTTTAATAAGTAGTCATGCTTACATGCTTACAATATGATATTATTTTATATACTTATGACTTATCTCTCTTAATGTGTTACTTTTCCATTATAAATGTGCTTAAAATACTTAAGATCATTTCTGCATATAGTCAAAATGATGTTCTAAAGATGCTTAAATTTATTTAAATGCATAAGAATATTCCAAAACTGCATACCAAAAATGGTAATAAATTCTTGCAACAATCATTCATAGAGACAGATTTTTAAGCTTATATTTAAAGCTATTCTTGACCTACCAAAATCAATTTCTAACCAAAATAATCTTCTACAAACATGATCCCATGTGTTTCTAGTTTTAGGGACATTAAAAATCATTGCAATATCATTTCTATAACTCAAGATAATTAAAAATTACTGATGACTATTCATTGTGACAAAGAGCATATGATTTTGGTTTTCAACCTAAATTTAGACAGATTTAGAGGCATAATTATACTTTGTTTTCTCCATAAAAAATGTAGATATAAGAGTTTATTTTTTTAAACCAACTAGAATTACCTAATTATCATTTTTAAATTTCAAGATATTACAAAAACATTAAGGACTGTTCTTGGAAATAATGCTGCCAATAGTTCCAAATTCAAGTCATTTTTTTGACATATTTAGAAATAGAAAAAAATCAAGATTTCTTTATATAAATTGTAGAAATATAACTCTAGTTTAACCAAAATTGAATTCATAGAATTCTGATCTCTATATCAAGAGATACAATCAAATTACTAAAATATATTCCTATTCTCTAAACAACAGTGCACTGTACCCCATTTGATTTTTATCATCACTTAGAAAATTCGTAGTATAAAATGGGTACAAAATTTTGACAACATTACTTCATTAAACTTGTGCTCATATGAATCTATTTTAGCCAAAATTTTATCTCAAAGGATTTTGAC